>BLSH010203700.1:1185602-1222623 GCA_018402905.1 Glandirana rugosa
TACAGTTGTTCGTGTTAGCTGTGATAGGAATAAGTTTGGACGATGATATTTGCTCCAACGATTTGAGGAAAGATTACGGGTGGATTGGTGGACAGGTGACCTGGGATAAGGGAGAGTTTATGATGCTAGTGGGAGACTGAGATAGGACGTGAGAGATTGAGTGTAAAAGTTAGAAAGTGAGAGAAGACCGTAGAAGGGGTTCCGAGATTTTGTACGTAACCAGTGGGGGTATGAGTTTTTCGGTAGGGACCTGGGATGACTAGATTTGTTAGACGCGGGATAGAGGAACGAGGGGAAAAGAAGGTTTGAGGATCTTGCGGAGCAAAGGAGTTTAGCAACCTCGTTTATAGTAGCAGGTTTGAATAAGGATAGTGTCGATTGTGCTTGTTGACATGGGGTGTCAACTGGAGAGGATGCCTGTAGAGTGGAGATTTCGTCACGAATTGTGTCAATCTTGCTTTTGAAGTGGTTAGCAGCCTCCTGGGCAGTGAGTGTGTTAGTGGGTGGAAGCGGTGGAGGACGAAGTAGGGAGTTAAAGGTAGAGAAGAGTTGACGGGGACTGGATGAGAAGGTGTTAATAAGAGTGGTAAAATAGGTCTGCTTGGCAGTATGGAGGCAAGAATTGTATTTATGGAGTCATCTTGTAAGCTTTGGGACGCAGGGACACCTGATGTAGTGTAGCGAAGGCTTGGTCCACAAAGCAACTACACGCCCCTGAATCAATAATCGATTGGACTTGGACGCTCCCTCCGGGCAACTGTTAAGAGACAAGGAGAGTCAGGCGAGACAAATGGTGATTGGCAGATGTGGTTTCCCGGTTAGCCTGGTGACGCCACTTACCGGCTTTGGCAGGGCAGGTCCTCACCATGTGTCCGGGTTCACCGCAGTACAGGCACAGACTGAGTGCCCAGCGTCTCTGTCTCTCCTCTGGAGTGAGGGACGGGCGCAGGAGGCCAATCTGCATGGGTTCAGACCCCTCCATTGGCGTGGGTGGCACTGGCATGGGAGTCGCATGGCTGGGGACCCAGGGCATCATCCAGGTTAGACGGGGTCCCGCGGAAGTGCCTGCAACCCGTTCGGCTTGGCGTTCCCTGAGCCTCCGGTCTATTTGAATGGCCAGGTTAATTAAGGCTTCCAGGGTGCCAGGCACCCCAACACGGGCAAGCTCGTCCTTCAGTGGCTCAGAAAGTCCTAGGCAAAACTGGTCCAGGCGGTGTCAGCACTCCAACGCTGGAACTCTGCCGCGTAGTCCTCCGCGGTGCGCCAGCCCTGCTGCAGGGTATGCAGGGTGTCCTCGGCGGTGGCTGCAAGGTGAGGGTCCTGATACAATTTGGCCATGGCATCAAAGAAATCCTGCAGGGTAGCCACTTCGGGTGCACGCTGTTCCCAGAGTTGATGGGCCCATGTCTGAGGTTCTCCTTGCAACAGGAAGATCACCAGGCCCACCTTGGTGGCTTCCAAAGAAAAGGTGCGTGGCTGTAGGCCAAAATACAACTTGCAGGAGCTGCAGAAGGCCCGGAACTTGCTCTGATCCCCAGCGAACTTGTCAGGCAAGGGGACCTTAGGCTCCGATGGCAGTACCACAATGGTGCGACCTGCTGCAGCTCTGCTTCCAGATGCAGATGGTGTGGAGAGTTCACGCACTTGTTCCTGCAGCTGGGTGTAGCCGTCCTGCAACTTCTTTATGGCTTGTGTGAGCCCGGCCAAGTGGGCGCACAACTCATCCATGGCAGAGGGTGTTCCCTGTGCAGACTCGGACATGGCTGTCCGTTACTGTCACGGTCCTGGTGGTGGAGTCTGTCTTATGCAGGGAAGAACCACTCTTACACACCCGATTCGGGGACCCCTGGTAGTATAAACAGGAAGTCCCGGAGTGTGGGATGGCACGAGGGCTGGATGGTCACTGGTGATGAAGTGAAGCTCCAGATGGTCGTGCAGGCAGATGGATGGTCGTGCAGGCTGGGTCGGCAACTGGCGGGCAATTAAGGTACAGAAGAGTCAGGCAGAGAATGTTCAAAGTCCAAGCAGGGTTCGTTAATGGGCTGGTGGCACAGTACAAAGGGGTCAGGCAAGCGGATGGTCGTGGATAGCCGGGGTCGGTGCAGGTAGACAGATAGCAGGTCAGGAAAAGCCAGGTTGGATCACAGAGGCAGGAACAACACAGGAACAGGTATCAGGGAACAGAGCTGAAGCTCACAGGTACTCAGACGCTGTAGAATGGACAGCACTTGCTGACAGGTGCAGGAAATTCAAATAGCGTTGTGTGGCGCCACTTCCGGTGCGTGCGCGTGGACGCGCACGGGGGCGCGCCCAATAGCGGCAAAAACACAGAAACTGGCAGACTTTTCCTAACAGTTATCAAGCTGAGTTTTTATGATGCTTTCCTTTTTAGAAATGTAACTATGTGGCAGAACATGTAAGGATTCATTCTATCAATATAATGTATACCCTAGGCTGCTGTGTAGGGGTTAAAGTACAGGCTGAAGTACTTAAGTACTTTATACCCCTGATCTGCTGCTCTCCTACTCTGCTCAATGCTCAGGTCTGTGGATGGAGCCTCAGATTATCATATACAAAACAGGGACATTAACCGTGTGACAATGTGGAGAATGGAGTGCAACCAAAGCTGGTTGCAGTCTACAGACCTAATTCCAAAAAAGTTGGAATGCTGTGTAAAATCTACATAAAACAGAATGCAATGATTTGCAAATCTCATATACCCATATTTTACTCACAATAGAAAACAGAAAACATATCAAAGGAAGGAAAAAATAAGGTAATTCTGAAATTGATGTCTGCAAAATGTCTCAAAAAGTTTGGACAGGGCCATGTTTATTATGGTGCAGCATCCTGTCTACTTTTAACAATACTCTGTAAAGATCTGGGAACTAAATAGACCAGTTGCTGGAGTTTTTGGAGAGGAATATTGTTCCAATCTTGCCTAATATAGGATTCTAACTGCTCCACAGTCCTGGGTCTTCTTTGTCACATTTTTCGTTTCAGGAAGCGCTAAATATTTTCATTTGGTGAAAGGCCTCGATGGCAAGCAGGCCAGTTAAAGCGGTAGTAAACTCATGCATTTAACAGGTTAAAAACCAGTCACATTTCCGGCACGTGCCGGAAATGTAACACTCCCATTGGTTGTGCTCTAAACCAAACTGTCAAATCATCCAATGGCTGGTGTCATAGCTGATCACATGTGCAGCATCATGGCAGTTGTAGATTAAACAGAGGCCAAGATGGCAACTTCCTTGGCTGAAAATGATAGGAGGGTTTACTACCACTTTAAACACCAGGACTCTTCTAGTATGAAGCCATGCTGTTGGCATAGATGCAGTATGTAAATTAGCATTATTCTGCTGGATTATGTAAGGCCTTCCCTGAAAAAAGATGCTGTCTGGATGGGAGCATATGCTGTTCTAAAGCCTGGATATATTTTTCAGAAGTGACGGTGCCTTTCCAGATGTTCAAGCTGCCGATTCCATACCTACTAATTTAACCCCATACCATCAGGGATGCAAGCTTTTGAACTGAACGCTGATAACAAGCTGGATGGTCCTTCTCCTCTTCAGTCCAGAAGATGCGGTGCCCATGGTTGCCAAAGAGAATGTCAAATTTTGATTTGTCTGACCACAGAACAGTTTTCCATTTTGCAACAGACCATTTTAAATGAGCTTTGGCCCATAGGAGGTGTCAGATGCAAGCTTTTGAACTGAACGCTGATAACAAGCTGGATGGTCCTTCTCCTCTTCAGTCCAGAAGATGTGGTGCCCATGGTTGCCAAAAAGAATGTCAAATTTTGATTTGTCTGACCACAGAACAGTTTTCCATTTTGCAACAGACCATTTTAAATGAGCTTTGGCCCATAGGAGGTGTCCCTGGATCATGTTCAGATATGGCTTCTTTGCATGATAGAGCTTTCACTTTTTCATTTTTGGATGGCACAGTGAACTGTGTTCACAGACAGCAATTTGTGGAAGTATTCCATAGCCCATGCAGTGATGTCCATCACAGAATCATGCCTGTTTTAATGCAGTGCAGTCTGAGGCCCCAAAGATCATGCTCATCCATTAATGGGTTTCGGCCTTGTCCCCCTTCTCTGAATATTTAGATCAGGGTTTCTCAACCAAGGTTCCATGGAACCCAAGGGTTCCTCCAGAGGTTGCTAGGGGTTCCCTGAGCAATGAGCAATTTCTGCCTCTCAGATAAGTTCCCACTGACATCATTGAGCTTTTTAGCTATCTGTAAGGGGGTAATTGTTCCCAATGTCCACAAGTGCAAGGAGCATTCTTCCCGCTGACCATCACACTAATGTATCATGAATTGTAAATATTGTAATTTTTAGCAGGGGTTCCCAGAGACTGGAAAATTATTTCAGTGGTTCCTCTGAGTTAAAAAGGTTGAGAAAACATTTAAAGTTTTCTATTTTCATTGCATTCTGTTTCTATGTAGATGTTGTAAGCTCCTTGAGGGTAGGGACTGATGTGAATGTACAACATATATGTAAAGCCCTGTGTAAATTGACAGCGCTATATAAGTAACTGAAATAAAATAAATAAAATGCTACACAACATCCCAACATGTTTGGAATTGGGGTTTTACAAAGCCAACCTGCAAGGCACCAGTCCCAGCACTGGAAAGACGCACAGTTTTTTTTTTTTCAAAAAAACAGCGGGCTGAATGAAAAAGACTGACATATCCCTGCATCAACACAAGCAATGTTGATGCAGGGATCTCTGCTGCTGTGTCTTTGAATTCTGACAGAGGGGGGACCTATCTACATTGGCTGCAGGTGCCGATTGAATGCTGGTTTTCCAGCATGTCCATTCAACAGAAGCCGCTCATTAGAACAGCTTCTGTTGAACAGACAGCAGCACACACATACCTAAATTAAGACAATTCAGTAGGAACCAGATGAATTTCGGTACATGTGTATAGGGCTTTAGTTTAGGGGAAAGGTTATTTTTCAGAGGCCTATCAAGGGTTAAATGTTAGGGTAGGTTATGCATTAAGGGTCAATTCTCTTAATCATCATGTTAGGGGTAATTTCAAAAGTTGATATTAGAGGGAGAGATAGATTAAGTGTGAGAGTATGGTTAACTATTAAAGTGATATTAACCACTTCCTTACTGGGCACTTAAACCCCCCTCCTGCCCAGACCAATTTTTGGCTTTCAGCACTGTCGCATTTTGAAAGACAATTGCGCGGTCGTGCGACGTTGTACCCAAATAAAATTTGCGTCCTTTTTTTCCCACAAATAGAGCTTTCTTTTGGTGGTATTTGATCACCTCTGCGTCATTTCTGATCGCCGCTATAAACAAAAAATGAGCGACAATTTTGCAAAAAAGAACAATATTTTTTACTTTTTGCTAAAGTACAAATCCATTAAAAAAAATGATTCATCAGTTTTGGGCGATATATATTCTTCTACATGTTTTTGGTAAAAAAAAAAAAATTGCAATCGGCGTATATTGATTGGTTTGCGCAAAAGTTATTGCGTCTACAAACTGGGAATTGATTTATGGCGTTTTTATTATTATTTTTTTTTTACTAGTAATGACGGTGATCTGCGATTTTTATCGGGACTGCGATATTGCTGCAGAAATGACAGACATTTTTAACACATTTTTGGGACCAATGACATTTATACAGCGATCAGAAATTTAAATATCCACTGATTACTGTGTAAATGTCATTGGCAGTGAAGGGGTTAACCTGCAGGGGGCAGTGAAGGGGTTAAATATGTTCCCTGGGTGTGTTCTAACTGTGGGGGGGCAGGGCTGGTCGGGACATAACAGATATAACTGATCCCAGTGACAGGGATCAGTAGATCTGGTATGTCCCCTGTCACAGAACGGGGAACCGCCGTGATTACATCGGCGGTTCCCCGTTCTGAGGCTGCTAAAAGAGATTGGCGGGTCTCGGGCGGGGGCGCGCGAGGAGCGTGCACAGGGGACGACGTCCATGGACGTCATCCCGGCATTTCAGATCCGTGCTGGAGCCGTACTTCGGCAATAGCGCGGATCTGTAGGGGTTAAAGGCAAGTTTTTAAAAAAACAAACATGTTATACTTACCTGCTCTGTGCAGTGATTTTGCACAGAGCAGCCCGATCCTCCTCTTCTCAGGTCCCCCGCTGGTACTCCTGGTCGCTCCCTCCTGCCAAGTGCCCCCAAAGCAAACAGCTTGCTATGGAGGCACCTTAGCAGGCTTGCCACTGCTCTGTGTGTCCATTCACACACCGAGCCATGGCTTGTCCCCGCCCCCTCACTCTCTTGTCATTGCTTTACTGGCCTTTGTTTCCCGCTGCTGTCTCAACCAATGAGAAGGGAGAGGTCCCCCAGAGAGCTGAGGCTTTCATGCACATCACTGGACACGATGGAGCTCAGGTAAGTATTTATAATATTCGGCGGTTCTGAAACTTTCCATTGCTAGGGGGCCTGGCCCTTTTGGATCTATGTCTATTATTTTGCCTCCCAATTAGCTTTTCTCCATTGGAGATTCTTTCCGCAGACTCCTAATGTTACCATGCTGTTGGAGGCGATGGTAGCTACATCACAAGATACCCTACTGAATATGGTTTATAGGAAGGATGTCACAGGTAGGCAGGTGGGATCCGTGATGGGGCTCCCCAATAGGGTTTTTCGCGCTTGCCCTCGCCAGGTGGGTAATGCTCACCTGTATCTATCACTGAATAACCCGCTATGGTATGGTCTTTGTTGGAATTCTTTAAAATAGAGGACGGGCATGGGTGGGCTCAATTTGGGATAAAATATCTCCACCAAATTTACCAGTATGGCAGGCTCCGTACTTTTGAACAATTAAGGGAACAGTTTGGGGTGCCCGGAACTTGGAATTTTAGGTATGTACAACTTAGACATGCTGCTGGGGCACAGTTTGGTGTAGGGTTGGTACAAGTCCAAAATACGTCACTGGAGACCATTATGTTGGATTCCATATCCGAATATCCAGATATTACCTGGTCCTGGAGTCTGGGGACATGGGAATTATACATAGGGCAAGATCTGGATGGGTGCAGCTCGTGCCCTGAGTTGTCTGAGGAAATGTGGGAGGAGGCTCTGGATACTTACCTTACTATGGTCATCTCCTCAAGGGACAAGATCATACAGCTTAGATACTTACATCAAATGTGCTACACACCTATGAGACTCCATCGGATGGGTAGGCGAGAATCTGCAATTTGTCATAAATGCTTGGGGGCAAAGGGGACTTTCTTACATATGGTGTGGGAATGTGCCAGGGTTAGATCATTTTGGTCTAGGATCACTGCCTTCATAGCCGACAAGTTTGACCTTCCTAATATATGTTCTTCTTTACGTTGTCTTCTGGAATTTTTTGACCAGGAGGAGATGGATATACACACTAAACTTTTTCTTAGGATTTTATACTTCGAAGCTCGGAAGATTATAGCGAGAAGGTGGATATATACAGAACAACTGACATTGGGGATGTGGATTAAGGTAGTGAACACAGACACTGAGTTATACCTAATGACGTATGAGGCCTGGGGATCAACAAAGAAGTCTAGGAAAGTGTGGTATAGGTGGGTGGATTTGAAAGAAAGGTTAGAGAAGAACAGTGAGTGGAGTAGGAAAGGGGACAGCATATGGAATTGTAGATGGGACGGTGGGCTGCGGAGGAGGTTTAGATTTGCTCATGTGACAAACTAGTAATGACCAATGAGGTTGGAAGTGGGTAGCCTGTCTGCACCTGCCTAGGGCTAATGTATAAAGTTCGTAAGGGGAAGGAAATGGGAGGGTTGGTTCGAAAATTGCTGTTTAAAAAAAAAAAAAAAAACTGGCAGATTTCACTAAATGATGGGGAGGTTATGACATTAGAATGGGGTAAGATAAGTGTAACACTGAATGGACTGCAATAATATTTGTATGCATCTTCTGCTGTATCACAGTGTTATGTAAAGATTAACCCCGTGGGGTCTCTTTTGTATGTAATTTTATTTTCTGCTAAATAAAAAAAAAAAAAAAAAAAAGTATTTATTATATTCAATAAATTGTTTTGACCTACTGCACCATAAGTGTATTCCCTTGCATTTCATGGTATCCACACCGAGGAGGAAGCGACCTTTGGCACCCATTGAGTGGAATATAGTGGCTCCAATCATCCCCATTTGCTGTTACTTGCCTGTTTATTTTTGGTCTGGTTCAAGTGTCTATACATAACCTGAAAGGCCTGTTTGACCCCTGTCATGGGGGTCCACTGAAGTCGGTAAGAGGCAGTGTGTTTGGGTGATAGTGACGGGTCTTCCACCTTCCTTTCCAACTAATACAGAGGATCACTATTCCATGTATATGGACTAGATACTGTTGGGACTTGGTTAGCACTGCACCAACTCTATATAAACTGTTATTGTGGATGTTCAACAATACTGTGCTGGTTGCTTCTCTCTTTTTTTTTATTTTATGAGCTTAGCACAGCAATTACCATTTATATAAGTATTAGGGGGGGCTTGGGAGGATGCTGCATTGAGAAGGTTTTTTACCTTCATGCATAGAATGCATGAAGGTAAAAAACCTTGAGCCTTTAGAACTACTTTAAACATTGGTTAAAGATAAGGGACATACCATATATACTCGTGTATAAGTCGACCCGTGTATAAGCCGACCCCCCCTACTTTTGCCCAAAAAATATGGGAAAACTTATTGACCCGCGTATAAGTCTAGGGTGGGAAATGCAGCAGCCAGAACACAGGGACAGGGAGCCAGAACACAGGGATTTTAGCCAGGACACAGGGATATTAGCCAGGACACAGGGATATTAGGGACACCTCTCTCAGCATTCTCTACATTCCAATGTGATTAGTCACAGTTACAAGCACAGAACGGCTCTTAGAAGCAGCACGGCTCTGTTTAATGTGAAACTACTGATCACCCACAGACACAAAAAATGTGCTGAAAAACTCGGCTTATACCCGAGTATATACGGTAGGTACTTACTTTGACAAGAATGTTTGTTTTGTTTTCTAGGTTGCAGGCAGGCAGCGGCCAGGTTGCGGGCTCCTACGGGCAGGTCGCGGGCTCCCACAGATGGGTTGTGGGCTCCTACGGGTGGTGGGCAGCGGCTCCTGTGACCTCTTCTCCTCTTCTGCATCATGGCGGCTCCTCTCTCCTCCTCCTAGGAGTCAAATAGGATCCTCTGTCCTTTCAGCCAATCGGGTCTCAAGACCCGCTTCCTCATTGGCCTGGGAGGAGGATCAGTGTGGCTTGTCACACAACTGGGTGGGATGCACCCCAAGCCCACCCTTTTTTGAGGCCTATTAGAGCCTCTGGCTTTTATCACATGCTTCAAAAAAACACACCCCTGCCATTAGAATCCATCCCTCTGGAACTCTGCATGTAGATCAGGGGGCATAGATAGGGGGCGGCGCCCCTCCTGCACCACTAATAGACAGGCCGGTGCTGGTTGACACACAATTTCACTTCTCTAATCAACTGTAATCTGTTGCCAATAAAGAGATTGGTTTTCAGAGAGTCTTCTCACCACCAGTCTAAATGGCAAATGACAGAATTAGCAGAGAGCCATTGCTTTAGTACTACATGTTTGACATTATTGAAGAAAAGTGGTTACAGTATAATATGCATACCTAGTTATTTGCATATGAAGGCAGCCATTACCGACCTTCTGAAAGTTCTAGCTGCCTGACTGTCATGCTGCTCTGCTGGTTGAATAATACTGTCAGATGACCCCGAATACCTATTTAATATTTATGACATTATCTGCTACATTCTTGCTTTGGGTTAAAGACTGAGAAAAAGCTAAAGCCAGAGATAAATAAGCAACTCGTCTTTCCAGTAAGAGGTGACAGTTCATGTATTTTTCTCATGACAACTTTCCTTGAAATGGCATTTTATAAGCCAATTAATAAATAATAAAAATGCATTGCCCTGGAAGATAACTTATTTGTTCTTTGTTTAGGTGACAGTACCGTAATACACTGGCTTCTTAGTGTTAAACATGGGAGTGCCCTTGAGAACAAACAAAATAAAATACTGATAAAAGAAAATGGTTTATTCTTCATATACAGTCAGGTAAGAGGCCTAGATGCCCAAGATCATTTAATCACTTCTGTGATTTTAAAGTAGTTATAAATGAAAATTAGCCTGTTGGGGTTATCAGTCCATCATGTAACAAAAAGTTTAAAAAATATTTTTGTTAAAATGTTAAACTTACAAGATGTTGATTCTGCTTTTTATCTGAAACAGTTGCTAAAAACCTGTAGCAAACTTGATTTCCTTGCTGCCTGTGCTTTATAATAAAGAGCTCACTCTCACTGAAAGCGGGTCACAGGTATACTCGTTATAACATATAATGTAATGGTGAGCATGTCCCAAGTCACTATCAATATATTCTAAGGAGGAATACTGTATGGATATGTTTAAAACTGCAATGTTCCAAGTAAATCTTAACGTGACCATAGGCGTGTGCAGGATGTGTGTCAGGTGTTCCCCATACTGCCTGGGCCCCAACCCCCCCTCCATCCTTGTTGGACCTCCTGCCCCGCAGTGCTGCTGGCTTCCCTCCTCTCCTCCTGGCTGCTGCGGGGGACGTTTCAGGATGGAGAGTGGGGGAAGGGGCTTGTAAATATGTAATTTGCCAGCACTTTCCTTTTCTAAATGAACACAGTGAACACACTCACTCACTGTGTTCATTCATGACTGAAGCATAGTAAACATTTTTTTTACTATGCTTCAGTTTGTGAATGAACAGGAATCTACTCAGCACAGAGCACTTACCATTCTTTCACTGCCCCATGCAGCTGAGACTGCAGAGAAAGCCATGTGTGTTTGAGCTTTGGGGTGCTCAACCTAATGTAGTAGTCTGCACACACCTATGAATGTGACTTACAAACACACATACTTGGCTTACTAAGCACAAAACTTTCTGCTATGTCCTATGAATTAGCATGGTGTTGTTGTAAAAGTCTAGTAGAGTGCCAATTTAGCACCATGCTGATATTCAGGTGCAGTCTCCTTAAGGGCCAGTTCACACCAGGAATCGCACAGGAACACTTTGCGGTGCAGCCTTTTGAAGGCTGAATGACACTGGACTGCACCAAAAGTAGTACATGTACTACTTTAAAAAAATGTACTGCAACATGATCACATGGTACTTTTGTATCATACGATCCAGTGCAGGCAAACACACTGTGTCTGTGACCTGCATTTTGAGAGGTCGTTAACTTAGCAGTGACTTTCTCTGCAGATTGCAGCTGTAGTGCGTTTTGACCAAAAAATAGGCCACTGCCTCCACCTATAACTACTCTGTGTGGTAAGGAGCATTGGAGGGCATCAGGTAGACAACAAACAGCCAAGGAAATAATCCAAGGAAAAACCAAGCTCGCTTACCGACTAGCTTGAAACCATCCAAATTAACCTGTCTAACTGTATGCGTTAAAAAGCAGGGGATTGGTTACACACATTAGTTAATGCATGTGTAAGCTGGAGGGCCCCATCAAGGCTCCCTGTGTCCTCCAGACCTATCTCTAACTGATGAGAGACTCCACAGTGGAAGCACATGCATCTTGATGAGATAGAAGATCTTTGCGCGGGCCCTCTGGCAGAACAAACAAGGCATCAGCTTTACGAAAAGGAGCTGTAGCAGCCAAGTACACCCGTAAGGCCCTTACTACGTCCAAGGCATGCAACTCAAACTCCTTTGGGTGCGATGGACGAGGGCACAATGAAGGCAGGACAATATCTTCATTGATATGAAAAGAAGAGACTACCTTCGGAAGAAAAGAAGGAAGGGGTCGCAAGACCGCCTTATCCTTATGCATCACCAAATAAGGAGACTTGCACGATAGGGCAGCCAATTCCGACACTCGTCTGGCAGAAGTGATGGCAACTAAGAAGGCCACCTTCTGCGACAGAAGTTGTAAGGGGATCTCCCTGATTTTTTCATAAGGTGGCTTTTGAAGAACAGAAAGCACCAGATTCAGATCCCACGAGGCCATCGGGGATCTCACCCGAGGCGCCACATGTCGCACACCTTGTACAAAGGTACGAATCAGAGAGTGTGAAGCCAAAGGTCTCTGAAAGAGTATGGCTAAGGCCGAGATCTGGCCCTTGAGAGTACTCAAGGCCAAATGCTTATTCAGGCCCTGCTGTAAAAAGGTCAGGACCCTGGACACGACAAACGAGCGAGGGTTATAGCCCTCCGCCTCGCACCAAGCAATGTAAGCCTTCCAGGTGCGGTCATAAATCTTGCGAGAAGTGCACTTGCGAGCTTTCAACAGAGTAGGGATCACGGAGTCGGCCACTCCCCTATCCCTCAGCACCTGGGACTCAATAGCCAAGCCGTCAAAGCCAGCGAGGGTAAAGCAGGGTGCAATATGGGTCCTTGAGACAGGAGATCGTCTCACATCGGAAGCCGCCAAGGGGCGTCCGCCACCATTTGCACCACGTCGGCGTACCAGGTGCGCCGGGGCCAATCTGGGGCCACCAGAATGGTTGGTATTCCCTCCATCATTATTCTGCGCACCAATCTCGGGAGCAGACGTATCGGAGGGAAGGCGTACAGGAGACGATGATGGCTCCAGGGGGCCACCAGAGCGTCCGTGGCCACTGCCAACGGATCCTTTGTTCTGGACACAAAGGCTCTCACTTTGTGATTGAACCGGGACACCATGAGATCCACATCCGGCGTCCCCCATCTGCGGCAAAGCAGATTGAACACCTCCGGGTGGAGGGACCATTCCCCCTGGTCCAGCTTCTGGCGACTGAGAAAGTCCGCCTGCCAGTTCTCCACACCTGGAATGTAAATCGCTGAGATCGCCAGAACGTGAAGTTCCGCCCAACGCAGTATCAGAGCTGCCTCTGCAGCCGCCGCCGGGCTCCTTGTGCCTCCCTGATGATTTATATACGCCACAGCCGTGGCATTGTCCGATTGAATTCGGATCGGACGGCCTTGCAATCTCTTTGTCCAATGAAAAAGACACAGCCTGATTGCTCTCAGCTCCAGCACGTTGATGGGCAGGCAAGCCTCCTGGGTCGACCAACGACCCTGGGCTGATAGCTGCCCCAGGACTCCACTCCAGCCCGTCAGGCTGGCGTCCGTGGTGATTATCATCCACTGAAGGGGCAGGAACGACTTCCCCTGAGTAAGGGCCGAGTCCCGAAGCCACCAGGTCAAAGACGCCCTGGTCTGGGGTCCCAGCCGGATCGGAAGATCCAACGACCAGTGGGACTTGTCCCACTGAGCCAGAATTGCTCGTTGGAGAAAACGAGTGTGACTCTGGGCAAAAGGTATCGCCTCGAACGACGAGACCATGAGCCCCAGCATCCTCATAAAGAACCGCAATGAAGAACGACGGTGCGACAGAAGCACAGCCGACTGTAAGCCCTGCAGTTTTTTCGGAGGGAGAAACACCTTCGCCTGTTCTGTGTCCAGAATGAGACCCAGATACTCCAGACGGCGGGAAGGAGACACCGACGACTTCTTCAGGTTGAGTAACCAGCCGAAGTCCAGCAGTGAGGCCATTGTGATGTTCACATTCTCCTCCAGGGCAGAGACAGAGTCCGCTCGCAGGAGCAGATCATCCAAGTATGCCACTATCGCAATTCCCCTCTGACGCAGCAACGCCAACACCGGGGCTAGCAACTTTGTGAATACCCGGGGCGCGGAGGTCAGGCCGAAAGGGAGAGCTACAAATTGAAAATGGCAATCCCCAATTGCAAACCGCAGGAAGCGTTGATGTCGCGGATGGATGGGTACATTGAGGTACGCATCCTTTAAGTCCAACGATGCCAAGAATTCCCCCTGGTGAAGGGCGGCCACAACCGACCGAACAGACTCCATCCGGAACTTTCGCGTCCTGACGTACTTGTTTAGGGCCTTCAGGTCCAGGATGGGCCGAAATCCATCCCCTTTTTTGGGCACCACAAAAAGATTCAAGTAAAAACCTTGAAACCTCTCTCCTGGGGGAACCGGTACAATCACCTGGTCTGAGAAGGCCTGTACTGCCCTGGAAAGGGACTTCCTGTGCTCCTGCGGGAGGCTTAAATTTGATGGGAAGAACCTGTCTGGGGGTAGAGTGACGAACTCTATCCTGTACCCGGTGGACACCACCTCCCGGACCCAGCGGTCGGAAATGTGAGCCAGCCACCGATCTGCGAACCCCAGAAGACGTCCCATCAGGCTGAGGAAGACTTATCTTCCGTCTTTTCTGTTTTGCGCTGCCACTGCCGTCTTCCGGCCCCTGCAGCGACCTTACTGGAACGGGTCCCTTTGCTTGCCGCGCCTGAGGCACGACGTAGAAGGCTCCTGTCTGCGGCGAAACTCACGCCTGCGGGGCTCCGGAAAGAAGGTACTCTTACCCCCCGTGAAATCCTTGATGGTTTCATCAAGACGCGAGCCAAATCGGCGCCCACCCTGAAAAGGAAGGTCAGCCAAACCTCTTTTGGAAGCGTGGTCACCCGACCAGGAACGCAGCCAAAGAATTCTACGAAGTCTGATGGCCGATATCGATATTCTGGACAACAAGGGCAGAACATCCATGGCCGCATCACAGAGGTAATTAATCCCTTGGAGTAAAAACTCAGCCTTCTGCGGTGCCTCCATCAGGCGACCGCCTACCAGGTCCTTCATAAGTTCCTCTATGCATTCAGAGAGATGCTGTGCTGCCATGGCCGCAGCCAAAGCCGGTCGCACAGCAGAGCCCGCGTTCAAGAACAGGTACTTCAAAAGTGCCTCTGTCTTTCTATCAGCGGGATCCTTGAAGGAAGGAGTCCCTTCCATAGGAATAGTAGTTGCCTTAGTGAGGCGTGCAATTGGCGGATCCACCGCAGGTGACTCCCATTTCTTTAGTAAGCTCTCCTCAAAGGGATAGCGTACAGCAAAACGTGTAGTCAGTGAGGAGGAACGCTGTGGGTGCTGCCATTCACGATATAGGAAATGGTCAAAAAATTCATTGTAAGGATAGGTCTTGGGGGCCCTGGGGGGCCTAGAAGACCCGCACACATACGCAGCAGATCGCGATTCGCCATCTTGATCCAGCTGCAACTTAGTGCGAATGCCAGCGATAATAGTGGCAACCAGCACTTTTTCTTGGTCAGCAGCTGGCCCCTGGTCCCCCTCAGTTAACACACTGTCACCACCCGTCTCCTCATCAGACAGGTCCCCCGGGGTCCCTGAGACCCTGGAGGCCACCTCCGGCTCAGAATCTTCCCCTGATGATACAGGAGGGGGAGGGGGACGCTTCCTGGAGACCCGCAGAGCGCCGTCCCCACGGGGAAAAAACTCAGTGAAAACTGCCCGCAGCTGGTTGAGAAAAGCCTCTTGGTCAGATTGCGTGGCTGCTGATGCCACCTCAGCAGGTTCAGCAGGGAGATCAGCCATTGCCAGAAATGACACAGGGATGGAAGGGGTGCCCTGCAAACAGCCACACACCCACAGATAGTCAGAGGACAGCACCCCGCCACCACCAGCACCCGGAGGGAGCCCAGCTATACTTGCTGTTCCGCTGCCTTGTTAGCGCAGATCGTCAGTAAGAGCTGCTGTCACCGCCGTTTCCTGAGAGGAGAGAGAAGCTGCAGCCACATGTAAAATGTGCAGAGCATGCAGTGAAAATGGCTGCCAGGAAACACTAGAGGCCGAACACACCTCTCAGGCAACGTACAGTACCGAAAATGGCCGCTCCGAGCGCTAGAGGGAAAGCCCCATAGACTGAAAATGTCCACGGCTACGGCAAAATGGTGGCGGTCCGCCGCAAAATGGCGGTTGAACGCTGCATGGCGATCCGGACGAGAAGGTCGAACGATCGCACGGTGGTGGGGGGGGGGGGGGGCGAGGTGTGGCAGGGGGCAAGATGGGGAGCTGATCCCACCGGTGGCTACCCCGGGCAAAAGTGAAAATCACAAGTTTCCGGTCGTCGGGCCCTCTTCACACCCTTAAAAGGGGGGAAGGCAGGGCGCTCACTTACCGGTCCGACGCCACGGTAGCCACCCGAATGCAGACTTTGCGTCCCTGATGGCGGTATGCTGCAGGCCCAAAGTCGCCCTGCCGAATCGCATCGGTAAAGGGGACCAACAGGGGAATTCCACCCCGGGCCGCCTGCATGGAACGGGTAAGATGCGGCGGGTCCCCCATAGCGGGACTGGCTTCGCATCATGTTGGCCAGGTCGGGGAAAGTACAGAGCTTCAGGACTCTCTATGCCCGACCGGCTTCTTGATAGCAGATCATCTTGATTGCAGTAAAAATAAAAAATAAAAAATGGTCATAACAGGACCGCAGTTCCCTATAGCAGGGAAGCCAGGTCAACTCCTTGCGAACTAGGCATTGAAACTGAAGAGCTATACTGTGAGGGGGTTTGATGTAGGAAGAGAGGACGGCCCCCAGGGGAGGGGCCAGCTGATTCTTTTCCCTGCCTAGTTAACTCCTAGTGGGATGAACATAAAACCCACAAAGTCAATGAAGAGCTGCGTCTGTCAGTGAACGTAAGGAGAAAACCTGCTGCACACTGGTACCTGACCGGAGCAGAGCCTGGCTGACTGTGACAACTGTCCCCGACCTGCATGCATAACAGAACAGCAGGGGGGGGTCCTCCATCTGACCTCCTCCATGGGGCCTTGGCACCTGAACTCACCCCACCCCGCACACTACCTGACCGGAGCCGAGTCTGCCTGATGGCGGGCCCTGATCTGCACACACACATATGGGATCCGCCCACCTCTCCACCCTCCCATGCATCCTGGCAGCCGGTCTGCTCTGATGGAAGCTACCTCGTGTTAATGATGGCTCGGGTTGTGACCCATGGTCTGGGCCCCTCGGACACCCGGGCACCTTACTTGTGTACCGGCTGTACCCCCCTGATGGCGGCCCTATTTGCACCTACTGTATTTAGTAAATTGGCACTTGGCATAACAGCAAAGAGGAAAGTGCTAAATTGCTTCTCTATGCATAGAAGCTGATTGACATATGATAAACCCTTCATTAATGCCAACCAAACCCACTTATGTAGCTAAACCTCTAAACCTCTGTGAATTTTTAGAAGACAATTGTATCTCCTACTCATAATAAGTTTGCTGTATACAGGACAAACCAGTTTCCCAAGCCTAATACCAGGGACATGTGGTGAGGTCAGTGGCTGGTGAGGCACTGGCCAGTATCAGAGCCAGATACACACAGATTACATATTCACAAGTTATGTATTCGATTCTTGATTACCATAAATTATTAATATACAATGAATTATTATATGTTGTTTTTAAGGTAATTTACTATAGTTTCAAAAACTGTACTGAAGCAGGTGGCTTAACGGACAAATTACTGAAGTTTGAAGTTATAACTTCAAACCAGTAATTTCACAGTAAATAGATAAATAATAAATTATTATCTTATAACATAATAATATATTATTTAGCTTGATTAACCACTTGCCGACCAGCCACTGTACTTATACGATGGCAGGTCAGCACTCCTGAGCAAACTGCCGTATCCGTATGACGGTCTGTGCATGTGAAACTGTGGGCGCACTGCGCGCCACGGGAGGGCGCCCACGAGTTCCGCAGACTCGATGTCTGCCGGCGACCCGCAATACATTGGCAGAACAGGGATGTTAACAAGGCAGATTCCTGTTTTATCAGATGACATGTCAGAGAGCTGCTGTTCCCAGTGATCGGGAACTCTGTTATGTCCTAGGCAGCCCATCCCCCTTGCAGGTAGAACACACTGAGGGACCACAGTTGACCTCTTGATCGCCCCCTAGTGTTAACCCCTTCCCTTCCAGTGTCATTTATACATTGATCAGTGCATTTTTATAGCAATGATCAATGAAATAATGTCACTGGTCCCCAAAAAGTGTCACATAGGGTCAGATTTGTGCGCTGCAATGTCGCAGTCCCACTAAAAATCATTGATCTTCACCATTACCAGGAAAAAAAAAGTCCATAAATCTATCCCGTAGTTTGTAGACGCAATAACTATTGCGATATTTTTTAACAAAAATATGTAGAAGAATACATATTGGCCTAAACTGATGAAGAAATTCATTTTTTTTACTTATTTTTTATTGATATTTTTTAAAGCAATAAGTTAAAAAATATTGTATTTTTTTTTCCAAATTTTTGTTTATAGCACAAAAAATAAAAACCACAGAGGTGATCAAATACCACCAAAAGAAAGTTCTATTTGTGGGAAAAAAGAATGTTAATTTTGTTTGGGTACAGCGTCGCACGTTTGCGCAATTGTCAGTTAAAGCGACGCAGTGCCATAACGCAAAAAATGGCCAGGTCATTAAGGGGGTAAATCCTTCCAGGGCTGAAGAGATTAAAAAAGTACCTTTTCAGCAGCAGCAGATTCTCCCTCTTAACTGTGTGAGAAAAACATGTGATTATGGGTAAACCTTAGTTAACCACTTTCCGACCGTCAACCGCAGGTTGACGGCGACAAGGTGGCTATCCTGGGCAAACCGGCGTCATCTGACGGCGGCTGCCAGATTGCGCACTGTGAGTGCACGCGCGCCGCCGGAGGCGCGCTCGCGCGCTCACTGTGTCCGGGGAGGGCCAGGGAGCGTGTGCGGCGGACTCGATCTCCGCCGGCTACCCGTGATGCCCCCCCCAGAGTGAAATAACGGAGGTCCGTGTAAGTAAACACGGACCTCCGTTCTGTTAGAGGGGGAAGGGAGTGATCACAACCTTCCTCTACATGGAAGCTGTGATCACTCCCCTCCCCCTGCCAGTCAAACACTAAGACAGTTAGAACACGCCCAGGGAACAACATAGTTAACCCTTAGAGCGCCCCCTGCAGGTTAACCCCTTCACTGCCAATGGCATTTACACAGTAATCAGTGCATTTTTATAGCACTGATCGCTGTATAAATGCCAATGGTCCCAAAAAAGTGTCAAAATGGTCCGACATGCCCATTGCAATATCGCAGTACTGCTAAAAATCGCAGATCGCAGCCATTACTAGTAAAAAATTTAAAAAAAACCCAGAAATTAATTCTCATCATCCGTAAACGCGGCAACTTTTGCGCAAACCAATCAATAAACGCCGATTGCTATTTTTTTTATCACAAAAATGAGGAAGAATATAAATCGGCCAAAACCGATGAAAAAAAATGTTTTTTTATATATTTTTTTTAATTTGTATTTTAGCAAAAAGTAAGAAATTTGTTTTTTTTTGCAAAATTGTCGCTCTTCTTTTGTTTATAGCGGCGATCAGAAATGACTCAGCGGTGATCAAATACCACCAAAAGAAAGCTCTATTTGTGGGAAAAAAAGGACGCAAATTTCGTTTGGGTACAACATGGCACGACCGCGCAATTGTCAGTTAAAGCGACGCAGTGCCGAATCGCAAAAAGGGCTCTGGTCAGGAAGGGGGCAAATCCTTCCGGGGCTGAAGTGGTTAAAGGGGTTGTAAAGGTGAATAAAAAAACAAAAAACAACCATGTTGATAGTTACCTACTCTGTGCAATGGAATTGCACAGAGTGGATGGGAACCTCCTCTTTTCGTGTCCCCTGTTGGCGCTCCTGGCCCCTCCTCTCTGGCCAGTGCCCGCACGGAAAGCGTCCATTGGCACAGAGAGCGGGACTTGGCCCCGCCCTGCTTCCTCATCACTGGCTTTGATTGACAGCCAATGGCTCCTGGTGCCCCAGCAAAGCCAGCGAGACCTGGAAGTGAGGGGAGAAGAGATCTGCAGATGTGCACAGCACTGGATAGAATGAGGTCTCAGGTAAGTAAAGGTGGGCTGAGGGGGCGATGCTGATACCTGCAAGGAGTGCATTAAGGTAAAAAAACATTTAGACTTTACAACCCCTTTAAGAGGGCTGGGCTGGAAGGGAGCATGTGTCTTTTAGACACATGCCTACTTCTATGACACTATAATAAAAGGAGAGCCTCCACTGCAGCATTTTCATTGGATAGCTTGGACCAATGGTGCTTTACCGTTGACCAGATTTTTAAAATGAAATCCAGGGACATATTTTTTTATGGGCAAATAGTAAACTATTTTATAAGCATATTTTCCTCAAATGATATATGCAGTGTATGTGTTTATGTAATGATTGTATGATGTATACGTTATTTCTGGAAATCATTTCATACCAGCCCCATAGCATTATTATACCAGGCCAACCGAATAACGTCATTTTTTTCTTGTTCATAAAAGGGAAAACCATGCATTTTAAAGCCCATTTCAGGAGTGTATTATACTCACAAGTGCCCATCGGCGCAGCCTCATCAGTACCCATCAGCGCAGCCTCATCAGTGCCAATACATGCCGCCTCACCAGTGCCCATCAATGCAGCCTCATCAGTGCCCATCAATGCAGCTTGATCAGTGCCCATCAATGCAGCCTGTTCAGTGCCCATCAGCTCAGCCTTTTCAGTGCCCATCAATGCAGCTTGATCTGTGCCCATCAATGCAGCCTCACCAGTGTCCATCAATGCAGCCTCACCAGTGTCCATCAATGCAGCCCCATCTGTACCCATCAATGCAGCCTCATCAGTGTCCGTCAGCGCAGCCTCACCAGTGCCAATGAGCTCAGCTTCACCAGTGCCAATCAGCTCAGCTTCACCTAAGCCCATCAATGCAGCCTCACCAGTGCCCATCATTGCAGCCTCACCAGTGCCCATACATGCAGCCTAATCTGTGCCCATCAGCTCAGCCTCATCAGTGCAGCCTCACTAGTGTACATCAATGCAGCCTGATCAGTGCCTATCAATGCAGCCTCAACAGTGCCCATCAGCTCAGCCTCATCAGTGGCCATCAGTGCAGCCTCACCAGTGTCCATCAATGAAGTCTCACCAGTGTCCATCAATGCAGACTCACCAGTGTCCATCAATGCAGACTCACCAGTGCCCATCAATGCAGCCTGTTCAGTGCCCATCAGCTCAGCCTGTTCAGTGCCCATAAATGCAGCCTGTCCAGTGCCCATCAGCTCAGCCTGATCAGTGCCCATCAATGCAGCCAGTTCAGTGCCCATCAATTCTGCCTGTTTGTTGCCCATAAATACAGTCTGTTCAATGCCCATGAAGCAGCATGTTCAGTATCCATCAGCTCAGCCTGTTCAGTGCCCATCAATGCAGCCTGTTCAGTGCCCATTAGCTGAGCCTGTTCAATCCCCATCAATGCAGCCTGTTCAGGGCCCATCAAAGCAGACTGTTCAATGCCCATCAATGCAGCCTGTTCAGTGCCCATCAGCTCAGGCTGTTCAGTGCCCATAAACACAGCCTGTTCAGTGCCCATCAGCTCAGCCTGTTCAGTGCCAATCAATGCAGCCTGTTCAGTGCCCATCAATGCAGCATGTTCGGTGGCCATAAATGCAGCATGTTCAGTGCCCATAAAGACAGCCTGTTCAGTGCCCATCAGCTCATCCTGTTCAGTGCCCATCAGCTCAGCCTGTTCATTGCCCATCAGCTCAGCCTGTTCATTGCCCATCAGCTCAGCCTGTTCAATGCCCATCAATGCAGCCTGTTCAGTTCCCATAAATGCAGCCAGTTTCATGCCCAGCAGCTCAGCCTGTTCAGTGCCCATCAGCTCAGCCTGTTGAGTGCCCATCAATGCAGCCTGTTCAGTGTCCATCAATGCAGCGTGTTCAGTGCCCATAAATGCAGCATGTTCAGTGCCCATAAATGCAGCCTGTTCAGTGCTCATCAGCTCATCCTGTTCAATGCCCATCAATGCAGCTTGTTCAGTGCCCATAAATGCAGCCTGTTCAGTGCTCATCAGCTCATCCTGTTCAGTGCCCATCAGCTCATCCTGTTCAGTGCCCATCAGCTCAGCCTGTTCAGTGCCCACCAGCTCAGCCTGTTCAATGCCCATCAATGCAGCTTGTTCAGTGCCCATAAATGCAGCCTGTTCAGTGCCCAACAGCTCAACCTGTTCAGTGTCTGTCACAGGCCAGCCCAGGCAAAAATAGAGTAGGGCAGGGGTAGGCAACCTTTCAGAGGTTGAGATCTAACTGGACAACATGGAAGAAATCAAAGATCCCCGGGGTAGGGGTGGGTCGCCCTTTAAAAAAAATAACTGTCAAGCACCCGATAAAAACACAGCATAGTGTCCTCTGCCCCCCAGAGTTTTACTTCCCTCCTCCTGCAGTAGGGACCTCTGCCCCCCCATACAATAGTAGTGTCCTCTGCCCCCCCAAAGCAATGTCATCTGTCTTCTTCACCCCTCTCCCCACTGTAGTGTCCTTTCCCCCCCATGCAGTGTCCTCTGTGTTCCCATTTACACCAGTGTGTAGGTAGTACTTTCCTACCTTACTACCTTACACCAGTGTATAGCATAGCAGAGAAAGGGAGAAGTCACAGTATTGGATAGAGGGTGGGGGCGGGATCTGACAGAGTCAACTTTTTACATTAACAACCTGGTGATTGGTTGCTAGAACTGCCCAGCAACCAATCACCTGCTGGTTAATGTAAAAAGGTAATTCCAGCAGCTCCAGCCCCCATCCTCTATCCATTACTGTGCCTTCTCCCAATCTCAGCGGCTTGTGTGTGGGGCTGTGTTCCCGATCGACCTGCCAACTACCCGTGGTCAACGGGCCAATCATGAATAGATTTAGCAGATGTCTCCGGCCCTGTAAAGTGGGGACAAAACCTGGGACATATTTCTTCCAGGGACAGTGTCCTCAATTTGGGGATTGTCCCCTGAAACCGGGGACATCTGGTCACCCTATCTTAGTTGTCCTTTTCTGCACTCTCTGCAGTTCTGCAACATGCTTTTTGCGAACTAGTACCCATACTGAACTGTATATTCCAGATGAGGTTTTACTAATGCTTTGCAGTGGGCTGGTTTATGCCTGTCTGTCTGTCTGTCTGTCTGTTTGTCTCTCTCTCTCTCTCTCTCTCTGGAATATATACCTCTATTAAAGTGCAGATTAGCAATTTGGGCTGCTATCAAATCTATGATGTACCAGAACACCCAGATACTTCCATGCCATTGACTGTCCTAAAAATGGGTAGAGCATCTAACATGTTCCAAAAGTGAATTTATCCTATTTGTGGTCCCTATATTTATTAAATATTGCAAAATGTTTGTTCTTTTTAGGTTTGGTACATAGATAAATTGTTTGCAGTGGGTCATGTAATCCAGAGGAAGAAGATGCAGACTGTGGGGGATGATCCAAATGTGGTTACCTTATTTAGATGTATACAAAATATGCCAAACTCACACCCAAGCAGCACATGTTTTACAGGTGGTAAGTAGTGTAATTAGAAAAGTGCTGGGCAGAGATTTTATTTGAAAGGGATATTTCTGAGGTAAAAGTTTATTAAAAGTGTTTCTAAAGGCTCAAAGTTTTTTACCTACATGCATTCTAAGTGCGAAGTTAAAAAACCTTCTGTACGCAACTCCCTCCTCAGCCCCCAACTTACCTACCTACCTTAGCCTCAGCTCTCCGGGGATTCTCCCTCCTCATTGCAATAACAAAAACAAGTTTTGGAAGGCGTTAGACTTTAAAGTGTAACAAAAGCTCTGCTATACTTACTGATCCAGCTATGTGGCACCGCTCCTTGTCCGGGTTGCACGACTTCCACTTCCTGTGAGCCTATCAAAGGTCCACCTGTTGCTCTGGACTCAAAGGAGGAATTCTGCAAAGAAAGGCACTATGTCATTGCGCATCACTGTTCTCTGCAGCATTTAGGATTTAGTCCCAGCAAAAGAAAAAGGAGAGTGTAAATGACATAATCAGAGGATACATGGTAAAAGGCAAGTATATACTGGTATGCTTCTGGGGGTAGGGGGAGGGTTTAATTTATCCAGATTTCAAATCCATCTATTATTAGGTCTGTTAAAGAACACAATAGTGAAATGATGCCCTTTTACAGATACGGCTAAGTTAAGTAATCAGTTATGTCTAATAAACACATTTTTCTTCAAGGTACTGTATATCAGTATTATATTTGCTTTGTTTTGCATTTACTTTCATCACTTTGTTACAGTGCTGGAACATAAATTATATCCTACTTAGCCTACACTTTTCTGGAACTTAAATCATCTTTGATTGAGTATTTGTGTGTAGCACCCTGGTCCTAAACAGGGCTGCTGACAAATTTAGTTCTGCTAGGTGATAACTAGCCTGGCTTATTGGTAGGAGATCCACTGACCTTTCTCTAAATCTGGGTTTGATGCACCTCTCTCTTCTGACACTAGGTGGCACTGTGGTCTGTGGCATTAGAATGACAAGGGCATAGTGAACTCAGACTATTAGTGGATAGGTTATTTCAGCCAATTGGCAGGGATTTTCTTAGGCCCCTTAGCCTGCTGGGACAGCCTATTTATTCAGGAGGAGTCAGGTGATCAGGGTTCGGTGCCACCTGGATGGCCATCTGGGTGGACGTGTGTTGAAAAGTTCCTGGTTGTTAGGCCAGAAGCCTGAAGTCTATCAAGGAGTACCTGGTTGCTAGGCGGTCTGAGGCCTATCCAGGCTGGAAGCAAGCAGCGTGGGGTTGGGGTTTCAGGCTTGGAGCCCAACCAAGTGGCAGGGGTTCTGCCGGATGGAGAACCAAGTCATTGCCATAGGTGAAGGAAAGCAGTTGCCAGCAGAGACAACCACTCCTGTCACCAGAGGCAAGTGAGAACAAGAGCCCAAGGTAAAGGGGACACAGTCGCCAGCAAGGGACCTTGTTATCAGAGACCAGGTTTTGTGAAGCCTCAAGAAGTACCAGAGCAGCCTTTTTCACTAGTGACAGTGAAGAAGTTGGGAAAGCTCCTGCGTTCAAGTCAGGGACCCAGCAGGTTAGCGTGGGTGACGCTTGGAGTATACAGCTTGTGCAAGAGCTCAGGGGATCCAGTGGACAGCTGGGATCTGAAGGTCTGGTGAGAACACTGGGAGCTCAGTGAGAAGATCTACAGTGAGTCTGTGGTAGAGGAGGTCGGCAACAGGATACACAGGATACTGTGTTCAGATCTACATTGGCTGTTTTCATTGCAATAGCAGACAGCAGTCTACAGATACAGTTTGCTGCAATCCAGCTTAAAGCCCCTTGAACTGTATAGCTGTCTTCCTATTTCTATTTTTGTCTCAGAGTCTGCCAATTGCTTTTGCATCTGCCTAAGGGTGTCTTGGCTCTAAACCCTCTCTCCCTAGTTCCTGTTAAAAGACAATAAATCTATTTTGCATTCACAAAGTGACTGGCGCCCAACTTATTCTACCTATCTACAACCACCATGCCTAGTAACCCACACTTTGAAGAAGGATGTCAGCTCTTCCTGACTCTGGAGGTCACCATTAGGCCTCTAGGGGTCGGGGCCATGGCTACATGTGTAAAGTTTAATTTAACTATAACCTGTTGTTAGTATGTGCCTCTAACGGTTTTAGAAAAGTATTTTATTACTCACCCCTTTTTATGAATACAGCCAATGGCAAAACCAATATCTGAAGGATGCTTTTATTGATGCTTGTAACAATTGAAAATTAGGCTAATACACTTGAAGTGATTGCCTTGAATTCATTATCCACATTTTGAGAGTTATAACACAATAACAAAGCGTTGCTAGCTTTTTTTTTTGGCATATACAGAAATGTTATCATGTATGGATAAAATCACTGAGAAATATAACACTTGAAAGGTTTTTAAATGTTTAAGCTAAAAAGGATGGGTGGAGAATGGCAATTGCAAATTTTTTTAAATCGTTTTGAGGATAGACATTTCTTGCATCTTACATTGTTATTAACACAAAATTTAAGCATGAATGTCCATCATTTAATGTCACAAAAATGAAATGTAACAGGGAAATCTGGTTTTGTTGATAAAAATAAATCCTTTTCAGATTAACCAAACACAGAGAATTTTAGCTTTACTGTAGATACTTTTTTGCTTCTCTTTTGTAGAAATTTACTTGCGCCATGTTAGGGCACTTAAAGCGACCCTGTTGCTAGTCTAACATTTCAAGACAGAAGATGTTACCTGTACATAAGATATTTAATACTCACCCCCTTTACTGCTCACACTCCTCTGTAGAACTGGTCTCGCAAAGCCTATTCGTAAACCATAATTTCTAGGAGTGTCACTTTCCATGGTCCCCATTAAAACTGTATAGCAAAGGAAAGGTTTAGGTGTCAGCATTCCCCATCCTCCATTACTCTCCCCCCTTTACTTACCTGAGCCCTCATTCGATATAGCGCCATACACGTCTGCAGCTCTTCTCTCCCCTGATTTCTGGGTCTCGCTTGCTTTGCTAGGGCACCGGGAGCCGCTGGCTCCCAGTGCTGTCAATCAAAGCCAGTGGCTAGGTTCAACACTGTCCTCCTATAAGGGTCAAGTACTATGAATTGTTCCACAACCTAACCCCAAATTTTGATGACCCAGTTCAACATGTCATGGTTAACCGCTGTGACGTTATACAAGGCGCGATAATGGACGGGTGATATTTTGTCACCTCGCATGCGTTCACTTTGAGTGGACTAGTGAGAGTCTGACCCAGGTTTTGCCAGCCACCGTGGCAGAGCTGGTTCCGGCCCGGAGTTTCTGGTCCACCAAAACCCCTCTTCATCTGCATTTAATGACCAGGAAGAGATCACAGGCTAGCTCTGACCTGGAACTCGGAGGGGGAATCTGTGTGAGGTCTGTGTGCTGTTTTGGACTTTAAAACTAAGGTTTGCATTGTGCTTATGTTTTGTGGGTGTCAGGGGCCAGCCCCACACCATATAGTGAAGAAACACTATTGCGTAGTTTAGCGCTGGACAGCAAGGTTTTGTTTTCTGTTTTTATTTGTTTGATAACCTGCAAACATTTGATAATAAACCTGGCAAGCCGCCAGATTTTATAGAAAGTTGCCTACACGCTGACTCTTTTCCTCTGGGAAGGTGATAGCCACGAGCTAATCTCCCACACGTGGTGGAGTTCAGTGGGTATCTTTCCAGCATGGAGGAGGTGTTGAAGGCCTTGCTACAGGTGAAAGCGGCCCAGAGGGAAACCAACCTCCAGGTCGCACAAGCCACTGCAGCACAGCGGGAGTAAAGTCGCCAAGCTGCTGCAGCACAGCGGGAGGAAAGTCACCGACAGTATGAAGCCCAGCAGGCTGATATCAACCACCAGCTGGTGGAGACGCTGGTCGAGTTAAAAAAGGGGTCCGCACGTCCTGCGCCAGCAGAACAGAAGCTGGTGCGTGCCAGTTGCCATCTCCAGAAGATGACACTGGCAGATGACAAAGAGGCGTACCTCGCGACTTTCTAGAGAGATGCTGACCACGAAGGGTGGCCAAAGGAGCAGTGGGCCGGGCTGTTGGCCCCCTTTTTAACAGGTGAGACCCAAAAGGCCTATTTGATCTGGAACCAGACAAGACCCAGGATTATGAGATTTTAAAAGCAGAGGTACTAGCACGCCTAGGTGTCACCATAGCCGTCCGGGCCCGACGGGTGCATCAGTGGACCTACCGCACAGACAAGCCACCCCGCTCCCAAACGTTGAACTGGTCCATCTTACGAGGAAGTGGTTGCAGCCGGAAACCCTGCCAGGCCCCCAGATTGTGGAGCGTGTAGTCATGGACCAATATCTCTGTGCGCTCCCTGCTGCTTTGAGGAAATGGGTCAGCCATGGGGACCCCAAAACTGCAAGCCAACTTGTGGACCTTGTAGAAAGATAATCTGCTGCTGAGGACTTGCTGAACCCATCTGCGCCCCGCTTTGGTGTGTCCAGGGGTGTAGGTCCAGCGGATCCAGTAAGACTGTCCCAGCGCTCAAGGGCATGGGGAAAACCGATAAGACTGTTGTGTTGACTAATGAGACTCTGGACCCTAGACCTGGAGACTGACCAAAGAAGCCAGGAAGGTCTTTGCGGCCCATAAGAGCACCGGGTATAGATCACATACAGTGCTACCGATGCCAGGCATTGGGCCACATTGCTGCTAATTATCCCCTGAATGATGAACCCATGCAATGCGATTATACTTATGTGAATAGACGCCTTTCTCTTTTTGCACAGGTCGCATGTACAGCATTATCTTCAGGTCGCATGGAAAGACAAATGTATGTGATTTTTGTGGATGGGAAACCAATTACTGCCCTGCTTGATTCTGGTAGTGTGGTGTCACTAGTCAAAAATAGTTGTATAAATCCTGCAAAACTGCACCCCAGCACGGTCGGGGTTGTTTGCATTCATGGTGAAACCCGGGACTACCAGACGGCAGTGGTTGAGATTGACACCCCCTGGGGCAGGGTAACGCATTCAGTTGGGGTGCTACCCTTGCTG
Organism: Glandirana rugosa; assembly: GCA_018402905.1. Taxonomy (NCBI): domain Eukaryota; kingdom Metazoa; phylum Chordata; class Amphibia; order Anura; family Ranidae; genus Glandirana; species Glandirana rugosa. The sequence goes on from BLSH010203700.1 coordinate 1,213,774, forward strand.
CTTCATGAAGCCCTAGTGGGGAGAGACTTTCCTCATTTCTGGCAGCTATGGGAAAGCAGGGGATGTCTGGTAGATGGAGCTCCCTCTGCCGGGGAAGTATGGGAACTCTCACCAGACCCTTTTGGTCAAATGGAAGGGGGGACTGGTGGAATGACTGAGGAAGAAGGTGACCCTCTTTCTTTTCTGGTAATGGCTTGGGATCAACAGGAGCTGGAAGCTAGCCCCCAGCTGGAGGTTAATGACCCAGAAGACATCTCTGACTCCCATAATGAGAGTGGACGGAATGTTCTACCTGACTTAGAGGTCAGGAGAGAGGATTTTTCCACAGAGCGACTATGGGATGTCACTCTCATTAGAGCCAGAGAAAACGTGAAGGTGATGAAAGGGGAACCCGTGGACCCTAATTGGGGGGGGAGGCTTTTCTCTACATGGCTCTTAAAAATAATTTGTTGTATCAGGTGGTACAACACGGGGAGGACAAAGTAAAACAGCTAGTGATTCCCAAACCCTTCCGCAGGATGGTGCTAGATCTGGCCCATGGTCATGTAATGTGGGGACATCTGGGTATGGAGAAGACCAGGGAGAGAATAACCCAGAGATTCTTCTGGCCTGGGTTGTATGCAGACGTCAGAGAATACTGTTAATCATGCCCTGAGTTTCAAATGACGGCCCCGTCACCCCATTTTTGCAGTCTCCTTGTCCCACTTCCCATAACTAAAGTGGCATTTGAGCGAATTGGCATGGATTTCGTGGGACCAGTTGTAAAATCTGCCTGGGGACACCAGCACATCCTGGTGATCCTGGACTATGTGACCCGCTATCCTGAAGCCACACCCTTGCGGAACACCTCCGCTAAAACTATCACCAAGGAGCTGGTCCAGGTGTTCAGTCGGGTGGGGAGCCGTAAAGAGATCTTGATGGAACAGGGTACCCTGTTCATATCCAGAGTGACCAGTGAATTGTGCAAGTTGTACAAAATCTCCCATCTCTGTACCTCTGTTTACCACCCCCAAACTGATGGTCTGGTGGAAAGATTTAACAAGATCCTCAAGAATATGTTAAAAAATGTGGTGGATAAAGATGGGTGAAATTGGGATTTTCTGTTGCCTTACCTCATGTTTGCCATACGAGAGAATCCACAGGCATCTACGGAGTATTCCCCCTTTGAACTCTTGTATGGTAGACATCCCAGGGGGCTGCTAGATGTTGCAAAAGAGACGTGGGAAGGAGAGGCCACCCCATATAGAAGCATCATAGAGCATTTCTCCTTGATGCAGGATTGAATCACAGCTGTCCTACCCCTTGTACAAGAGCATATGGAGCAATCCCAGGAAGCTCAGAGAAGGGTTTATAATCGGGGTGCCAAAACCCAAACTTTCAAAAGGGAAAGTGTAGGGGAAGTGAACTACAAAGTTTACCAGCCAGGGAAAAGGAAACCGGAGCAGATTTACCATGTTAATCTCTTAAAACCGTGGAAGGACAGAGAGAGTTTATTGGCAGTGCCCACTCCCCATAAGGACAGGCTACCCCCGACCCCCGACGTCCCCATAACTGAGTCCTTGTCACTGACGCAACAAAATGATTTAAAGGAATTTATAAGTAAAAATAGAGACTTTTTCTCTCACCTACCTGGACTGACCACTGTAATACAACACAAAATAGTTACGGAACCAGGGGTCCGTGTAAATGTAAAACCCTACCGGATACCTCAGGCTAGATGGGAGGCGGTGGCAGAGGTAATAAAAAACATGTTGGAGTTGGATGTGATAGAGGAGTCCCACAGTGCCTGGTCGAGCCCCATAGTGCTGGTCCCAAAGTCCGATGGCAGTATCATGTTCTGTAACGATTTCAGGAAGCTGAATAACATGTTTAAGTTTGACGCATACCCAATGCCACGGGTAGACGAACTTGTGGACAGGTTGGGAGGTACCGGTACATAACAACCCTAGACCTAACTAAGGGCTACTGGCAGATCCCCCTAATGGAGTCAGCAAGGAAAAAACAGCTTTTTCTACTCCCGAGGGGTCCTTCCAGTACAAGCGAATGCCGTTTGGGCTACATGAGGCCCCTGCATCGTTCCAAAGAATGATGGCCACATCACCTCTATGCAGCCGCCTATTTGGATGATGTGGTCATCCACAGCCCAGATTAGGATTTGCATCTGCCCCGAGTACAAGTAGTGGTAGATTCCCTTAGGGAGGCAGGTCTAACAGCCAACCCAAAAAAGTGTGCCATAGGCCTGGAGGAAGCCAAATACCTTGGGTATGTTATTGGTCGGGGACTGATCAAGCCCCAGACCAATAAGATTGAGGCAATTCAAAAGTGGCCTCAACCGGTAATAAAAAACAGATTCATGCCTTCCTGGGGATTATGGGGTTTTACAGGTTTCACACCTGACTTTGCCACCATTGCCATCCCTCTGACCAACCTGACAAAGGGTAGAGGGTCGGGCATGGTTAAATGGAATCCTGAAGCCGAGCAAGCATTCCAGAAGTTGAAGCAGGCCCTTTGTGTACAACTGGTGCTCCTGACCCCAGACTTCATAAAAGAGTTTGTTGTACAAACAGATGCCTCTACGGTGGGACTGGGTGCAAAACTGTCCCAGATCAGAGACGGTGAGGAGCACCCGGTCATCTACTTAAAGCGGAGTTCCACCCAGAATTTTTTTTGTGTACATCATTCAAGTCCTTTGCCTATATAGACTTACCTTTGAAGGAAAAAAATAATTTATACTCACACTAAGTCACTTGTTGCTAGGTAGTCTCTGTAATCTGCCCCTATTAGGCCCTAGGCTCTTTTCCTCACTTCCTGCTTCCCCTGGCCTCCTGGGAGATGTGACTCATCATTTCCCAGGAGTCAGTGGGCTTCGCTGTATTGTAAAATCGTGTTATTTCCAGACAGGAAATGACACGATTTAAGGCGGACCGAGATCGAGGAGTGCATGATGGTTACCCACCATGCACTTCTTTCAGGAAGAGATGCCAGGAAACCTAGGATGGGCTTCAGGTGCCCTCACCTAAAATGGAAAAGTCCAGCAGTGAGAGAAACCAAATTGTGAGTAAAAAATACATGTAATTACTAGGCGGTTTGAAAGTAAGAAAACAAAAGGTTACATCTATTTAGTATTAAAAGAGTGGATGCCAAAAAAAACACAAAACATTTTTCTGAGTGAAACTCCGCTTTAAGCAGGAAGCTTAATTATGCCATAGTGGAGAAGGAGTGCCTGGCTGTCAAGTGGGCCTTAGAGGCCCTGAAGTTCTACCTGCTAGGAAGGTCATTTAGGCAAGTCACCGACCATGCCCCCTAAAGTGGATGTGTAACAACAGGGAGGAAAATAGCCGGGTGACTAGGTGGTCCCTGGCCCTACAGCCATTTACGTTCACAGTGGAACACCGGGCGGGAAGGCTCCAAAATAACGCTGATGGCCTTTCCTGGGTCCACTGTATGGTCGGAACAGTTGCTCCGCCCCAGGGGCTTGAGCAGAGGGGGGGGTTATGTGACGTTATGCAATGCGTGATAATGGGCAGGTGATATTTTTCACCTCGCATGCGTTCACTTGGAGTGGACTAGTGAGAGTCTGACCTGGGTTTTGCCAGCCACTGTGGCAGAGCTGGTTCCAGCCCAGAGTTTCTGGTCCACCCAAACCCCTCTTCAGCTGCATTTAATGACCAGGAAGAGATCACAGGATGGCTCTGACCTGAAACTCAGAGGGGGAATCTGAGTGAGCTCTGTGTGCTGTTTTGGACTTTAAAACAAAGGTTTGCATTGTGCTTATGTTTTGTGGGTGTCGGGGGCCAGCCCCACACCATATAGTGAAGAAACACTATTGTTTAGTTTAGCGCTGGACTGCAAGGTTTTGTTTTCTGTTTTTATTTGTTTGATAACCTGCAAACCTTTCATAATAAACCTGGCAAGCCACCAGATTTTATAGAAAGTTGCCTGCACGCTGACTCTTTTCCCCCGGGAAGGTGATCCCCACGAGCTAATCTCCCACACCGCCATATGAGGAAACACATTCTCCAGCCCTAGGGCTACTGGGGTATCATGGTTTACCTTCACATTTTTCCAGGCTTGTACAAGAGTAGGATCTTGCAACTGGGCGGCCCCGAAGTTGTCCCGAGAGATTTCTAGCTCCGGCACACCAGGCAACTCTAGGGTCTCAGGAGTCACCTCCGGTTCATCCGCACAGACTGCTCAAAGGGGTTGGGGTTCCCCCCTGAAGTCCCATTAGAAAGTCCAGGCTCAGGACTCTAATCCTTTCCACTGCAAAGTTCCTGGAACAGTGGAACGTCTCTCCCCAGTATTACACTGTGCAATGGGATAGGGGGACACAGCCACTTCATGACAAACAGATCCTGAGCTTGTTTCAAAGGGCACCAGCACTGTGGGGTACTTCTTACAGTCACCATGCACACATACCACTCCTACCTGATGCTGGGTCAGCTGTTCAGGGTCCACAAGCTGGGTATGAACCAGGGTGACCAGGCTTCCAGAGTCCAGGAGAGCCCGCACACTTTTCTCCTTTATCTTTACAACAGAGCTTGACCAGTCCGGATCAGCGACTAGACCTGGACGAGCAAACAGGGATATGCGTAAGATGATGTCACACTCCATAGGATCAGGGTTCCAAGGACACTTGGCAGCGATGTGACCCCACTCACTGCGCTGCCAACACAGGGGATGCCCTCGGGTTCCTCTGGGGCTTCCCAGATGGGGAACTTCAACAGAGGGTGACCTTCCAACCACTCTCACTGGCCTGCCAGGACTTCCCCTTTTCAGCTTGACCAGCTGTGATGCTGGGCTGATCGGGTGGCCACAGGAGGGGGTCTTTTGATCATTGAGGATCTTGAAACTGCAGACCCAGCAACCAGGTCCTCTGCTGCAAAGTAGTGTTTCACCAGCTCAACCAGAACACCCTTCTAATTTGAATCAGATTGCCTCACTCACCTCTGCAACTAAGGAGGTAGAGCTCTCAGTAACCAGTCTATTGCAACTCTCTTTGCTATTTGGGGCCCTGTGAGTATCTCAGGATGCAGCCACCATTTGACCAGATTGACTAGGTCATACATTTAGGAGTGGGGGGATCCATCTGCCTTGAAACTTCAGCTATGTGCTTGCTGCGCTCTCACTGCCATGGTCACCCCCAGGCACCGCAAGATCTCAGCTTTTAGTTTGTTATAGTCTCCAGAATCCTCTACAGACAAGTCAAAGTAGGCCTTCTGGGACTCCCCTGCCAACAGTGGTGCCACAAGTGAAGCCCAGCGGTCTTCAGACCAGGCCTGCTCCTCAGCAATTCTCTCAGAAGTACCTAGGAAGACCTTCATATCATCCTGGAATGTTATCTTTTGAAGAAAGTGAATTTTGGTGCCTAGCAGGGTGTCACCAGGGGAGACATTTACAGTCTGGGCTAGAATCCGCTGTAGTACTTCTGCTAAGGCCTGTTGGTCTTTCTTGGCTGCCTAAGTCAGGGCAGCCACTTGAGCCCCAGCTGTCTGGGCCAAAGCAGTCACTTCAGGCTCTGTTGCCTGTGCCAGGGCAGCCACAGCTTGCTGGCTGGTTGCTTGGGCTTGCTGCTGCTAAGCAGCCAACATTCTATTAATTTCTTGTTGTTGTGCAGAAGATTGTTGCTGCTGAGCCAGGATTTTCTGAAAAGTCTGTTGCTGTGCAGCATTACTTTGGAGCAAGGCTTTTATCAAGTCCTCCATGCTGCAGATTCACAATTACACTGCAGTTAACTGTGCCTATAAATGGTATAGACCCACACCACTGTCCTTTTAACACAATGTTCACACAGCTTATCTTAATGCAGTCTATTAACAGTGTAGCCAGCAAACTTGCCTTTCAAAGTGGATCAGTAGAGGGATTGCGCGCATCCGTTTCCATCAATTGTGGGTGGTCAGCTACAAGTGTAGAGTTCTCAGAAAGGTAATCCAGCCATGTGTAAGGTTAAAATGATACTAAAGGTTTTTTAAAAAAATAAGAAACATGTCATGGGGTTTGCACAGAGCGGCCCCCAATCCTACTTTTCTGCAATCCTACTTTTCTGGGGTCCCCTGGTGGCACTCCTGGCTCCTCCTCTTCACCAGGTGCCCCTCAGAGAAGCGCTTTCCCTGGGGGCACCCGTGCGGGCACACTCCGAGTCCTGGTGCTGCGTCCATTGACACAGATAGCAGAACTCGGCCCCGCCCCCGGCTCCTGCATCATTGGATTTGTTTGACAGCAGTGGGAGCCAATGGCTCCGGCTGCTATCAGTCTATCCAATGAGGACCCGAGCCAGCGGATTGGGTTCAGGTAAGTAAAAGGGGGGGCTATGTGTGGCTGCTGCAGTACAGGAGGTTTTTCACCTTAATGCATAGAATGCATTAAGATGAAAAACCTCAAGACTTTACAATCCCTTTAAGGGCTTCCTGCCAGTGTTTATTTGGTCATCATATATAGCAAACAGAAAAGGATTCACATGCAGGGGTAGAAAGCATAGTCCCAAAGCAAAAGTCCATCAAAACAAATGTAAGCCTCCTGGCTAATAAATAGACCTCACTGGGTCTGCTTCGGTCCTGCAGGCATGTTCCCTCACAGCCTGCTTTCCCTCTCTCAGCACCAACCACCTGATTAACTAAGGGAAGACACATTATACCCCAGGTGGGGAGCAAGGTGTGGCCAGTACTTAACCCCTTGCTGCCTACAGACCTCTCAGAACCTCAAGATTCTATGTGGCAGATACACGCAATCAATAACTGACAGAGGCTGTTTGTGACAATATGTAGAAAATTAGAATCTAGTTTTATCTAAAACTGACATTTCAGTTAAACTAGATGTCAGTAGTCACCTGCTAGATTCTTATATGTCCCTGGGATTTCCTGCTCTGCCCCTCCAGTCAAGACTATTATCACAATATTCTGCTTAATATGCTATTCTGTTTTCCAGGGCTTGCAAAATTAGAAGAAGGTGATGAACTCTTCCTTATAATACCAAGAAGTGATATTCAAATATTTCCTAGTGGTGATGGCACATTCTTCGGGGCAATCAAACTATTGTGAAACTGGTTCCAAACAACAGGAAATGGTCTTTTTAAATCAAAGTTCAAGGACCCAAGACAAGCCTAGTAATTAAGAGCAATAGAAAACAGGACTATACCTAAAATGTCATGTAATTTATGAGAAAGGAGCAATGTATTTTCGGAAATCCTAGAACAACATAAACCAACCTTTCTAGGGGGGTTCCCCTAAAGGTTGCCAGAGGTTCATTGAATAATGATCAATTTTGGCCTCTCAGATAAGTAAGAACTGACACCACTTATCTTTCATATATTTATAAGGGAGAGATTGTTTCCAATGGCCACAGAGTTAAAGCGGTATAAACCGCGGCTAGTTAAGAAAAACACCTGTAAGGCAATTGCATACAGTGCTAGTATGCATCGCATACTAGCACAGTATGAAATACTTACTTTGGAAGGAAGCCTTCCAGCGGTGTGCTATCACTGCTGAGAGGTCGGACATATTCCTCGGTCTTTCTTCCGTGTTCACCTGATCTGGCTGTGTGCTTGGCAGGAGCCGTGATGAGGTCTCCCCCTGTACAAGTGGAGGGAGCCCTTGGTTCCTGCATGTAGCTCTGAAGGTCCAGCAAGGTATGCTGGACCTTCAGAGACATCACCGGCTGCATCCAGGGTGAATATCTCCTATATGGTGCATGTTTAGGAGATATTCATATTACCTACGGGTAAGCCTTATTATAGGCTTACCTTTAGGTAAAAATCAGAAAGTGGGCTTTACTACCGCTTTCAGAAGCATTCTTCCTATTGACCTGTACGCTAATGTGTGAGCTGTAGCTATAAAAATTATTAGCAGGGGTTACTTGTGATGGAAAAGTTATTTTTAGAGTTCCTGCATGTTAAAAATGTTGAGGAAGACTGGTTTAAACATTAACAGTATTTGTGGTTAAAGATTTATGTTATATGACATAACACTTAAACTATTCATAATTTTCAGTTTTGAGAAAATTATTTACACATTAAAGTGCACTTTTTTATAAAATCATTCTGTAAACATGAGTATGTTATAACTTTTACCACTGTGAAAATCTTCTATTTTAATACAATGTTCTTGTTTTTATATCTCAACTCCAGCTTGAACTCTTTTTTTAGGTTTTAGTTAAATTGACCAATGCCAACCCAAAGTCTCAATACAAGCAAACATGAAAAAAAGTTTTTGATTTGGGTATTCTGCGTGAGAACCAATTGCTTGTTTAAGCTTATTGAATTGAATAGAATATTATAGAATGTGAAAACAAAACTCTGTGATTAAGTATTTGCATGCATCACGTGTCAGCAGGAGTTGGAGCTTCCATCGTAAAAACACGTAATAGCAAGCTGAAAGATGTGCACTGCTCAAAATTTTTTGCTGTGGAGTATGCAATGTTAGAAGGTAGCTCATGCATATGGTCAGAGCTACATGATGGCATTTGTCCCACTGAAAGAACAGGAATGTATGCAATGAATTCAATAGACAACTTAAGGGAATATTGACACTATCATGGCCATAAACACATGTCCTGAATAAGTGTGATTATTTTTAAAGCTAGCCGCCAGTTCAGTTATTATTATTTGCTTTTCAGGCTCAATGCAGTCAAAATCTATGGCTGCTGATTACTGTGAGATAAATGCATACATACATAAAACCTTCCTTGAGATTTCATATCTAGGGAAGACACAGAATTATATATATATATATATATATACATATATATACATATCAAACAATTGGGTGAGTCACCCCTCTTGAACATTCAGACACTTCCAGGAGATGTGTCACGGTGGACTCCTATTTTCCACCACCAATATGTATGAAATGAAAC
>BLSH010203700.1:1233105-1248770 GCA_018402905.1 Glandirana rugosa
GGAAAGGGACACCCCCCCCCCCCCCACACACACACACATAGGCAGAGGAATGAAGGAACATGTAGAGCTGCATTCTGAATAGCTTCATGCTTATCTCCCTCCCCGACACAAATTTTTAGCTCATGTTATCTCATATGTCAGAAAATTTCTCATGCCGATAACAGAGGAAAGAAGCACCAGAGAGGAAGGACACTTAGAGCTGTGGAAAGAGACAAGTAAACACTACAGATATATGTGCTTAGCTCAAACTCCATGGTTTAAAACAATTTAAAGTGGTTGTAAACTCTGTACAACCACTTTAACCTACAGATAAGCCTATAATAAGGCTTACCTGTAGATTCTGAGGATATCTCCTAAACTTACACCGTTTAGGAGATATTCTCTGTATCTGCATGTGCCGATGTCATCGGCACATGCGCAGTGCAGAAACAGTCATTGGCACATACGCAGTGCAGAAACAGCCCAGCTGGGCCATTTCTTCACTAAGTGTGCCGCAAACGGCGCACATGCGCGGGAATGACGTCAGCGCAGCTCCGGCCAATCACTGCTGTGACTGGCTGGAGCCGCCAAACCCAGAAGCAGCATGTCGCCGGTCGCAGCAGTGTTCGGGGACCGCTGCAACAGCTTCGTTCCAAGGTAAGTATTTCATAATGAGTTAGTATGCTATGCATACTAACTCATTATGCCTTTGTCAGGTTTTTTTTTTTTTTTTTTTCAGGGAGTTTACAACCACTTTAAGGTAAAATTACACTCACAATGTTAAAACTTGTAAAAGCACTATTAAAGCCACATAAAGTACCTGGATTCACTTCCTTGTGCATCACTTCTAGTCCATGTCTGCCTCCACTCATGCCCTACACGTTACGTCATGGTCACGTGCTGATGGTATACTATGCCCTCGGAGTCGCAAGAGATAAATTGCTTAATGAAAACACACAAACATGCAGCACCATAAATGGAAGCAAAGCCCCAAAGAAACAGTTCTTGTATGGAAAAAACAAAAGACAGTCCATAAAGTGCAGATTGTAAAACAGAGGTGCTGGGAGGGGGATTCCATCACCATTCCATCACCGAGGGAAGGTTCACAAAGCCTCTTACCCCAACTGATGGACCACTTAACTAAGAATGGTCAATAGTGCTGTAAGAACATTACTCCATAATCCACACAGCCACAGAGATGGACGAATGAAAGCTAATGATAAAAATTCTCTAGAAGTTTTCCTCAGATACCCTCATGCAAAAGTATAAATGCAGATCATTGCACAGTATTACTGACAAACCAATCTTATTAAAAACAAAGTAGCCAGAATACTCACAAGCAGAGTGGTATTAAACGCATATAAAAACAAATTGGTGCTTCCAACCATCAGAACGCCGGCCGGTAAGCGTGGTAGCGTCATACAAGAACTGTTTCTTTGGGGCTTTGCTCCCATTTATAGCTCTGTATGTTTATGTGCTTTTATGTTTTTAAATTTCTTTACCAGGAAATCTGTGCTTGCTGCTTATGTAGTTATAGTTTATTCACTTAGCGTGGGTAGTGATATAGTGTATTCTATAAATTACTTAACCTCTTCAGATCTGCGCTATAGCCGATTGATGGCTACAGCGCATATCTACTTTGCTGGGGCGCCGTCAATTGATATCCGCCCCTTTGCGAGCTCCCCGCGCGCCCTCACAGTGCAGCCGACGTGAACGTGCCCACAGGTCGGGTGGACTCGATGTCCGCCCGAGACCCGCAATCGTCTAACACTGGGCCAGAACAGGAAACCGCTGATGTAAGAACGGTGGTTTCCCGTTCTGTGAGAGGGGACATGACAGATCTACTGATCCCTGTGATCTGTTATGCCCCTGTCAGCCCAGTCCCCCACACAGTTAGAACACAGTGAGGGAACACAGTTAACCCCTTGATAGCCCCCTTAGTGTTAACCCCTTCCCTGCCAGTGACATTTTTGCAGTAATCAGTGGCTATTTTTAGCTCTGATCGCTGTATAAATGTCATTGGTCCCAAAAAAGTGTCAAAAATGTCCGACATGTCCAAAGCAATGTCGCAGTCCCGATAAAAATTGCAGATCGCCGCCATTACTAGTAAAAAAAAAAATATTAATAAAAATTACATAAATCCATTCACATAGTTTGTAGGCGCTATAACTTTAGCGCAACCCAATCAATATACGCCCCTTGTGATTTTTTTTTTTTACCAAAAATATGTAGAAGAATATATATCGGCCAAAACTGATGAAGACATTTGTTTTTTTATATATTTTTTTTTTTGGATATTTATTATAGTAAAAAGTAAAAAATATTGTTCTTTTTTTCAAAATCGGCGCTCTTTTTTGGTTTATAGCGCAAAAAATAAAAACCGCAGAGGTGATCAAATACCACCAAAAGAAAGTTCTATTTGTGGGGGAAAAAAGGTGCCAGTTTTGTTTGGGTACAACGTCGCACGACTGCGCAATTGTCATTCAAAAAAGTGACAGCGCTGAAAACTGAAAATTGGCTTGGGCAGGAGGGGAGTTTAAGTGCCCAGTAAGCAAGTGGGTAATGTTAACTCTTTATTGAGTTATTGACCCTGATATCTCACGTGTCTTCCATTGAAGCTAATGGCGCACAAATTCCACTCGATCAGCTTCTTCCCTGTCCCCGGCGACCAGGAAAAGTGACATGAGAACTGGAAGTGACATTGTAAACGTTCTTTTAGTGTTCCTTGCAGCTAGGGAAGATCAGGTGGGACAGTGAAGCCCAGAAGCATGGCAGGGAGGGGAGGCACAATTTTGGGGGGGGGGTCACAGAAAGTGATCGGACAACTGTGCAGCTGCTTGATCTTTTTCATCAGAAAGCTGACAGTCAGCTTGTGGAGCGTGCATACAGAGTATGTGTAAGTAAAACTCCCCCTGCCACCAACATATGACATACATTGGTGACAGTGAACAAGGTTAACGAAAGCTGCTTTTGAAAGGTTTGCTTTACACATTTCTCTATAGATTAGCATTTATAAGTGCTGATCAGAGGAAAGGTATTTTTGCAATAAATATCCATGCTATAAGGAAGGCTGAATAGCCAAAACATGTTAGCATCTACTATATTGTGTTTTTATACATGTAGCCAATAAAAGATTTTCTTTGCAAGATCGCTCCAAGTTGCCGGCTTTCATCTGATCAGCACTTGTTACTTTGGAAGTTGGACGCCCCAGCCAGAGCACAGGTCTCCAGATTCTGGATATCAGATATGGCAGCAGAGCTTGGGTAAACTTTAATCCATAGCATTTATAAGCTGAAGACTGTGTGAGTTGGGCCTTAAAGAGGAAGTAAACTCTACTATTGCCTTTTACCTATAGGTAAGCCTATAATAAGGCTTACCTATAGGTAGTGTAAATATCTCCTAAACATGCACCGTTTAGGAGATATTTACTGTAGATGCAGCCAGTGACATTATTGGCGAATGCGCTCTGACAGAATGGCCGCCCATGCCATTTCTTCAGAGCCGTGACCGGCGGCACGTCATCGCTGCTCTGGCCACTCACAGCAACCGGAGCCCGCGAACCCGGAAAAAACACCGGCGAAGATGTCAGCCATCTCAGCGGTGTGCAGGCGACGCTGGAGGGCTTCGCTGTAAGGTAAGTATTTAATATTTCGTACCTTTGTTTTACAGGTTTTTTTTTCCAAGAGCTTACAACCTGTTTAAACACTTCAGCCCCGGAAGGATTTACCCCGTCCTGACCAGAGTACTTTTTGCGATTCAGCACTGCGTCGCTTTAACTAACAATTGCGCGGGCATACAACGTTGTACCCAAACAAAATTGACGTCCTTTTTTTCCCCACAAACAGAGCTTCCTTTTGGTGGTATTTTATCACCTCTGCGGTTTTTATTGTTTGCGCTATAAACTAAAAAAGAGCGACAATTTTGAAGAAAAAAACAATATTGTTTACGTTTTGCTATAATACATGTCCAAAAAAAAATAATAAAAAAAAAATGTATTCATCAGTTTAGGCCAATATATATTCTTCCTCATATTTTTAGTAAAAAAAAAAAAAAAAAATCACAATAGGCGTATATTGATTGGCTTACGCAAAAGTTTCCATGTTTACAAACCATGAGAATTGATTTATGGTGTCTTTACTATTTTTTTTTTTTGTACTAGTAATGGCGGCGATCTGCGATTTTTATCAGGACTGCAATATTTGGGCGGACATGTCAGACATTTTTGACACTTTTTTGGGACCAATGACATTTATACAGCGATCAGAAATTTAAATAGCCACTGATTACTGTGTAAATGTCACTGGCAGGGAAGGGGTTAACCTGCAGGGGGCAATCAAGGGGCTAACTGTGTTCCCTAGGCGTGTTCTAACTGTGTGGGTGCTGGGCTGGCAGGGGCATGACTGATCCCTGTCATGCCGCCTGACAGAGCAGGTAACTGCCATGTTTACATCAGCGGTTCCCCGCTTTTCTGCTGTACCAGGCGATCACGGGCATTCATGGAGTGTACAGCGGGCACGAGAGTGCGTCGCCGTTTATAAATGGCGCTTCGCTGCCACTCTGCAGCAGTAAGTGTACATGAGCCAGTCGGGAGCTGGTAAAAGATAAACTTCAGGCAAACACCTAGATAAACAGATAAAATACACATATGAAAGCAGGGCTGGGACAAGAGGTGGGCAGGAGAGATGGCTGCCCTGGGCACTGTGGTATCATGTGAGGTGATGTATAGCTTGTATATAGTTTGTATAGCTGTTCAACCAGTCCTGATATTTACATTGTTATGCCACACAGCACAGCCTTGCATGGCAGGGAGTGGGCCTGATCTCTGTCTGTATCCTTCCCACTTACCACCCTGTGATTGGACAGCGAAAAGAGGAAAAGCAGACGGATAAGCTTATCTCACTGTGGCTCTGCTCACTTCTCATTTTAGCACACTCCTTCTCAGCATACTGTATGAATTGATTGCTTCCCAATGCTGCTTCTCCCTTCCCCAGCCTAAGCTCTGATATACAGTGAACTGCAAGAGGCTGATGTAAGAATATCCACCCAAGATATACTTTGTAGGTTCTAGGGGTGGTATGGCACAAAATCAACACACTTACACAGCCCAACTGGTAGTTAATTAACCACTTGCTTACTGGGCACTTTTACCCCCCTCCTGACCAGGCCAATTTTCAGCACTCTCACAATTTGAATGACAATTGCACAGTCACGCTACACTGTACCTAAATTAAATTTTTATCATTTTTTTTCACACAGATAGATGTTTCTTTTGAGGCTGTTTAATCACCACTGGGCTAAACAAACAAAAAAATAACCGAAAATGTTGAAAAAAAAAACCAAAATGTTTTTCATATTTTGTTATAAAATTTTGCAAATAGGTAATTTTTCTCCTTCACTGATTGGCACTGATGAAGTGGCACTGATGGGCACTGATAGGCTGCACTGATAGGTGGCACTGATGGGCACTGATAGGCAGCACTGTTGGGCATTGATCAGGAGACACTAATGAGGCTGCACTGATGGGAACTGATAGGTGGCACAGAGAAGTGGCACTGATGGGCATTGGTAGGAAGCAGTTATGGGCACTGATGGGTATTGGTAGACAGCACTGGTGGGCATTGGTAGGTGACACTGATGGGCACTGATAGGTGGCACTGGTGGGCACTGATTAGCAGCACTGGATGGCACTGATTTGCAGCACTGGTGATCACTAAGGGGACCAATGTCCCTCTAACAGAAGCCGGTTAACAGATGACAGGTAACCGCCTTCTGTTTAGTTCCTTGATCAGCTATCATTGGCTGACAACTGTTCACATCGTAAAGGGCCCACTGTGATTGGCCCTTTACCCTGCTCTGTGATCAGCCGAGCCCCAAAGACTCGACGATCACAGGGTGCGTGGGCGGCACAAGAATGGGAGGGCATCTATGTATGCCCTCCCGGCATTTTATGCCCACCCTTTAGCTGTCTTTTGGCTACAGCGTGAGCACAAGGTGGTTAAACCATGCATTTAAGCATACAGCTACTTTTGAATGACCATTTAACACTCAAGGTCAATGGTAGCTCTATTCTTGATTTATAAGAATGAAGATATATGTCATCTATATTTTTTGATAAATGTTACACTACTTGCATTAAAATACATTTAATAATGCATTTATGGTTACAGAGCTGCATTAAACTGTATACATTATATATGTTTTGAGTTTAGCTTAAAGTATGACAATGCTAGGAGAGCTAAAATATTGGGTGTGCTAGTTTCAAGAATTGTGGAATGTGCTGAAGGCTGGCCTATCTCTTGCCTACTCTTATTGATCCATCAATATAATGGGTGGCCTTCCTGGCGAACAGGATCAGATACAGGTAGGCAGACAATTTTCAACTGTATTGGAAAGCATTACATTTGTAGGTTACAGTGGTCCTTAACCACTTAAGGACCGGAAGGATTTCCCACCTTAGGACCAGAGCACTTTTTTGCGATACGGCACTGCGACGCTTTGCCGACAATTGCGTGGTCGTGCTATGTTGTACCCAAACTAAATTTGCGTCCTTTTTTTCCCACAAATATGGCTTTCTTTTGGTGGTTTTTGATCACCTCTGCATAATTTCTGATCACCGCTATAAACAAACAAAGAGCAACAATTTTGCAACAAAAAAACAATATTTCTTACAAAAATACATGTACAAAAAAATGTTACCAATTCCTAGATGGTGGCTGCATTAGTTTTCTCTCTTTCTTTTATTTTCAACCAGTTCCAACCAGTAAGTTTGATGTTTTTTTTTAACAAAACAAGCTCTCCTGCAAATATAGCAGTTACAGGGATGAGACGACCCATGTAACCCTGACAGGGGTGCTTACAATGATCAGCTTTTATTTATTTATAACCTTTATCCCAAAAGGAAAACTGTAACTGATTATAAAGTATTAGCTGGAGTTCAGCTTCAGTTTGTTAGTGTATTTAAATCTGCTAGTACATGTAACACTCCCCTCCTCCAAGAGTGAAAATGCTGTTGTCCAAAGGTGCCCCTGTGCTCCTTCATGCAGAATGCGGGCACTCTAATACAGGAAGTGTGTTACTTGCTGAATCACCAGGTGAAAACAGAGGGAAAAAGCCTCCTAAAAAATAAAACAAATGCAGCCACCACATTTAATGACTGGTAAGCTGCAATGTATTACATTTTTAGTTTTGGTTTTAATACTACTTTAAGATAAACTTGATCAATAATGGGCAGCACATTGACTTAGCAGCACTAGAGTCGCCGGTTTGAACCCCAACCAGGACACTACCTGCCTGGAGTTTGCATGTTTTCTCTGTACCTGCATAGGTTTCCCCTGGTTTCCTCCCACACGCCAAAGACATGTTAGTAGATTAATTGTCTCCTGTCTAAATTGGCCTTAGTATGCATATTTAATATGAGTTAGGGACCTTTGATTGTAAGCTCATTGAGGGCAGGAACTGATGTGAACGTACAATATATACAGTGCCTAGAAAAAGTATTCATACCCCTTGACATTTTCCACATTTTGTCATGTTATAACCAAAAGTGTAAATGTATTTTATTGGGATTTTATGTGATAGACCAACACAAAGTGACACATAATTGTGAAGTGGAAGAAAAATGATAAATGATAAATGGTTTTCACATTTTTTTTACAAATAAATATGTGAAAAGTATTGGGTGCATTTGTATTCAGCCCCCTTTACTCTGATACTCCTAACTAAAGTCTAGTGGAACCAATTGCCTTCAGAAGTCACCTAATTAGTAAATAGAGTCCACCTGTGTGTAATTTATTCTCAGTATAAATACAGCTGTACTGTGAAGCCCTCAGAGGTTTGTCAGAGAACCTTAGTGAACAAACGGCATCATGAAGGCCAAGGAACACACCAGACAGGTCAGGGATAAAGTTGTGGAGAAGTTTAAAGCAGGGTTAGTTTATAAAAAAAATCCCAAGCTTTGAACATTTGACGGAACACTGTTCAATCCATCATCCAAAAATGGAAAGACTATGGCACAACCTACCCAGACATGGCCATCCACCTAAACTGACAGGCCGGGCAAGGAGAGCATTAATCAGAGAAGCAGCCAAGAGGCCCATGGTAGCTCTGGAGGAGCTGCAGAGATCCACAGCTCAGGTGGGAGAATCTGCCCACAGGACAACTATTAGTCGTGCACTCCACAAATCTGACCTTTATGGAAGAGTGGCAAGAAGAAAGCTACTGTTGAAAGAAAACCATAAGAAGTCCCATTTGCAGCTTGCGAGAAGCCATGTGGGGGACACAGCAAACATATGGAAGAAGGTGCTCTGGTCAGATGAAACCAAAATGTAACTTTTTGGCCTAAAAGCAAAATGTTATGTGTGGTAGAAAACTAATGCTGCACATCATCCTGAACACACCATCCCCACCGTGAAACACTTTGGTGGCAGCGTCATGTTGTGGATATGAAGAACGGGCAAAAATGTATTTCACTCTCTAGATGTGCAAAGACATTCCCAAAAAGACTTGCAGCTGTAATTGTAGCAAAAGGTGGTTCTATAAAGTATTGAATCAGGAGCAGGGCCACTGATAGGGCAGTACAACCGGCCCTGTTGTAATAGGCCCAACCCCATTAGGGGCAGCTTTATAGTGAATGTCTGCCAAAAAAAGATATAAGGATTACTAATGAAGCGGGTGCTGACCCAAGCCCCCCCGACATACCACCAGTCACACCGCTGTCACAGGACACACAAGGCAGCGATGCTGACACTGACAGGCTCAGTGAAGGGACACAGGCAGAGCCGCAGCCGCAAGGGATTTCCTCCCTCCCTCTCCTCTTCACACAGACAGAGAGTAGGGTGGATCAGGACTGCCGCCCGCTCTCTTCCTTTACTAATTGGCCATGGCCAGGACCAATGGAAGGCAAGAGTCAGAGCATGAGAGGATCATGGGACATGTAGTCCCAGGTACCAATGGCCCCGTGGCGATTCCCTGGAGTGGAATGTAGCCCCCAGCATGCTCGGGGGAGTCGAGAGAACACCAAGAGGCTGCAAAAAAGACAGAAGGAGATGAGAGGGGACCATGAGGCAGTGAGGACAAGTTGGAGGATGCATGAGAGGGAAGAATTGTTTTTCTTTTCCCTGCTGGGAAGACATTACGGTTGAGCAAGGTGATGGCTCTTTCCTGGAAGCAACAGCACGGTCAGCCACAGATTACTTGTCACAGACTCCCTGATCTGAACAATATAAGTTGATATTGTTTGCATATTGTATAACGATATACCTTCAGGGTCTGTGAGCTCAGGATTTTAGGGAGACAGACTGGTCTCTGTTCCCCCTTTATTCCTGAGCACATAGGTTACATTTAAGTTTTAAAGTAGTTTAAAACTGTGTTGGTTATACTCACTGTGCATTTGTCTCAGGGATATACTGTTCAATAGTTGGAGTTGGTTATAGATAGTTATTACTTGGCTATATACTACTGTTTGCTTTATTACAAAGAAAAAGAAAGGTGTTTCAGTAAAGATACTCTATCTGCTTTACTACTGTTGTATCTACAGTATCATTTAATTACTAGGTGTGGTAGAGGGGCAGTCTGTCTGGGGTTGAGGGGCAGAATACAGAACCAAATATACTCAAGCAGCTCCCCATCAGGTCAGCCTCACAGCTGACCCAATGGGGCCCAGAAGGTCGGAGCATTGCAGGGACTTTTTAATCATTTTTGGTGCATAAGTAAATACCCCATGCTGCAACCTGCTCTGCTAAATTATAGTTCAGGTCATGCAGCTGCCTTCCTAGGCAGTGATTTTGTGTACATGCTCCGCTCCTTCAGGACAGCCGCTGAGACTGACTTAAGGCTGCTGACACTGACAGGGAGTAGCAGCACTAGTCCTAGCGGCAAAGGCGGCAGTGTGGCAGCAGTGCATCACACAGTAAGTGACACTGGTATCTGGATAGAGTCCCCAGAATCCTCACTGTGTCTAATAAACATCAGCATTAGGAGTCCCCAGAATCCTCACTGTGTCTAATAAACATCAGCATTAGGAGTCCCCAGAATCCTCACTGTGTCTAATAAACATCAGCATTAGGAGTCCCCGGAATCCTCACCGTGTCTAATAAACATCAGCATTAGGAGTCCCCAGAATCCTCACCGTGTCTAATAAACATCAGCATTAGGAGTCCCCGGAATCCTCACCGTGTCTAATAAACATCAGCATTAGGAGTCCCCAGAATCCTCACCGTGTCTAATAAACATCAGCATTAGGAGTCCCCAGAATCCACACTGTGTCTAATAAACATCAGCATTAGGAGTCCCCAGAATCCTCACTGTGTCTAATAAACATCAGCATTAGGAGTCCCCAGAATCCTCACTGTGTCTAATAAACAGCAGCATTAGGAGTCCCCAGAATCCTCACTGTGTCTAATAAACATCAGCATTAGGAGTCCCCAGAATCCACACTGTGTCTAATAAACATCAGCATTAGGAGTCCCCAGAATCCTCACTGTGTCTAATAAACATCAGCATTAGGAGTCTCCAGAATCCTCACTGTGTCTAATAAACATCAGCATTAGGAGTCCCCAGAATCCTCACTGTGTCTAATAATAAACATCAGCATTAGGAGTCCCCAGAATCCTCACTGTGTCTTATAATAAACATCAGCATTAGGAGTCCCCAGAATCCACACTGTGTCTAATAAACATCAGCATTAGGAGTCCCCAGAATCCACACTGTGTCTAATAAACATCAGCATTAGGAGTCCCCAGAATCCACACTGTGTCTAATAAACCACAGCATTAGGAGTCCCCAGAATCCTCACTGTGTCTAATAAACCACAGCATTAGGAGTCCCCAGAATCCTCACTGTGTTTAATAGACATCAGCATTAGGAGTCTCCAGAATCCTCACTGTGTCTAATAAACATCAGCATTAAGATATACACAGAGCAGGCAGGGTCAGGGGAGGGGCCAGAGGTGGGTCTGAGGGCAGGGCCAAGGGTGGGGTCAAAGGCAAGGCCAAACGGGGCCCCATCAGGTAGGCTGTATGGGGCCCCATGATTTCTAACAGCAGCCCTGCTCAGGGGGGCTGAATACAAATGCACGGCCACTTTTCGCATATTTATTTGTAAAAAAAATTTGAAAACCATCTATCATGTTCCTTCCACTTCACAATTATGTGCCACTTTGTTTTGGTCTATCACATAAAATACCAATAAAATACATTTACGTTTTTGGTTGTAACATGACAAAATGTGGAAAATTTCAAGGGGTATGAATACTTTTCAAGGCACTGTGTGTGTAAAGCGCTGTGTAAATTGATGGTGCTATAGAAGTACCTGTAATAAATAATAATCACATGAATGATTCAGTAGTATATTAACTATAAAAATAATTGTGTCTGATTTGAAATTAATATTGACCATGCTGGTGTTATGGCACACATAAAATTATGAATTCTTGCACTGCCTCGGAAAAAAAATGATTCTAGGAATCCCACACTTGTGTCAAATTAGAGCTCAGGTTCAATGCTGCAAGAACAGCTAACAGCTATGTGACTTGTACCTGGAAGAAACATGCGCTGAGTTGCCAATTTAAGCCTGTCAGCTGTGATAGATGGCTTTGGTAACCAAATATTTCCCACAGCATGCAAAATGATTTTGTTTGCGGGATCCTGGTCTCAAACCAATTACCTCTGAAGCTGAGGTTTTCATTCTGTGAGGGTAAAGCACTTCAAGCAATGGTTTTATCATTTTTAGGCAGTCAGTCAATATTCAATAGTGTCCCTTAGAGATATCTTGCATTCATATAAAATGAAGTAAAGGAGATTAGGATACATGAATACAATGTTTAAGTATGCTCTACATGACTTTGCTATTCCCACATAATATCTTGCTAAAGATCTATTACACAGCTAAAGCAGGTGAGCATACAGTAAAACATAAAATAACAAGGGATCATATCATAAAAACACCCAAGCACAGAAGGTTTTTGAAATTCAAATTTGAGATCCAATCCTCAGTAGATCTTTGCCTTTCTACCACCAATCTTCAGTGCGTATTGCACAAGTCAGGCCTGGATTTATGGAAAGACCTCATGGGCTCAGAACATGGTCTTGCCATACACATAACTCCCAAGTCTTAAACTTCAGAATGAGGGACGTTTAAAAGAGGAAGTGACCTGCGGCACATGTAGTGTGCTGCAGCAAAATGTGGGTGTTTGGTTAAACAAAACCTGAGCTTCTTTGTACCTACACAATATGCTTTCATTGCTTTGTTTGGAGGAAGTGACCTGCGGCACGTGTAGTGTGCTGCAGCAAAATGTGGGTGTTTGGTTAACCACTTAAGGACCGGAAGGATTTCCAGCTTTAGGACCGGAGCCCTTTTTGCGATTCGGCGCTGCGTCGCTTTAACTGACAATTGCGCGGTCGTGCGACATTGTACCCAAACGAAATTTGCGTCCTTTTTTTCCCACAAACAGAGCTTTCTTTTGGTGGTATTTGATCACCGCTGCGTCATTTCTGATCGCCGCTATAAACAAAAGAAGAGCGACAATTTTGCAAAAAAAAAACAAATTTCTTACTTTTTGCTAAAATACAAATCCCAAAAAAATATATAAAAAAACATTTTTTTTCATCGGTTTTGGCCGATTTATATTCTTCATCATATTTGCAATAAAAAAAAATCGCAATCGGCGTTTATTGATTGGTTTGCGCAAAAGTGGTCGCGTTTACGGATGATGAGAATTCATTTTTGGGGTTTTTATTTTATTTATTTATTTTTACTAATAATGGCGGCGATCTGCGATTTTTAGCAGTACTGCGATATTTCAGCGGACATGTCGGAACATTTTGACACTTTTTTGGGACCATTGGCATTTATACAGCGATCAGTGCTATAAAAATGCACTGATTACTGTGTAAATGCCATTGGCAGTGAAGGGGTTAACCTGCAGGGGGCGCTCTAAGGGTTAACTATGTTCCCTGGGCGTGTTCTAACTGTAGGGGGACTGCACTATCTGGGGAATGGAAGTGGTCACAGCCTTCACGTACAGGAAGGCTGTGATCACAGCCCTTCCCCCTCACACAGAGCGGAGGTCCGTGTTTACTTACACGGACCTCTGCTCCTTCACTCCGGGGGGGGGCATCGCGGGTGGCCGGCGGCAATCGAAGCTGCCGCACCCGCTCCCTGGCCCTCCCTGGACACAGTGAGCGCGCGGGCGCCCACTGTGCGCGATCTGGCGGCCGCCGTCGTATGACGGCGTTTCGCCTTACAGAGCCACTTTGCCGCCGTCAGATGCCGATCGGCGGTCGGCAAGTGGTTAAACAAAACCTGAGCTTCTTTGTACCTACACAATATGCTTTCATTCCTTTGTTTGGAGGAAGTGACCTGCGGCACATGTAGTGTGCTGCAGCAGAATGTGGGTGTTTGGTTAAACAAAACCTGAGCTTCTTTGTACCTACACAATATGCTTTCATTGCTTTGTTTGGAGGAAGTGACCTGCGGCACGTGTAGTGTGCTGCAGCAAAGTGTGGGTGTGACCAAAATCTTAAAAGTGGGAGGGCTTAGGAGGTTTGGTTGAACAAAACCTGAGCTTCCTTGTACCTATACAATATGCTTTCACTGCTTTGTTTGACCCTACCTTAACCACTTTGCATCTGGGCCAATTCTGGCATTTGTCTCCTACATGTAGAAATCATAATTTTTTTTGCTAAAAAAATATTCAGAACCCTCAAACATTATATTTTTTTTTTCTAGCAAAGACCCTAGAGAAATAAAGTGGTGGTTGTTGCAATTTTTTATGTCACATGGTATTTGAACAGGAATTTTTCAAACACAAAAAAATACACTTGCTTACTGGGCACTTAAACCCCCCTCCTGCCCAGACCAATTTTTAGTTTTCAGCGCTGTCACATTTTGAATGACAATTGCGCTGTTGTATGATGTTGTACCCAAACAAACTTTTTATCATTTTTTTCCCACAAATAGAGCTTTCTTTTGGTGGTATTTGATCACCTCTGCGGTTTTTATTTTTTGCGCTATAAACAAAGAGTGACGATTTTGGATGAAGAACAATATTTTTTACTTTTTGCTATAATACAAATTAAAATAAATAAATAAATAATTTATCAGTTTTGGACGATTTATATTCTTCTACATATTTTTGGTAAAAAAAATCGCAGTCAGTGTATATTGATTGGTTTGTGAAAAGTTATCACGTCTACAAACTATGGGACTTGATTTATGGTGTTTTTATTATTATTTTTTTTTCTTTTACTAGTAATGGCGGCGATCTGCGATTTTTATCGGGGCTGCGATATTGGGACGGACATGTTGGACATTTTTGACACTATTTTGGGATCAATAACATTTATACAGCGATCAGAAATTTAAATATCCACTGATTACTGTATAAATGTCATTGGCAGTGAAGGGGTTAACACTAAGGGGGCAGTGAAGGGGTTAACTGTGTCCCCTGCATGTGTTCTAACTGTGTGGGGGCTGGGCTGGCTGGGACATAATAGATCTAACTGATCCCGATCACAGGGCTCAGTAGTTCGGTTATGTCCTCCTTCACAGAACAGAGAACCGTCGCGTTTACATCGGCGGTTCCCCGTTCTGCAGCTCTGACAGGCGATCGCGGGTCTCGGGCGGACTCAACGTCGCCTGTGAGTGCGCGCCAGGAGCGTGCACAGGGGACGACGTCCATGATACTTCAGCAATGGCGCGGATCTGAAGGGGTTATTGCAAAGAAAAACAACATAGATAATGGCACAAAACTATGGTACTTAAAAATCTCCATAGGTGACACTTTAAAATTTTTTACAGGTTGCCAGTTTAGAGTTACAGAGGAGGTCTAGTGCTAGAATTATACTATAAAGAGGGGATTTGGGACTTTGAATGAGGTGCATGTGGTGCGCCTCCATCTCAGTTCAATGGAGAAAAGAAAAGGGAGTTTGGGACTTTAAATGAGGCAGTAGGCTTAAAAAGATTGAATAGCGTATAACCATTTATTGAACATGAATGAATGTGACAATGCACAAATTTCATAAATAACACATATAAAAATGTATTTCATGTATGTACAATCACAAGGCATAGCATCAAAATTCATAGTATATACAGGACACTTTTGATAACACATGGCAGAGTTGAATAAAATGTATGTAAGTAGGAAATTGGTAAAAAACATTACATGGTTAGTCATAGTAAAAACTAGATAGCAACCTATTGAATGGTATGAAAATGCATCCTATATGTTCAACGCGTTTCGAGAGTGAACACTTCCTCAGGGTTGGACGTTTGAGATAATATATAATAAAGTACGTTGGTAAAAAATGCTGGGGGGGGGCAGAGCCCTAAATACAAGTCTGTCCCGGGAGCTGAGGTAATACGAAGATACGGGTTACCAATCTCCATGATGTAATCGAGAGGTGTGTGGGAGTGTTGGTCGTCAAAAAGAGTACGGTATATCATAAAGTATGTTAGTAAAAAATGCTGGGGGGGCAGAGCCCTAAATTCAAGTCTGCCCGGAAGCTTGGGTAATACGAAGCTGCGTGCCAATGAGGCGCACGAGTAGCACTCCCAAGATACGAATTACCAATCTCCATGATGTAATCGAGGGTTGTGTAGTAGTGTTGGTCGTCAAAAAGAGTCTTGAGTGTGCGTAGGAGAATAAATTCATCCTGCATAGTGTAGCGTCTCCACATGTATGACGT
>BLSH010203700.1:1276885-1288603 GCA_018402905.1 Glandirana rugosa
TTATCTCGAAAGAAAACCACCATAAATTAGTAGCGACCCAAAAAATAAAAAACGCAATATTAATTTTTTTCTGGCTTTTAAAACGAAACAAAGAAAAATTCATTTTTTTACAAAATTTTCGGTCTTTTTTTAATTATAACGCAAAAAATAAAAAACCCAGCGATGATTAAATACCACCAAAAGAAAGCTCTATTTCTGTGAAAAAAAGGACGCAAATTTCATATGGGTGCAGTGTTGCATGACTGAGTAATTGTCATTCAAAGTGTGAGAGCGCTGAAAGCTGAAAATTGGTCTGGTTGATAAGGGGGTTTAAGTGCCCAGTGGTCAAGTGGTTAACTACTTCCTGAACCTTGCACTCTGTACAATGCAATCCTGAACCTTGCACTCTGTACAATGCACTCCTGAACCTTGCACTCTGTACAACGCACTCCTGAACACTGCACTCTGTACAACACACTCCTGGACCTTGCACTCTGTACGATGCACTCCTGAACCTTGCACTCTGTACAACGCACTCCTGAACCTTGCACTCTGTACCTTGCACTCTGTACCATGCACTCGTGAACCTTGCACTCTGAACCATGCTCTTGTGAACCTTGCACTAGTGAACCTTGCACTCTGTACGTATTGCACTCCAGAACCTTGCACTCTGTACAATGCACTCCGGAACCTTGCACTCTGTATCTATTGCACTCCAGAACCTTGCACTCTGTACAAAGCACTCCTGAACATTGCACTCTGTACACTGCACTCGTGAACCTTGCACTCTGTACCATGCACTCGTGAACCTTGCACTCTGTACGCATTGCACGCCAGAACCTTGCACTCTGTACAACACACTCCTGAACCTTGCGCTCTGTACAACACACTCCTGAACCTTGCACACTGTATAAAGCACTTGTGAACCTTGCACTCTGTACGCATTGCACTCCATAACCTTGCACTCTGTACAACGCACTCCTGAACCTTGCACTCTGTACAACATACTATTGAACCTTGCACTCTGTACAAAGCACTTCTGAACCTTGCACTCTGTACAAAGCACTCCTGAACCTTGCACTCTGTACAACGCACTTGTGAACCTTGCACTCTGTATACATTGCACTCAAGAACCTTGCACTCTGTACAACGCACTCCTGAACCTTGCACTCTGTACAACACCATCTTGAACCTTGCACTCGTGAACCTTGCACTTTGTACCATGCACTCTGTACGTATTGCACTCGTGAACCTTGCACTCTGTACAAAGCACTCCTGAACCTTGCACTCTGTACAATGCACTCCTGAACCGTGCACTCTGTACAACGCACTCCTGAAGCTTGCACTCTGTAGAACGCACTCCTGAACACTGCACTCTGTACAACACACTCCTGAACCTTGCACTCTGTACAAAACGCACTCCTGAACCTTGCACTCTGTACAATGCACTCCTAAACCTTGCACTCTGTACAACGCACTCCTGAACCTTGCACTCTGTACAATGCACTCCGGAACCTTGCACTCTGTACAACGCACTCCTGAACCTTGCACTCTGTACAATGCACTCCTGAACCTTGCACTCTGTACAACACACTCCTGAACCGTTCACTCTGTACAAAACGCACTCCTGAACATTGCACTCTGTATAATGCATTCCTAAACCTTGCACTCTGTACAACACAATCCGGAACCTTGCACTCTGTACAACACACTCCTAAACCTTGCACTCTGTACAAAGCACTTGTGAACCTTGCACTCTGTACAATGCACTCCTGAACCTTGCACTCTGTGCAACGCACTCCTGAACACTGCACTCTGTACAACACACTTCGGAACCTTCCACTCTGTACAACACACTCCTGAAACTTGCAGTCTGTACAACGCACTCCTGAACACTGCACTCTGTACAACACACTCCTGGACCTTGCACTCTGTACAACGCACTCCTGAACCTTGCACTATGTATAACGCACTCCTGAACACTGCACTCTGTACAACACACTCCTGAACTCTGCAATCTGTACAACACACTCCTGAACACTGCACTCTGTACAACGCACTCCTGAGCACTGCACTCTGTACAACACACTCCTGAACCTTGCACTCTGTACAACACATTCCTGAATCGTGCACTCTATACAACGCACTCCTGAACCTTGCACTCTGTACAATGCACTCCTGAACCTTGCACTCTGTGCAAAGCACTCCTGAACACTGCACTCTGTAAAACACACTCCGGAACCTTGCACTCTGTACAACACACTCCTGAAACGTGCACTCTGTACAACGCACTCTGAACAATGCACTCTATACAACACACTCCTGGACCTTGCACTCTGTACAACGCACTCCTGAACCTTGCACTATGTACAACGCACTCCAGAACACTGCACTCTGTACAACACACTCCTGAACTCTGCAATCTGTACAAAGCACTCCTGAACACTGCACTCTGTACAACGCACTCCTGAGCACTGCACTCTGTACAACACACTCCTGAACCTTGCACTCTGTTCAACACACTCCTAAACCGTGCACTCTGTACAACGCACTATTGAACACTGCACTCTGTACAACGCACTCCTGAGCACTGCACTCTGTACAACACACTCCTGAACATTGCACCCTGTACAACACACTCCTGAACCATGCACTCTGTACAACGCACTCCTGAACACTGCAATCTGTACAACACACTCCTGAACCGTGCACTCTGTACAACGCACTCCCGAGCACTGCACTCTGTACAACACACTCCTGAGCATTGCACTCTGTACAACACACTCCTGAACCTTGCACTCTGTACAGCACACTCCTGGACCTTGCACTCTGTACATCGCACTCCTGAACCTTGCACTCTGTACAACACACTCCTGAACCGTGCAATCTGTACAATGCACTCCTGAGCACTGCACTCTGTACAACGCACTCCTGAGCACTGCACTCTGTACAACACACTCCTGAAATTTGCATTCTGTACAACAAACTCCTGAACCGTGCACTCTGTACAACGCTCTCCTGAACACTGCACTCTGTATAACACACTCCTGAACCGTACACTCTGTACAACGCACTCCAGAACTATGCACTCTGTACAACGCACTCCTGAACACTGCACTCTGTAGAACACACTCCTGGACCTTGCACTCTGTACAACACACTCCTGAACCTTGCACTCTGTACAATGCACTCCTGAACACTGCACTCTGTACAACACACTCCTGAACCGTGCACTCTGTACAAAACACACTCCTGAAACTTGAACTGTATAATGCACTCCTAAACCTTGCACTCTGTACAACACAATCCTGAACCTTGCACTCTGTACAACGCACTCCTAAACCTTGCACTCTGTACAAAGCACTTGTGAACCTTGCACTCTGTACAATGCACTCCTGAACCTTGCACTCTGTGCAACGCACTCCTAAACAGTGCACTCTGTACAACACACTCCTGAACTCTGCAATCTGCACAACGCACTCCTGAACACTGCACTCTGTACAACGCACTCCTGAGCACTGCACTCTGTACAACACACTCCTGAACCTTGCACTCTGTACAACACATTCCTGAATCGTGCACTCTATACAACGCACTCCTGAACCTTGCACTCTGTGCAATGCACTCCTGAACTTTGCACTCTGTACAACACACTCCTGAACCGTGCACTCTGTACAACGCACTCCTGAACACTGCACTCTGTACAATACACTCCTGAGCACTGCACTCTGTACAACACACTCCTGAACATTGTACTCTGTACAACACACTCCTGAACCGTGCACTCTGTACAACACACTCCTGAACACTGCACTCTGTACAACACATTCCTGAATCGTGCACTCTATACAACGCACTCCTGAACCTTGCACTCTGTACAATGCACTCCTGAACCTTGCACTCTGTGCAAAGCACTCCTGAACACTGCACTCTGTAAAACACACTCCGGAACCTTGCACTCTGTACAACACACTCCTGAAACGTGCACTCTGTACAACGCACTCTGAACAATGCACTCTATACAACACACTCCTGGACCTTGCACTCTGTACAACGCACTCCTGAACCTTGCACTATGTACAACGCACTCCAGAACACTGCACTCTGTACAACACACTCCTGAACTCTGCAATCTGTACAAAGCACTCCTGAACACTGCACTCTGTACAACGCACTCCTGAGCACTGCACTCTGTACAACACACTCCTGAACCTTGCACTCTGTTCAACACACTCCTAAACCGTGCACTCTGTACAACGCACTATTGAACACTGCACTCTGTACAACGCACTCCTGAGCACTGCACTCTGTACAACACACTCCTGAACATTGCACCCTGTACAACACACTCCTGAACCATGCACTCTGTACAACGCACTCCTGAACACTGCAATCTGTACAACACACTCCTGAACCGTGCACTCTGTACAACGCACTCCCGAGCACTGCACTCTGTACAACACACTCCTGAGCATTGCACTCTGTACAACACACTCCTGAACCTTGCACTCTGTACAACACACTCCTGGACCTTGCACTCTGTACATCGCACTCCTGAACCTTGCACTCTGTACAACACACTCCTGAACCGTGCAATCTGTACAATGCACTCCTGAGCACTGCACTCTGTACAACGCACTCCTGAGCACTGCACTCTGTACAACACACTCCTAAACCGTGCACTCTGTACACCGCTCTCCTGAACACTGCACTTTGTATAACACACTCCTGAACCGTGCACTCTGTACAACGCACTCCTGGACCATGCACTCTGTACAACACACTCCTCAACACTGCACTCTGTACAACACACTCCTGGACCTTGCACTCTGTACAATGCACTCCTGAACCTTGCACTATGTACAACGCACTCCTGAACACTGCACTCTGTACAACACACTCCTGAACCATGCAATCTGTACAATGCACTCCTGAACACTGCACTCTGTACAATGCACTCCTGAACCGTGCAATCTGTACAACGCACTCCTGAACACTGCACTCTGTACAACGCACTCCTGAGCACTGCACTCTGTACAACACACTCCTGAACCTCTCACTCTGTACAACACACTCCTGAACCGTGCACTCTGTACAATGCACTCTGTACAACGCACTCCTGAACCGTGCACTCTGTACAACACACTCCCAAACACTGTACTCTGTACAACACACTCCTGAACACTGCACTCTGTACAACACACTCCTGGACCTTGCACTCTGTGGAAAACACTCCTGAACACTGCACTCTGTACAACACACTCCGGAACCTTGCACTCTGTACAACACACTCCTGAAACTTGCACTCTGTACAACACACTCCTGAACACTGCACTCTGTACAACACACTCCTGGACCTTGCACTCTGTACAATGCACTCCTGAACCTTGCACTATGTACAATGCACTCCTGAAGACTGCACTCTGTACAAAACACTCCTGAAGCTTGCACTCTGTACAACACACTCCTGAACTATGCACTCTGTACAATGCACACCTGAACACTGCACTCTGTACAACACACTCCTGAACCGTCCACTCTGTACAACGCACTCCCGAACACTGCACTCTGTACAACACACTCCTGAACACTGCACTCTGTACAACACACTCCTGAACCTTGCATTCTGTACAACACACTCCTGAACCGTGCACTCTGTACAACGCTCTCCTGAACACTGCACTCTGTACAACACACTCATGGACCTTGCACTCTGTACAACGCACTCCTGAACACTGCACTCTGTACAATACACTACTGAACCTTGCAATATGTACAACGCACTCCTGAACACTGCACTCTGTACAACACACTCCTGAACCATGTAATCTGTACAACGCACTCCTGAACCGTGCACTCTGTACAAAACACTCCTGAACCTTGCATTCTGTACAACACACTCCTAAACCGTGCACTCTGTACAACGCACTCCTGAACACTGCACTCTGTACAACACACTCCTGAGCACTGCACTCTGTACAAAACGTACTTTTGAACCCTGCACTGTACAAAACGCACTCCTGAACACTGCACTCTGTACAAAACGTACTCCTGAACCCTGCACAGCACTCTGTACTTGTATTTTCCATTTTTAAAATGCAATGGATGCACAGTCTACTTTTTTGTAGCGTTATTAGAGTGTCACAAGGAAATGTGTGTGCTGGGCACGTGTGAATGGGCAGATTTACATTCTGACATCCTAAGAAAGAACTGCAACTTTTCCCAGCTCACATTACTTGTATTCACTTCCTCGTCATGCAAGCCGACAAATAGCGTGTGACGCTTACGGCGGGGAAAAAAAAGGATTCGTGACTGACAGCAGCGGTGTTTGCGGTGTGCCCAATCGCAGCTGAGGGGCGGGCAAGTAGTTAAAAGACTTGTGATTGACAGCATGGTGGTTCGCGTTAAGCCAATTAAAGCTGGGGGCGGGTTTATGTGAAGAAGGACTTTATCGGGTAGAGGTGTAGGTGCGGCAGGACTGTTATAGATAGGTGTCTGTAGAATAGTGTGGCGGTCACATGACCCCGGCGGCACTTGCAGAACACCTAGTGCTGTATATTATTCTTGGTGTCCTCGCTGTCTCTCCGGGTTACACTTTCCAGGCGGGGACAGAAGTTGTGTGGTGAGTGACATGTGAGCTGCAGAGCTTTCTTGTACTACAATGTTCTGTAATATGTTTATCTGTATTTATATGAGGGGAGAGAAGCAGTGCTAAGCAAGGGTCATACCAGTCATCCCTCACCCATACTAATCACTGGTGCCACCCACTACCAACCAATTGTACATAGCGATTAAGGATAGGCTCGGGCTTGTTTGGAACGGAAGGTGCCCGAATCCGCCAGGAAGTGAACCCTGCACTGCGCTAATCACAGGCATTTCCCCCATGTGCGGTTGTAGCGATCAGGAAATGTCTCACTGCCTGTGATGGGCGCAGTGCTGGGTTCACTTCCTGGCGGATTCGGGCACGTTCCAAACAAGCCCATCCTTAATAGCGTTTTCACCAGTCATCTGTTTATTTTCTTTATATATTTCTTTTATTATTACAATATACACTCAGCGGCCACTTTATAAGGTACACCTTGCTAGTACCGGGTTGGACCCCCTTTTGCCTTCAGAACTGCCTTAATTCTTCGTGGCATAGATTCCGCAAGGTGTTGGAAACATTCCTCAGATTTTGGTCCATAGTGACCTAATAGCATCACAGATTTGTCGACCGCGCATCCATGATGCGATTCTCCCGTTCCACCACATCCCATTGGATTGAGATCTGGTGAGTGTGGAGGCCATTGGAGTATAGGGACCTCATTGTCCAGTGGTGAGATGATTGGAGCTTTGTGACATGGTGCATTATCCTGCTGGAAGGAGCCATCAGAAGATGGGTACACTGCAGTCATAAAGGGATAGACATGGTCAGCAACAATACTCAGGAAGGCCGTGGTGTTTAAAACGATGCTCAGTTGGTACTAAGGGTGCCAAGAAAATATCCCCATACCATTAGACCACCACCAGCCTGAACCATTGATGCAACGCAGGATGGATCCATGTTGTTTACACCAAATTCTGACCCTACCATCTGAATGTTGCAGCTGAAATCGAGACTCATCAGGCCAGGCAACGGTTTTCCAATCTTGTATTGTCCAATTTTGAAGAGCCTGTGACAATTGTAGCCTCACTTTCCTGTTCTTAACTGACAGGAGTGGCACCCTTCTTCTGCTGCTGTAGCCCATCTGCTTCAAGGTTCAATGTATTGTGCATTCAAAGGTTGTATTCTGCATACCTTGGTTATGAGTTATTTGAGATACTGTTACCTTTCTATCATCTTGAACCATTCTGTTCATTCTCCTCTGACATCAACAAGGCATTTTTCGTCAACACAACTGCCGCTCATTGGATAGATTTTCTTTTTCGGACCATTCTCTGTAAACCGTAGAGATGGTTGTGCGTGAAAATCTCAGTTGTTTTTGAAAGAATCAGACCAGCCTGTCTGGCACCAACATTCAAAGTCATTTACACCTTTTTCACACTGGGGCATGCAGGGCTTTACCGCTGTTATAGCAGCGCCTTGGCGCCGCTATTTGGGCAGTAGCAGGGCACTTTTAACCCCTAAGAACGGGTTAAAAATGGATTGGCGGGGCGTCCGAAGTGGTTTTCAGCCGCTTCGAAAGAGCTGCCCATTCATTTCAGTGGGCAGTGGCGGTGGAGGAGTGGCATATAGATCGCAAAAACAGCTGTAAAGGGCCTTAGTGTGAAAGGGGTTTTAACCACTTCAGCCCCGGAAGGATTTCCAGCTTTAGGACCGGAGCCCTTTTTGCGATTCGGCGCTGCGTCGCTTTAACTGAAAACTGCGCGGTCGTGCGACGTTGTACCCAAACGAAATTTGCGTCCTTTTTTTCCCACAAATAGAGCTTTCTTTTGGTGGTATTTGATCACCTCTGCGTCATTTCTGATCGTCGCTATAAACAAAAGAAGAGCGACAATTTTGCAAAAAAACCCAAATTTCTTACTTTTTGCTAGAATACAAATCCAAAAAAAAAATATAAAAAAACATTTTTTTTGTCCGATTTATATTCTTCCTCATATTTGCGATAAAAAAAATCGCTATCGGCGTTTATTGATTGGTTTGCGCAAAAGTGGCCGCGTTTACGGACGATAAGAATTCATTTTTGGGGTTTTTATTTTTTTTTATTTTTTACTAAAAATAGCGGCGATCTGCGATTTTTTTTTTTTTTTTTTTTTTTTTTTTTTTTTTTTTTTTTTTTTTTTTTTGCGGTACTGCGATATTTCAGCGGACATGTCGGACCATTTTGACACTTTTTTGGGACCATTGGCATTTATACAGCGATCAGTGCTATAAAAATGCACTGATTACTGTGTAAATGCCATTGGCAGTGAAGGGGTTAACCTGCAGGGGGCGCGCTAAGGGTTAACTATGTTCCCTGGGCGTGTTCTAACTGTATGGGGGATGCCCTAACAGGGGAAGGGAAGTGGTCACAGCCTTAACTTAAAGGAAGGCTGTGATCACAGCCCTTCCCCCTCACACAGAGCGGAGGTCCGTGTTTACATACACGGACCTCCGCTCACTCGCTCCGGGGGGGCCATCGCGGGTAGCCGGCGGCAATCGAAGCCGCCGCACCCGCTCCCTGGCCCTCCCCGAACACAGTGAGCGCGCGGGCGCGCCTCCGGCGGCGCGCGCGCGCTCACAGTGCGCGTTATCGCAGCCGCCGTCGTATGACGGCGATTTGCGATAACGAACCACCTTGTCGCCGTCAACCTGCGGTTGGCGGTCAGCAAGTGGTTAAAGTGGATGTAAACCTGATTCA
This sequence comes from Glandirana rugosa, assembly GCA_018402905.1. NCBI lineage: Eukaryota > Metazoa > Chordata > Amphibia > Anura > Ranidae > Glandirana > Glandirana rugosa. The sequence goes on from BLSH010203700.1 coordinate 1,286,185, forward strand.
TGAAATTTCAGTTGGCCTCATATATCTGCAGTGATTTGTTATCTCTCTTCAAAGCACTATGTCCTGTGGCTGTTTCCTGCTCTGTTCTTCTCTTAGCCTGAGAATCCCTGGCAAGTTCTCTGACACATGTGATAAAAGCAGCCAGGGTTTTGTGTTGGGGAAGGAGCTATACATAGATTAGCAGAGCCCTGAACGATTCAAAGAACAGATCTGAAAGTCTCTAACTACGTTGGGCGGGGGGGGGGGGGGTTGTGTGCCTTTCCTCCAATCAGCTGACTTGGCTGTATGCCCAGGCTTCACTGCAGTGCTGACCAGGAAGAGAAAATCTAACACGATCTGTACTTAACAGTATATAAAGATGAAGACAGCATGTGCACATGTAAATTTTATGTAGAGAGATTTGTTTAATCTTGGTATCATCTGAGGCTGTTCACTTCACTGGGTATATGTGAGGGTTTATATCCACTTTAAAGCGAAGCCCCACCCAAAAGGGTTTTGACAGGTACCTGCTCCCACTTCTGGCTGATCTCCCCGCAGTGAAGTCAGCAGGAAGTTGGGGGGGGGGGGCCTCCCCTCCCCCGCCGTCAGGCCATTCACAAAGCACAGTGCGCTTTACACATGCGTAGCAGGGATTCGGCTGTGAAATTGCAAGGCTTCACTGCCGCTTTGCCTTAGTGGAGATGGCGGCAGCAGCACCCAACAGACGATTGAAAAATCAGCTTGGGTAAAGACACCTCTGGATTCATGGACAGGTAAGTGTCCTAATATTAAAAGTCAGCACCTACAATATTTGTAGCTGCTGACTTTTACATTTTTTGTGCAGGAGCCCAAAGTTTTTTGTTTTAAATCCCCTTTCTTCCCCATTCTGGTGCTTGGTTTGAACTTCAGCAAGTCTCCAGTGCATTGGGTTGCTGCCATGTGATTGTCTGATTAGCAATTTGTGTTACCAAGCAATTGAACAGGTGTACCTAATAAAGCGTGTGTGTACAGTGGATATAAATAGTCTACACACCCCTGTTAAAATGTCAGGTTTGTGTGATGTAAAAAAATGAGACCAAGATAAATCATTTCAGAACTTTTTCCATCTTTAATGTGACCTATAAACTGTACATCTCAGTTGAACACCAACCTGAAATCTTTTAGGTGGAGGAAAGTAAAACTAAAAAACTAAAATAATATTGTTGTATAAGTGTGCACACCCTTAAACTAATACTTTGTTGACGCACCTTTTGATTTTATTACAGCACTCAGTCTTTTTGGGTAGGAGTCTATCAGCATGGCACATCTTGACTTCGCAATATTTGCCCACTCTTTGCAAAAAACACTCCAAATCTGTCAGATTGCGAGGGCATCTCCTGTGCACAGCCCTCTTCAGATCACCTCACAGATTTTCAATTGGATTCAGGTCTGGGCTGTGGCTGGGCCATTCTAAATCTTTAATATTCTGGTGAAGCCATTCCTTTGTTTCTTTTGGATTTGTGCTTTGGGTCGTTGTCATGCTGAAAGATGAAGTTCAGCTTTCTAGCAGAAGCCTGAAGGTTTTATGCCAATATTGACTGGTATTTGGAACTGTTCATAATTCCCTTTTACCTGGACTAAGGCCCCTGTTCCAGCTGAAGAAAAATGGCCCCAAAGCATGATGCTGCCACCACCATGCTTCACTGTTGGTATGATGTTCTTTTGGTGATGTGAAGTGTTTTAGCACCAAACCTCTCTTTTGGAATTATGACCAAAAAGTTCAACCTTGGTTTTATCAGAGCGTAACACATTTTCCCACATGCTTTTGGGAGACTTCAGGTGTGTTTTTGCAAAATTTAGCCTAACTTGGATATTTTTCTTAAGAAAAGGCTTCTGTCTTGCCACTCTACCCCATAGCCCAGCCATATGAAGAATGCGGGAGATTCTTGTACCACACAGCCAGTACTTGCCAGATATTCCTGCAGCTCCTTTAATGTTGCTGCAGGCCTCTTGGCAGCCTCCCTGACCAGTTTTCCTATCGTCTTCATCAATTTTGGAGGGGCGTCCAGTTCTTGGTAATGTCACTTTTGTGCCATATTTTCTCCACTTGATGATGACTGTCTTCACTGTGTTCCATGGTACATCTAATGCCTTGTAAATTCTTCTGTACCCTTCTCCTGACTGATACCTTTTAACAATGTGATCCCCCTGATGCTTTGGAAGCTCTCTGCGGCCCATGGCTTTTGCTGTAGGATGTGACTAAGAAAATGTCAGGAAAGACCTACTAGAACAGCTGAACTTTATTTTGGGTTAATCAGAGGCACTTTAAATGGCAGGTGTGTACTGACTCCTATTTAACATGAGTTTGAATGTGATTGCTTAATTCTGAACACAGCTACATTTCCAGTTATAAGAGGGTGTGCACACTTATGCAATCACATTATTTTAGTTTTCTATTTTT
>BLSH010203700.1:1305952-1326167 GCA_018402905.1 Glandirana rugosa
ATTCCAGAGCTGGAACAATAACTTGGACCTGCGGTACTCCAGATGGAGACCACACGGGGTGAACGTCGTTTAGACCGCTTTGTGGAGACCTACGTCCCTGGTAAGGGGAACCAGGTCACAGACTACTGACTCTTTCAGGCGGACGGTCAAGAGGTGAGGGCCTTACATCTAACGCCTCTCGCGGCCTTGTACAACAAGGCGGGTCGCCTCTTAGTCTCGTCGAAGACGTCGACGGCGACTTGAGGAACAGGGAGGGACTACCAAGTGTATACAGTGACGACACCGCAACAGGCTAACTTGGGTTGGTCAGCTCAGGAAGCTCGACTTCCGATAAATGTGTTGGAACTGAGAGCGATCAAGCTTTGCTTGTCCCGTTGGTCGACAAGGCTGCAAGGCCTCCCTGTCCGGGTTCAATCGGACAACGCCACAGCAGTGACATATGTGAACCATCAGGGAGGGACAAGGAGTTCAGCGGCAGCTGCAGAAGCTGCTCTGATTCTCCGCTGGGCGGAACAACATGTTCCGGCGCTCTCCGCAATCTACATTCCGGGAGTGGAGAACTGGCAGGCGGACTTTCTCAGTCATCAGACACTGGACCAAGGGGAATGGTCCCTGCATCCAGAGGTGTTTCGCCAGATTTGCTGCAAGTGGGGCACACCAGAGGTAGACCTCATGGCGTCCAGGTTCAATAACAAGGTCGAGACCTTAGTATGCAGAACAAGAGATCCGCTGGCGGTCGCCACGGACGCGCTGGTGGCCCCTTGGGGTCGGTACCGGTTAATATACCTCTTCCCTCCCCTGAAGCTGTTGCCTCGGATTCTGCGCAGGATAGCTGCGGAAGGCATTCCGACGATCCTGGTCGCTCCCGATTGGCCTCGGCGCTCTTGGTACGCCGATCTGATTCGGATGGTGGCGTACGCCCCTTGGCGGCTTCCGCTTCGCGAAGACCTGCTCTCCCAAGGTCCCATCTTGCACCCTGCTTTACCCTCGCTGGCTTTGACGGCTTGGCTATTGAGGCCCAGGTATTGAGGGATCGGGGAGTCGCTGACTCTGTAATCCCTACTATGCTTAAGGCACGTAAGTGCACTTCGCGAAAAATTTATCACAGGACCTGGAAAGCCTATATTGCATGGTGCGAAGCGGGGGGTTGGAACCCTCGCTCTTATTTGGTGTCCAGGGTGCTGACTTTTCTGCAACAGGGACTGGACAAGAGCCTGGCATTGAGTACGCTCAAGGGCCAGGTTTCGGCCTTAGCGGTCCTTTTTCAGAGACCTCTGGCTTCCCATTCGCTGATCCGCACATTCGTACAGGGGGTACGTCATGTGGCTTCCCAGTTTCGGCCGCCTCTGGCGCAGTGGGATTTGAATCTGGTGCTCTCGGTTTTACAGAAACACCATATGAGAAGATTAGGGACATTCCCTTGTCCCTTTTTGTCGCAGAAGGTTGCCTTCTTGGTGGCTGTCACATCCGCGCAGCGGGTGTCAGAATTGGCTGCCTTGTCTTGCAAGTCCCTGTACTTGATTCTTCATAATGACAAGGCGTTGTTGCGACTTCCACCTTCTTTCCTTCCAAAGGTGGTCTCTTCTTTTCATTTGAATGAGGATATTGTCCTTCCTTCATTATGTCCTCACCCAAAACATCCTAAGGAATTTGAGTTACTCTTTGGATGTGGTGAGGGCCCTGTGGGTTTATTTGAGTGCTACAGCTTCCTTTCGGAAGTCTGACTCATTGCTTGTGTTACCTGGGGGCTCCAAAAAGTGCTCGGCAGCTTCGTCGGCTACTATTTCCCGTTGGATTAGACAGACCGTGACCCATGCATATGAGCTTCGGGGCAAGGTTCCACCTTTTCCGGTCACGGCTCATTCCACCAGGTCGGTCAGTACCTCCTGGGCGTTCAGGCACCAGGCTTCGGTGTCTCAGGTGTGCAAAGCAGCCACTTGGGCCTCGGTGCACACGTTTACTAAGTTTTACAAAGTTGATGTTTCAGCATCTGCGGATGCTGCTTTTGGCCGCAAAGTTTTGCGAGCAGCGGTGTGAGTGCGTCTAGCGCTCCCTGAGAGGGTTCTGTTGGGTACAGTTGTTGTTGTTTGCCCACCCCTCTAGTTTTTGGCACTGCTTTGGGACGTCCTCACTTGTCAATTAAGAAGAGCTGCGTGTGTCAGTGAACGTAAGAGAAAAAGGGATTTTATTATAACTTCCCGTAAAATCCTTTTCTCGGAGTTCACTGACAGACGCAGCTCCCACCCCTCTGATTTTTTTGTTGCACTGCTTGTGACAAACTGAATGCCATTGGCCAGCAGGGGGTTTTATAGGCTCAGGTGAGGACGGCCCCCATGGGAGGGGCCAGCCTATCCCTGATGCTTTTGCATCTGTTTTGCCTAGTCACTCCTGATAGGATGACATAAAACCCACGTGTCAATTAAGAAGAGCTGCGTCAGTCAGTGAACTCAGAGAAAAGGATTTTACGATAAGTTATAATAAAATCCCTTTTTTTTTTTTTTTTTTTTTTTTATGCAGGTAGAAAAATGTGCATTTTACTTTTTTCTTAAGAGTCTGGAAAGCATTGCAGCAGATCAGCAGATAGTGCGTGCCATTCAGGATTCCTACAAACTGTCAGTGTAAACAGCCCAGCAGGCAGTTTCACACTGACAGGAAGAATCAAAGGACTAGCAGAGCGCTCATTAGCGCCGTGGTAGTTTATTGAGAACTACAAGCCGACAACCGCAAAGGCTGTCAGTAGTTGTTTTCACAGAACTCTGTAAATGAATGACACCACCACTATGGTGAAGTCAGCACCCACATTTTTTTGTTTTGTTTTTATACTTGTGACAGTGAGTAGGGGGAGAAGAATCCCTGCTCACTGTCAAAACAGGGGCTGTGAGGGCCAGTGCATCAGTAACATGTTATCCTGACTATGGATGTAACATGCTGCAAACTTATCCTTTAAACCCAGAATACTTGTCATAACCAGTGTTGTGGAGGCTCTAGTACAACAAAGTTTAATTGTAAAATTAAGCTTTTATGCAATAATAACAAATATAATACAATCCTCTAAAGCAGGGATATGCAATTAGCGGACCTCCAGCTGTTGCAGAACTACAAGTCCCATGAGGCATAGCAAGACTCTGACAGCCACTAGCATGACATCCAGAGGCAGAAGCATGATGGAACTTGTAGTTTTGCAACATCTGGAGGTCCGCCAATTGCTTATCCCTGCTCTAAAGCATATCTAAACCAAGATGATGTGTCTACATTTTAGTTTTGATTTTCAGAATTTTTCCTTTGTCACCTAGTGATCTTTCAAATATTACACTTCCTGTCACTGGGTGGCCATGCTGCATCTTTGAAGGGGGCCCTGGCTGCCACCCATACTGGAATTCAAACATGTCTGTTTTTGTTCATAACTATTACATGGGGGGGGGGGGAGCAGAGTGCACCAGTGCCAGGTGTGTATATTACTTGTATAACTTAAACTGAGTGAGTTCTACACATGCTGACACTTTCACATCTTTAAGTGCAAACTCTATGGAGGTGATGTTTAAGCTAGAGCAATCATAAGCATTTGATTTTACTGTCATTATGTTTAAAATTGTTAAGTTGGCTGTGCTTTAGGCAATTATCAGTTAAAGTAAATTGTGGGTCCTGCTTTCCTAAACCAATTCTTATGTTTTAATTTCATTTTAATTTCAATTCTTAGCTAGAGGAAACTTTACAGCTTGTGGCGAATTCAACTTTTTATGTGATCCAGAAGCTGCATATGTAGTTCTAAATAGCTTTGAATGTCCAACACACATTTCCACCTGGGAGTTCACTTTCAAAAACATGTTGCCTTGGGTAAGATGAAATACAGTTTTATTGTTTTTAAATCCATTCTTTTTCTATATTGAGAGGTTATTAATGTGTACTGTACATGCACCAAACAAAAGACTTGGACATTGCTCTGTCCATTTTCCTTGGTTTGAGGTAATTGATGATGGAAAAGCAAGCGCTGCTTATGACATATTTTGTTGTGCAATTCTACATCCCTAATCTATGCTAGTGCTCTTCCACCTTTTTCTGTAGGGCAGGGGTGCTCAACTCATGGCCTGCAGGCTACCCTCTGATGTGGCCCACGACCTCAAACCAGGGAAGAGTGTGGCCATAATCTGGGATTGCGGGTCTGCAAGCCCAGATCATGATCAACAGGTTGCCAGCCAGCCATCCCAGTGCATGAGAATGCATGAAGCCAACGCTGGCTACAGAGGGAGCAGGAGCTGCATAAGCTGATGCTTCCTCTGTAGCACCGTCTCCTGTTTAAGGTGGAGTCATACCAAATGCACTTCCCTGGGACATTTCTAGCAGCCTGGAGAGCAATGCCAGCAAATACTAAGAGGAAAAGGTCAGTTTATCAAACATTACATACATTGCACTTTTGCAATGGGCATATTTGCAATGATAAAAAGGGTTATTAGGTGGTTTTAACACTGATCCACGAGTTAGCTGCACTGGACTTCTATTGTATCCTGTGGGTTTGGTGGGCTTTCTAATAGCGCGCTAACACTCCTGAATGAAGGAGTTTTGGAGCACTTTCAGAAAGTGCGCCACACCAGCAAAATGTAATAAGTCTATGGCTCAGTGCAGCTAATGCGCAGAAAAGCCACAGGTGCACTGTGCTGCACCTGCAGTGCATCAGTGTGAAGGTAGCCTCATAGGGGGCTCAGGACAGTAAGGGCTCATTTTACATTTGCAGTTTGGAGAGGGTAAAACCCGACAGTTCATTGTGGCCCGCGACCCATTACCTTTTTTAAAAAAAAAAATTGGCTAGAGTAAGGGGAGGGTTGCCTTTTTTTTATTCATTTATTTCAGGTACTTGTTTAGTGCTGTCAATTTACGCAGCGCTTTAGATATATATTGTACATTCACATCAGTCCCTACCCTCAAGGAGCTTACAATCTAAGGTCCCTAACTCACATTCATACAGGATCTAACTTACCTACCAGCATGTCTTTGGAGTGTGGGAGGAATCCGGAGGAGACCCATGCAGGCACAGGGAGAACATGCAAACTCCAGGCAGGTAGTGTTGTGGTTGGGATTCAAACCAGCAACCTTGTTGCTGCTAGGCGAAAGTGCTATCAACTACACCACTGTGCCGCCCCAGGGAATCCCTGCTTGTCAGAACTAGTGTCACCATTGGAATATATTCACACTATTCCTGTTACTTTCACTTTTAATGATAAAAGTAAATGGAGCTACACCTCCATTTGTTCTCTCTCATAGACAGCAATTAAAAACCTGGCAGGTGTTCTAATCCCAACTTCACTCTATCCAAAATTGAAAAAAGTTTTTTCCTTTAGTTTTAAGATTTGAATCGTAGACTGTAAGGGAAGGTTGTGGTTTTAGCTGTGCTTGGTCCTCATACCTTTGCAAGTAGTCAGCTTCTTCTTTAGGGTTTCTAAGGCAGATGAGGAAATGAAAGGCAGAAACTGATTACTATGCAGACAGTTTTGTTACATGCCTCAAACATGACCATGATACGTGATCTCATGGGTTGGGACTGGTAATACTAACGCCGGACATATCATCTTTGATTTCTTAATGACCCTGCTGACCCAAGCACCCCTTCTGCTGTTTGTAGTATGGGCACACTCCCCTACCAACCAGACCAAAGATCCCTGAATCAGTACACCGTCCTCTATGGAGAGAACGATGCTCTGGCACAGTTTGCACTCACACTGGAGCAAATAATACTGGACCATAAGTGAATAGTGTCCGGGACCACCTCTTCCAAGTGGTCCCAGGCATTTTCTAATGAGGATACCTGTTCTGGTGACAACTGTGTAAGATGGGATTTTTCTCATTTTCTTTTGTGTCTTGGGGACAATATGTTGTACACATTTTGATTGCTAGAATGTTGATTTTGATACATATTGTATGCATGTAAGTAAACATTTAAACAATCTTGAATTGGAGGTAAATCACATTTAGCTTCTACAGAAATCATAATTGCGATGGAGATCTCTGTTCACCAAGCATTTCTACATATGGTTAGCATAGAGCTGATCATTTATACAAAAATTCTTCAAAGTAACTTGCTAGCATTCAAAGTATTTTCAACAGGCTCATGTTTAGTTCTGACATACTCTGAAGGGCTCCATTGTATCTATAAGGGCATACTTCTGTTAGCCAAGTGCCGTGAACAGTTGGATGAGCTCCTGCTGTTTTATTTATTAGTCACCTTTAGTGGGCTATTGGTCTTTCATGTTAGTACATAACTGGAATCCACTGTGAACTATTCTAACTTATAGCCGCAAACCAATCAGTAATGCCAGATGTCTTTTCTTAGACGTTTTACAAGGAGTGGCTCGCCCAGGATACCCAGAAGGCAGACTTTATGAGGAAAATTTCAGCTCATTCTGAGAAATTCACCGAAAGATGCACTGGCAAAGCAGGGGAAGCATGGACTGAAGGATTTGTGCCGTGTGACTCTTATGCCATGGCGGCCGCCATAGACGAAAGCTTTGCTACCAGTTTCATTCACTGTGCGGTAAGCGTAGAGCTCAGTGGCGAACTGACTCGAGGGATGATGGTTTTGGATCTGCGGGAGACACTACAAAAAAAACATAAAGCTTTTATTCTAACTAAATGTGACACAGAGAAGTTGAAAAGTCTTTTAACGGAAGCATTGAAATAACCTACCTCGATGTACCAGACTGCCATGAGGAAGTGATCACTTCTCTACTGCTATTAACCACATGACCACAAGAATCATGCCAATGCTTGCACCAGAACAGGGAGCAGCCATCAGTTAATTCTTAAAAATAACACTCTTCACTTTAAAACTCAGAAAGGAAAGCCAAAAGTAGTTAATATGGAAGGTATCACTTATTCAGTTATGATATACAGACTGTTCCTGGAGTTCAAGGAGCTCAAAACCAGCAAACCTACTATGTATTTGTGTAGATTATGCAAGTAGCCACATAGGGATTTCCTCAGGACATAATTACAGAAATCCTCATGCTAATTCTGGAAGTGGTCAGCTTGCTTCCTTAAGAAACCGAGTACTTTGAAAACAAAATTGCTCATTTCTAAACTCACATGCACATACTACAACCTTTCATATTTAAAGTGTATGTTTTTTAAAAACTTTTGTGTTTGATAAACAGAGTTCTATGGTCGCAGCATACTCTTTTTCACTTTATAATCAGCATTGAAATCTCAATACAGACAATAGTTTTGGCAATTCAGTAAAAGACCTTGTTTACATCTAGTGATTTGGGACCAAGGCGGAATGTCCGTGATTCTGCCTACAATTCCAAATGGCACTGCAATGTTAGCAAAATGCAATGAACTGCTTTTTGTGGCATTCATGAAGCTTGTCGTCCAAAAAAAGCTCCTGGTCCTTTTTGGGCGACAAGTTTTATGTGATATGGTGCACCATGTGATTTAAGGCAAATAATCGCGGCAAAACTCCACCACATGTTAGGTGCCATTAAAAATAAATGGCATCTAAACAGGTGTTATGCGATTTGAGATCCTAATCTCTTTCCACAGGGTCTGTGACACAGCAGTCCCCACTAACCGGGCATAGTGAGTGTGTGTCATTCAATGAAGTAAAGGTATAAAGATCTTATCAAAGTAAGTTTACAAATTTCAAGATTCTTCAGATTATTATAAATAGGCCAGAAATAATTGAAATATATGGAGTGATATGATTTTACATTTTGACCATAGAAACCCTTCCCTATTGGTTCTTCATTTCCGTTGCTCTATCCCATGGGGAGATTTTCCTTCTTTTTCTATCTCAGGTGCATCAGTAAGTGAGAGGATCTCTCTCCAAAGTGAAGTGAATTCCCCTTTGAGACAATTGCCGCCAGAACTAGTTTACCCATTGGCAGATTAACCCTCACCTCCATAAAGTGGAGCTCCACCCAAAAGAGGAAGCTCCGTTTGTTTGCTTACTCCACACCCCACCCCCCTCCGCTTACACAGTTGGCACCTTTTCGGGGGGAGTGGGTCCCCCTGGAAGTTTGCCCTCCCTCCTCCTTCCACCGCGATATTCTGAGAGTGCAGTGCGCTTCGCGCATGCACAGTAAGGAACCTGCAGTGAAGCCTTGGAGTGGCAGAATCTGAGAGCTGTTGAAAAATTGGCTGGGGTGCGGAATCCCTGGACAGTGTCCTAATAAAAGTCTTTAGTTACAGTACTTGTAGCTGCTGACTTAATTTTTTTTTTGGGGGGGGGGGGCTGGAGCTCCGCTCTAAGTGACAATTTAAAAATGTAGGTGTCACATTACATTCTGTGCCTTTTGACGATAGTCACCAGGATAGATCGGATGAATTTTCTCAGTGAGAACACAGAGGACATTAAAAAACATGACAGGGGTTCTGATTCATTCCTACACTATCTGAAACTATATACAAACAAATCTCCGCACTGTGAAGGATCTAATCTTAACAATCAAAATAAATGTGAAAAATGAAAGTAAACCTAAAAATACAATTCTTATAAATGATATATATGCAATCCCCAAAACATTTTTTAATAAATCGCACGTGATTATTGTACATATAAAATGAATCAATTATTATCTCACTGGTTGGCATGGTATGATTGTATTATATATATATATATATATATATATATCTCCGCTGTCAGATCATCTGAGCAGCACCATGTTTCTCCACAGAATTCATGAATGGCCATTTACATGTAGGAGAAGAAAAAAATGCTTCCAATGGTACAGTAACCGAAAGAAATAAAATGTATTTAAAAAATAGCCATTCACACATTTAAAATCAAATTAGCGCATCATCCAACTATGTGAAAAGTCTCACCACCTCCAGGTCTATGGATAGAACTCTGCGTCACTTCTGGTTCTGGGCCTGACGTCCCCTCCGGTCGCTGTGTAACCACTCCCAGTGTGTTTTGTCACTTCTGACTTTATCGCAGGGGGTCTGAAACTAGTATAGGCTTTACACAAACCTTTAATATTGTCTTGATCATATTAGAAGTTGTATTTCAAGGTCATTTTTAATATTTGTACTTCTAATGTTATTAAAATGTGGTTTACACAAAATTATTTTGAATGTAATTTAATACAGTATGTTTGTGTTCAATGCATGCTTTCCTGTGTTAACATTTTTTTTTTTTTAACCTATTCTGTATACAATGTATTCTTTATTTATATACATACAATAAGTGCGCATTCATACAATCAAAAAGAAAAAGTCCACAAACCTCAAGTGAAAAACATTGGTGATTTTTGTTGATAGAATTTATTATTGGCAAGTCCCTGGTAGAGGTGTAAACCTCCAAATAGGGTGGAAGACGGAGGGTACCATCAAACCTCACCTAAAGTAAAGAGCTCAACTGCACTTAAACATAGTATTGACACATTAAAATCCACTAGTTGTACCAAACAAAAATCTATTTACACCTCCATCAGAAGATCCCGACTCCCATGCCATGTGCGGGAGTGACGTCATCATGGCTTAGCCATTCAAGTGGCTGCAGCCTTTGAACCCAGAAAGAACACCGGGTGAAGATGGAGGCCTTGTCTGTGAAAGCGTGCCACTGGAGGGTTTCATTTTAAAGTAATTATTTAATAATATTCTCCTATATGATGCATACTAGCACATTATGACATTACCTTGCAGGGGGGAATTTTTTTATTTTAATGTTGAAAATTTACTACCACTTTAAATCCAACAATGTCCATGCCACCTTGTGGACTCTCTCTAATTTACAACCTACAAGTGGGCTGGGAGCATAGCTATTGTTATGTTTTTATGTTTTCAGTGCAGTTTAGGGCACATACTGTAAATGCAGTATATTACCCAATATAAAAGATGAGGTTGCCCTGAGTGCACAGATACCCAACATGTCAAGCCTTAAAATTGTGTGTGCTCACAAAACGGGGACAAACATTTGTACCCTATATTTAACTCTTAGGATAGATTCTCAGTTTTGTGTAATTCGTGAATATTGGGCCTAGAATTATTGTTATCACTCTGGCATGCGTGGTAATATGCAACATGTATGTAGCACAATTGATTTTTTTTTTTTTTTGTGCATAGGTGCTCCCTGCAGGTGTATTTGTTTGTATGTGAAGGTGGAGCGCAAACATTTTATTTTTTAGTATAGACCTCTTTCCACCACACTTCTGAACAGTAGTAACCCATAAACTCCTAGCAGCTAGGGTCACAAATTATGAGACCGTGAAAGCAACAAATGGCACTTGGTCTCTCCAAAACTATTAAATTGGCCAAAACCAATGTTTCATATGACTCCTAGCTCTTCAACAGGATAAATGCCTAGTGTTTCTTAGAGCGTGGCAACCTTGGATTATCTGGCTTTGTATACTTTAATGTCTGCCCAGACGACGTGTCTTTTTATTTCTATGTCTCCTTTTTTGTTTTTCTTCTGTATACACTGCAACAAAATGTTCTTACTGTAAATGACAGGCTTTTTTTTCTTGTTTTGTATTGATTGCTCTCTACTTGTAACCATTTGACCTGGTTTGATTTTGCATTTGTTTATTCAAAGTCCTAATAAAGAATTTATTAAAAAAAAAAAAATGGGGGTGGGGATTTAAGTGCTTGGGTGTAACTTTTCACATTTTTTTTCACTATTTTATTGTTCATTACATAGTGGACAAAAAGTTCCCTATGTCGTTTTCTTTTTTGGTGACAGGTCTTTTTTCACCTACCCCCAATTGAAGCTAATGGAACCCAAACTGGCCAGGAAAAGTGACAGCCTGCCATGGAAGTAATGTTTTGCACGATACTTCTAGTTTTTAGTAGAAAGTTAATATCAGCAAACCTCCCTTCCCTCTACCTGGTGGCACCCACCCAACGTGTCGGGACCACCCATGGGAGTGCAGAGCCTGGGAAGCAGGCCGGGATATGCACAGCGTGGGGAAGTGAATGTTTCTGGGGTCTGTGGAACAGGTTCACCTCCGGAAATCCGATGATCACCTGCTACCAGTATCCATGTTTCTTGAGTACTACAAGACCTTGCCTCTTACCCTGAGCCCACACATTTCCTTACCTCACAGTCCCTGCAACATGTCTGATTCTAGACACAGGGAGACTGTCCCACTGTACTGATTCCCCTAGCTCACTTTCTACTAATGGTTCCAAAGGCTACTTGCAGCGTGCTTACTGAAGGCCCCTCCATTTGCAGCATAGAACAATGCTATCCCGGCTATTTATGAATCCTTTTTAGCTCTGCCGGGTGGGACTGGGTCCTCTGGCCTTTGGTTGAGGTCTTTACTACAGTCACGCAAGACTTGACCCAAATATACCCTGTTTATTTGCTGACTTAGATCACAGTGGCCACAAACATGCTCCTACACCCTCTTCATCAGATTCTGCATCTGATTTATCTGTTGCTTTTGAGCCTTTGACCGCAGTGACTTTCTGAGTGGCTCAAGTACTTGACTAAAGTGGATGTAAACCCCATTCATGAGATTTGACCTAGGCACCTATATCTGCAGTGTTTTCCTATCTCTCTCCAAAGCCCCAAGTCCCATGTGTTTCTGCTGCTCTGTTCTTCTGTTAACAGCATGATAACTTCTGACAAGTTTTCTGACAACTGAGATAAAACCAGCCTGAAATTTGTGTCGCGGTGGGTGCTATAAATAGATTAGCAGAAAGCTGGTCTGTTCACAGCACATTCCTACCTTCCTCTCCTCCAATCAGCTGTCACACGGTGTATGCCAAGACTACACGCACAGTGCTGAACAGGAAAAGAACATTTCTAACACGATGTGCACTTTCTAAAGACTGAAGAGAGCAGATATGCATGTAAAACTTAGGGAGATTTGTTTCCTCTGTGTATCATCTGAGGCTGTTCACTTCACAGGGTATATGTGAGGGTTTACATCCACTTTAACTAACTTAGAAGAGTCGCAGTCTTCTGCTGTTTATTAGTAAATTAAAGGATACCATTTTGGCTCTAAGGCCTTATTCACACCTAATGCATTTTTAGTGCTTTTGCATTTTTCAGATTTGCAATACAGAAAGTGTTCCATAGGAAACCATATTAAATGGACTGTAGTGCAAAATGCAAAAAGCACTAAAAATGCATAGGTGTGAATCAGGCCTTATTGACATATTGTGTGCCACTCTAAAACTAAGGCTCGATTCACACTAATGCATTTTGCAGAAATGCAAGGGAATTTTTTTAACATGGTTTCCTATGGAACACGTTCACATCAATGCATTTTTGTGCCTCTGCGTTTTTAAGTTTTTGGAAAGTGGCGGGGACTTTGCATATAATAGACTTCAATGGGCATGCAAGAAAAACGCAAGTCCTACGGTTTTACCATGATTTTTACTGTGATTTATGTTTTGCATTTCTAAATCTTCCCAGCAACAAATTTCCCCCCAAGAAAAAAAAAATGGAAATGCACAAAGCACAGCAAAGAGCACTGCAGAAATGCTCAAAAGAAACATGCATAGATGTGAATTGAGCCTAAAAGATCAGCCTGTTGCTTCAACCAGCACGGTTTCTGGTTGAAAATCAAATGAACATCCTTGGAAAGCTAGCTTAACCACTTCCCGACCTCCGTATGCAGAATGATGGGTGGGAAGTGGTTTAGTTATCCTGACTGGGCGTCATATGACATCCTCAGGATAACATGCCGACGCGCGCCGGGGGGGGGGGGGGGCGCATCGCGGCGATTGTTGATGTGCGGGGGTCAATCTGACCCCCCGCATTACCAATCTCGGTAAAGCGCTTCCATTGGAAGCACTTTACCATGTGATCAGCCGCGACCAATCACGGCTGATCACGGTGTAAGCAGGAAAGCCGTTTATCGGCTTTTCCTGTACTCGGGTCTGCAGACCTGAGCAGTGGAGAGCGGATCGGCTGCTCTCCTGATGGGGGGGGGGGGTTTGTGCTGATTGCCTATCAGCACAGCCCCCCTCGGATTGCCACACTAGACCACCAGGGAGCCTGCCCAGGGACCACCAGGGATGTGCCCACCCAGGGATGTGCCCACCCAGGACCACCAGGGAGACCACCCTACACCACCAGGTAAGCGGCATAGTGCCCAATATGGATGGCACTCAGTGCCACCTTCAGATGCCACCCTAGACCACCAGGGAATGGGCCCCTACCAGTGCCCCTATCAGTGCGTACCAGTGCCCCTATCAGTGCATACCAGTGCCACCTACAAGTGCCAATCTATCAGTGCCGTCTATGAGTGCCTATCAGTGTCCGTCAGTGCTGCATGATAGTGCCACCTATCAGTGCCGCCTAACAGTGCTCATCATTGCTGCATATAAGTGCCTCATCATCAGTGCCACCTCATCAGTGCCAATCAGTACTGTCTTATCAGTGCCCATCAGTGATGGAGAAAATCTACTTATTTACAAAGTTTTGTGACAGAAACAGATTTTTTTTTTTTTTCAAAATGTCGGTCTTTTTTTATTTGCAGCGCAAAAAATAAAAACCGCAGGGGTGATCAAATACCACCAACATAAAGCTCTTTGTGGGAACAAAATGATAAAAAAAATTGTTTGGGTACAGCGTCGCATGACCGCGCAATTGTCATTCAAACCGCAACAGCACTGAAAGCTGAAAATTGGTCTGGTAGGAAAGTGTCCTAAGTGCCTGGTATTGAAGTGGATAAAGGATAGGTTTACCTTTAAAAATAATTAATAAATGCACATTTTCTTGCAGGTAAAAAAAAAAATGTGCATTGAATATTTTTTTCTAAGGAGTTTGAAGAGCAATGGCCAGTTTCTGTAGACTCAGCCTTGTACCGGCAGACAGTTACCTGAGAGTAGGAAGAATCAATGAACTACGCGTATGCTTACCAGTGCCCTCGCAGCTCATTGAAAACTACAAGCTGTCAGCCGCAATGGCTACCTTGTAGGCATTCATTCACAGAAAACTATGAATGAATGAGATGGCCGTGTGTGCAGAGCCTGGTATGGCCATGCTGTTTTCAAATGGTGCCAGCGGGTGCAGAGAGAAGATTCCTGACCCGCTGTCACAGGGAGGGGGTGAGCTGCAGATGCTGGAACATGTTACATGTTTTATCCACAAAAACTAATGGAATGGGTAACATGTTCCAAAAGTGAACATATCCTTTAATGGGGACAATGGGGATTTTCCTTAGTTGTCCGTTATAATCATCCAAATGAAAAGACATAAACATTTGAAATATATCAGTTTGTGTAATATGAATGAATATAATATACCAGTTTCACTTTTTGAATGGAATTAGTGAAATAATTCAACTTTTTGATGATATTGTAATTATATGACTAGTACCTGTATGTTATTGTTACCTGATACTATATAATGAGTTCAGTATACTTTGTTGATATAGGTACAGAACAGCTACTTGTTCTTACATTTTAATGGATTTGGCTCTTCTATTTTTGGCCACCTGTGACCCTTCCAGAAGTGTCGGACATTTCTGTGCCTGACATCTGCAGCTGCTCCCACCAGGCCTAAGGTCACCATCTGCGAGGTAAGTAATCTGAAAAATGAGCAGCCTGCCTACACTCAACCTGTGAGAGCCAACACTGGATTGTGCAATGTAAACAATCCAGTCATATGCATTAGCACTCCTTCCTCATTGCACTGTGACCTATAGGTTCTGTATTACTCAGTGGCATAATACAGAAGGAAGTTAACTGTGCTGAAAAGTGTACTCTTCTATAATGTATGTATTCCAGTAGTCTTGGTCAGAAATTGCTTAAACCTCACGTCCGCAGCAGTCAATATTTATATTCTCCTCTCCCCCAGCTTTCTACGTTTATTTTATAATTTATGTAAACTTTTTCTACCTGAACACTGGAGAGAAAAAAGTCAAATTACCATCTTCTTTTTTCTTGTCAAAAGAGTTTAAGATTTACAGAAAGGGTTACAGTGGACGTAAACTGAGTGAACATAGTATTTTCATAATATTATATAACAGTCACTACACATGTTAACTGACCAGGGGAGGCCTGGAGGGTAAGCCATAAAAGCTGGAACTAGAGCTAACTAGGATTATACATTGGGCATATTTACTTTGAGACGGCTGCATCAGAAGACACCTCAAGGCTTCCCAGGCACCCTAACTGGGAACTAACTATGCCTGGGTAAAAAGCCTGAAGTTTGGCGCAAATTGAAACCAAGATGCATGCATCAGGTCTGCTTCCAATTACCATCCAGCCCTTGATGTTGCATGAAACAAGATTAATCTGGTAAATCCAGAGAATAAGAGCGTAAAGAACAAGAATAAAGAAAAGCGGGAGAGAACAGGTCCGCTTGGTGATGCCAGTGCCCCACTCCACACTTAGCAACAAGATGGGGGGGGGTTAGTTGTTATCATGGACGGAGGGTATCAAGGTCAAAGGATGGTGCGAGATAGTGATCTATCCAGGATTTCCAGATTCGCTCAAATTTTGGGGACTGTTCCTTATCCATGGCCTCCATTTTGGCGTGGATTAGGAATCTGGTCATTCTGGACTTGGTCTCGGCAGTGGATAAGTTTGGCGTTCTCCAGGACTTAGCTATTGTTTATCTAGCCCGCTGTAAGGAGTGATAGAAAGAGTTTGAATTGCGTGCGGGTTAACGCATTCGGTTTCAGGCTCAGCAGGGCTAGGGTTGGGTCGAGTGGTAGGGAAACGATGAATAGCTGGGAGGCCATGTTAAATACTTCCTTCCAGTATGCTTGTACCAGTGGGCATTGCCACCATATATGGCAGTGCGTGCTCGGCTCAGAGCAACCCCTGAAACACTGGGGTGGGTAAGACGGGACATATTTAGCTATCCTCCAGGACACCAAGTACCAGTTAAAAAGTACCTTATAATTTGTTTCCATAGCTTTCACGCTAGGTGAAGAGGATTTGGTGGCAGCCCAAATTGCTGACCAATCCTTTGAATGTGATAGCCTATGTCTTATTCCCACCTCAGTGTGTATGGGGGTCCATCCGAGTTAGGGGTACAGGAAAGTTGGGTAAATAGCTTTGATATTAGACCCTTTGCATGAGCGTGGTCGTGGTGGGAGTTATTGGTAACCTGTTGCGAATATAAATGTTTGATCTGGAGGTATCTAAATATTTCAGAAGAGGGTAGTTGGTGCGACTCTTGGAGAGATGTAAAGGGGAGGAATGTAGAGTTGACTAGATTGCATAACCTCAATAGGCCCAGGGTAGCCCATGTTCGGAAGGCGCGCGGGGATTCCCAGGCAAGATAGAAGGCTGAGTTTTTGAGGAAAGAGCGGAGGGGGTTGTGAGGGGATTGCAGCTTATGCTTACATTTCAAGGTGTCCCATAGTGTTATACGTTTTTTTTTTGCTAGCCAGAGTAGGTTTGATGTAGAGAGGGGGTCCAGATCTACTGCTTCCACCGCCACCCAGAGTGGGGTTTCCCCACGTTGAGTGGTACTTTGGAAGACTGGGCAATTTGTGCTGCCCTGTAATAGTTGATGAAGTTGGGCATACCTAGGCCGCCTTGGACTTTAGGAAGGAAAAGTGTCCCGTTTAGATACTCTGGGTCTAGTAGACTCCCGATACAAATTTGGATGCTCGCGATCGAAATAGCCGCAGGAAGTATGACAGAACCGGGATAGGGAGTACCCTGAAAAGGTAAAGTAATTTGGGTAAAACTGACATCTTCACTATTGTAATCTTACCCAACCAGGAGGTGGGTAGAAGCGACCAATGACTCAACAGGTTTGTGACTTGTCGCAGGAGGGGTGGGTAGTTATGTGAGAAGAGTTGCGAGTAATCCATGATTAGCTTGATCCCCAAGTAGGGCAATGACGTGGTGGCCCAGGGAAATGGTAAGGCCGCCTGCGTAACCATCAATTCATCTCAAGAAATAGAGATGTTCAAAGCTTGGGATTTGTTAGGGTTGACTACCAGTCCTGATATTGACGCAAACCTGCTGAGTATTGGTAAGAGGTTGGGGCCGGAGACTAGGGGAGAGGACAAAAACAATAATAAATAGTCTGCAAAGAGACACATTTTATGCGTATATCCACCCAAATCTATGCCTGGAATTGTTGGGTTAATCCTAATCAAGTGGGCGAGAGGTTCTATAAGTAGGGCGAAAAGCAATGGGGAGAATGGGCATCCCTGCCTCTTCCCCCCTTCTATGACAAGCGGTGCCGATTTGTAGCCAGCGTACTTAACATATGCCTGGGGCTTGTCATACAAGGCCGTGACCCCATTTCACGAATTGGGGTCCAAATCCCCATTTCTGAAGGGTGTATTGTAGGTAAGGCCATGACCCTGTATCAAAGGCTTTTTTTATATCGAGGGACAAGAAACGGGCCAGGATGCAATGGATTTTGGCGGCGTTCGCTATAAGGACTGCGCAATGTATATTATCAGTGGCTTGGCGGAGTGGTATGAATCCCGCCTGGTCCCGATGAATACGTTTACCAATTATTCTGTTGAGGCGTGTGGCCAGGATTTTAGCTAAGATTTTCATGTCCAAATTTAGAAGAGAGATTGGGTGATAGTTGGTGCACGACGTATCATCCGTGTGGGGCTTGGGAATCATACAGATTATTGCCGTTAATGATTCTCTTGTAAACTTTTATCCTCTTTGAGGATAGAGTTGAGGGCTCTGGCTAAGACGGGGGATAGTAGGTCAGAGAATGTTTTGTAGTAAAGTGTGGGATACCTGTTGGGGCCCAGACGTTTATTAATTCTGAGGTTTTTTATTGCCAGTGATCATCAGGAGAAGTAAGCTTTTTTTTTATCCTGTTGTGCACTGGCTAGTAGGAGGTGTCAGCTGGAACCAGCACATCACTGCAACCTCAAAAAATATAATTCCATGTTCCCTATCGCTCATATATAAGTGGATAATGCAGCACATGCTATCCCCTAATACAAAAGGAAACACAGCAAGTCATTCTTACTATTACTAACTGAAAAACAACACTGTGGCTTCACAAATGGAGAGCAGCAGTATGTACAGCTGCAAAGGAGCATCTGAGATTCAGCGAGCATAGGAAGGGTGCTGGCTCTGCTGGTAACCCTGTCATATCTGAATTGAAGTGACAATAAACAATATCTTTATTCTCCAAAAATAATATATACACCATAAAATGATTTTACTTTTTTTTTCTGCTTTCTTGTAATTTTCCTCTGTGAGTTGCCAAACCTCCCCCTCAGTTCTGATCGTTTGGTACAATCAGCACACATTAGTTGTGGTCATGTGCGCTTTTCTATGCACACTACAAATCCCATAATAATTAGTCCATCAAGGAGCAAGCAAAGAGAGGGTGGCTACATTCCTACATACAGTGGGGCCATGGGAAGCGAATGTAGCCACCCTCTAAGTTGGATCACAGCAGCAAAGAAAGGAATTCTAAGATTTGTGGGAGGCTGAGAGCAAATATAAGCATTTTTTTGAGTGTGGAATACATACTGGAACAGAATTTTTGTTTTCATAAATCAGAGTTTATAAAGTGTGACGTTATGCAAGGTGAGATAATAGACGGTTGATCACTAACTGTTGCCTCGCACGCGTTCACTTGGAGTAGACTAGAAAGAATTCGGCCTGGTTTTTTCCAGCCACCATGGCAGTGTTTCTGGTCCACCCAAATCCTCCTTCAGCTGCTTTGAATGACCAGGAAGAGAGCACAGGAGAGATCTGGCCTGGGACTCCGTATTACTACACTGAGAGAGCTACACCTGGATAATTGGTTGCTCTAAGGACTCAAAAAGAAAGGTTTGCATTTGTTTTGTATGTGTCTGGGACGAGCCCAACACTGTATAGTGAGGTTCCTGTTTTGTATAGTTTAGCACCAGACGGCAAGGATTTGTTTTGTTTTTTCTAGTCTTGTTTATTTTGTCTGCAACCTTTGCTAATAAACTTGGCAACCCGCCAGATTTTTAAGAAAATTGTGCCTACATGCTGCCTTTTACCCAGGAAAGGTGATCCCCATGAGCTAATCTCCCACAAGTGTCAGTTTTCCACCAAACATCAGAAGCAAAGTTCTGCTTTAATTCAATGTAAAGCAAACTAGAATTCTCATTCCTGAAGTACAATTAGTACAAAATAAAGGCTGCATTTCTGCAATTGGTTACTGCCTTAACCTCCCTGGTGGTAATCCCAAGTGTGGCTCGGGGTGGAATTTCAGTACCAAGAGCGGTAACCCCGAGCCACACTCGGGATTGCATTGCTGGATCCAGGCAGCGCTACTCACCTTGTCCCCTTAATCCAGCGATGTCCCTCGCCGTGTCTGCGGGCTGTGTCCGCCGCCAGAGGACTCCTGTGTGCCGTGCTCCGTTCCCTGCGAGTGTCGCTTCGCAGGGGGACGGAGACCGGCGGGAAATTCAAAAAGTGAAACACAGCACATACAGTACACTGTAATCTTATAGATTACATTACTGTATGAAATCATTACACATCCCCTTTGTCCCTAGTGGTTTGTCCAGAGCCCTGCATGCACTTTTATATTATTTATGTCATTCTTTCTGCCTGGAAACATGAGAATGTCCATAGCAACCAAAAAGTGTCCCTTTACGTCAAAAGTGTTTTTTGATCAGCTAGAAAACACCGATATAGTAAATAAGAATCATTTGCAGAATTGAGTGATACTGATTTTTGGGGACATTTATCATCAGAAACTGAAAGTGACGACAGCGACAATTCTGCAACTGAGCAAATTTCAGTGTTTTTGGTTTGATTACATTATTGAATAAATTTTATTACTATTACGTTATCATTTTTGATTATTTTTAGTTATTTATTATATTATAATTTATGATTTCATTTTTCAAACTTTATCATACCTGAGATGTCTACTAGACTCTTGTTTGGACAGATTTAAGTCAGTTATTCCTAAGAATTACAGGCCTACAATATAAAACGCCAAATTTTCATGCAAAATAATCGTACCGCTTTCAGCACCAAAAATCTGAAATAATCATACCGCCAGGGAGGTCAAAGCCCAGTTCTGGAATTTTTTCTAAACCCCCAAAAAAATCCCCTTAAAAAAACCTTACTGGAATCTATGTGAGCTCCAGCACGCCTCTTCCAGTAGTGGTGATCAGTGGTCTGAAGCTGCTCTGTGATCTCTTTACCGTTCAAGGTCACTACTGTCATGTCTGCCCTTTATTTGGCATCACTACAGTATTTTGCAGGACTCTGTGGTTGACCCTTTGACAGCAAACGCTGATGTTGCGCTAATACGCGCGTTTGACACTTTTCTATTGATTCTATGTCAATCGAAAGTGTCAGAAATGCCAGAATATGCCTGATTCACACAACA
>BLSH010203700.1:1329856-1340397 GCA_018402905.1 Glandirana rugosa
AATTTTGGTAAAACAAAAATCCCAATAAGTGTATATTGATTAGTTTGTAAAAAAGTTATAGCATCTACAAGCGATGGGATATTTGTATTTATTTTTTTCATTTTTTTTTTTACTAGTAATGGTGACAATCTGCGACTTCTAGTGAGACTGCGATATTGCGGCAGATGAATCGGACACCTAACTGACACATACGACACTTTTTTAAGGACCAGTGACATTATTACAGTGATCATTGCTAAAAATATGCACTGTCACTGTACTAATGACACGGGGAGGGAAGGGGTTAACAGGGGCGATCACAAGGTTAACTATATGCCTTGCTAGTGTTTATGTGTAGTGGGAAAGGTGTTTTTACTACTGGAAGACATGGATCGGTGTTTCCGCTTTACATGACCGTTTACATGGGCAGATTGGCATTCTGTCTGTGGAACGAACGATCAGCGGGTGATGGCGGGGATCGAGTAAAATCACAGCTGGAGTGAGCTGGTGGTGGCGCGCACCCATGCCCAAAACCCAGAAGTGCAGAATCACATATATATGTGATTCTGCGCAGCGCGGCCACAGTGTAGCAGTAAATCTACTATGGGGTGGTCAGCATGCGGATA
This sequence comes from Glandirana rugosa, assembly GCA_018402905.1. NCBI lineage: Eukaryota > Metazoa > Chordata > Amphibia > Anura > Ranidae > Glandirana > Glandirana rugosa. Next base: position 1,330,462 of record BLSH010203700.1, read on the forward strand.
TAGACCTATTTTATGTTAAGAGAATGGTACAGAGGTCACTGGGGGGGGGGTGTTTATTAAAGTGTTGCTATTTTACCTGCTGTTTTGCCAACGTGTTTTGTATTTGCTCAATGAGTCAATAAAAATGTATTGAAATACAAAAAAAAAAAGGCTCCATAATCTGTAGTTACCCCCAAACAAAAACAAAACGACTGGGGAGACTCGATGGACTACTCTGTCTTTTTTCTGTCATCACTTTCTGTGATTATAGGAAAATGTTTGTCATTCTGTGATATATATTTAGTCTACCATAACATAAGCATTTACTTGGAAACCTTGATTCATTTTTCTCTTTTGTTAGGCTGAAGGTAACATGGCTGCTGATAAAATGAGATCTTGGTATTATAATCACAGTGATGAACATCATCTGATGAGCACCATGATTAGATGGCTAGATGTAGATCAGTTTAGACATTATTCTAAATAAAAGGCAATATTTGTAAAGCACAGTACCTCCAGTGGAAATGTATAACATAAATATAGTATACGTCTGATCAGAATTATATAATTGGAACGTGGATTACGAGCAAAATAAATTTCAGGAGAATGCTTGTAATCTAAAGCACTCGTATATCAAAATATGTTTCCCCATAGGAAACAATGTAAACTCAGTTAATTCGTTCCACAGACACTGCTTGTCTATGCAGTACTGTATGTGGTCACATGTCTGGGGGCGCCTGGTGTATGCAATACCGCATGTGGCCAGAAAAGAGGTGATGCTGGTGAGCTCCTAAGATGTCGGAATCACTCAGTAATGCTCGGAAAGTGTTTACACTTTAGGTATTTCCGAGGAATGCTGAGTATTTCCGGCTGCCTCCGAGGCTCACCAGCACCACCTTTTCTCTGGCCATATGTGGTATTGCATGCAAAAATGCAAAATTTTGCTCGTTCTGCGAGACACCAGTCAAAATTAAAAAAAACAAAAACAAAAAAAAACTGCTCATATTGCAAAAGCTTGTTAACTGCGTTGCTCGCAATTTGAGGTTCCACTGTATAAAATATGTGCTTCATGGACACTTAGTTAATTGGAGTAAAAAAGAATATACTGTTTATATAAAACACATACATTCTTTAAATCTGAACTTCATGCATATATTTAAAAAAATGCATTAAATGCAATTATGTATTTCATACTAATATTTACATGCAACTAGTACCTGGATTTTGTCATCCTTCTGGTTATCCTCTATAAAGCAGCTTGATGATTGGGAGACGGAAGGGAAGCACTTTGGCTCATTCACATGTCAGGGCATGTGCTAACAAGTGGAGAGAACAGAGGAATTAGCTCATTGGTGTTGCTTTATCCATTTCCATTCACAGGCTGGAGGCAGGGTAGGTGTGTTTCTTTAAGGGGTTCTGTGGTCACAGTGTACACTTTTATTAAATCCACGTGTCGACCGCCTAATGTATGTCACAATTTTACAGTTAAATACCGGGGTTATCGCTGCAGCTAGATGCCATAAGTTTCTTTTTTTCTTCTTCAGGCGGTCAGCTTTCACATAAAAGTGATCCCAGCAGTGGAATCACCACAGGATCATTTTATAGGCAGTGGGAGAGGTTACACTCCACCAACTCCACCTTCACCGCTTCCTGGTTGTTTCTGAGCTTACTGGAACCGTTAATAAGCCTGGAACCGATATGGGCGAGGCAGGAAGTCGAGGGAGGGTAAGATAGCCCCCACACAGCTCTATGCCTTTGGAGGACCAGAGTGACAGCTGACGTCACTTCCTGTTCTCAGCAAGCAGACAGGATTTTGTTTTTGTTTTTTTACAAACAGTGGTGCTTTATTTGTCATACATGGATGGTACAAGGCCTTCAGATACAACTACATCACATTCACATTAGTTTTTACAGTATAACAGCAGAGGTCACAGTTATCACAAACAGTAATCTCATATATTCTAAAGTCAGGAGATCATGTATAGTATAGGCACAGATTATAGAGGTATAGCATGTATTCATATTTTGTAACAACCACAGCAGTACGGTTAGGTTACAGTATTCATAGTTGCAGGTATTCATATTGCATCCTTTAAGTCATCGTCCACAGGGACCTCACTTTTTCGTATTTCTAGTGACACGCTCTTTTGGCATATGTTAACTTATATAATGGTAGCACACAGTTCACCATAGCCTCCCAGGCAGATATCTCAGGTTTGTCTGGCGATGACCATTTCATTAGTATCTCTTTTTTAGCATAGTACAGCAGGTAGGCTATAAGTAATTTAGAGTGATGAGATCTCTGTTCATCATCTGAAATTCCTAGGAGGGCCAAGGATGGTGACACAGGCTAGTCAACCTGGAGCCTTAGATTTATTTCATCAAAGACCCCCTTCCAGAAAGACATTACCCTGGAACAATCCCAGGACAAATGGATATATGTACCTTCACATGTTCCGCAACGTAGGCACAGGGGGTCACATCCAGGAACCATCCTATGCATCCTCACCGGGGTATAATAAACCCTATGGAGGAATTTGACTTGGATCAGTTTATCCCGTGAGGAGACCACCAACCTCGGCCCCTGTTCTAGATTGTCCTCCCAGTCCCCTCTAAGATCGGGATGTCATCTTTCCAATATTCCCACAGCTTATTCAAACGGGGTATCTCCTTTGTAAGAAGTGTGCCATATATAGTAGATAGAGGCTTGGCTATATCTCCCTGAACCAAAGCATCCTCAATGGGTTTCCTCCTTATAATTGGAGGGTCTGGGAATTGAGCTCTAACTGCATGGAAAAGCTGGTGGTATCTAAACAGCATCCACCCTGGCAGGCAGAATTTCCGAGAAAGCTTAGCATGGCCCCAGATGCCAATATATTCTGTTCGGTGCATAGGTGTGGAAGTCCTGGGCTTCCCCATAGGGGTTGTTCAGGTGACAACTCGCTGGGGGTGTGGAACCATTTTGTCGCAACCTTCCATATTCTCAACGTTGCCCATGTAGGATCAGGGAGAATATCATATGCCCTTGGTCCCCTCTAAATCAGATTACGGAGATCCATCAGGGATCTGAGGAACACATGCTCTAAACATGTGGCCGCATTATCTCTGGAGCCCCGGATCCACCAGTAAACCGACACCAACACTGCACCCCAAAAATACATCTTAAAGCCTGGGAATGCCGACCCACCCATTTCCGTGGGTAGGGACAGTGTGGATTTGGCAATGTGGGGGGAGGCCCCATTCCAGATAAAGGTGAGTATGCATTTATCTATGTCCTTGAAAAAACTGGAGGGAACCCAAGTCGGACAGCTCTGAAAGATATAATTAAACTTTGGCAGGATCATCATTTTAACCAGGTTTATCTGCCCTATTAGATTTATAGGGAGGGTTGACTAGAAGGCGCAACTGGACTTGAATGAGACAACAAGAGGCTGGAGGTTATGTTCAGAGAAGTCCGATACATTTCTAGTTATTTGAATAACCAGATATCTAAACCCCTCAACCCACTGCAATGGGGGCGCAGGAGCCAAAGCGGCCGCCTGGCTGTCAATGGGGAAGAGAATTGACTTGGACCAATTAATACGGACCCGAGTATGACCCAAATTCAAAGATTTCCAAGGCGGATGATATCGATGGGCCTGCATCGTTTAAGTATAGCAGGGCGTCATCAGCATCTAAGGACAATTTTTCTTCTAATCTTCCCACCCTTCATCCTTTGACTGAAGAGGAATTTCTAATCAGAATTGCCAACAGCTCCAGGGCAAATAGGGAGGGGGACAGCCCTGCTTGGTACCCTGATGTAGCGGGTAGATATCGGACAGCCGGTCATTGGTACAGACTCGTGCCTTGTATAGGATCTGGATCCATCTGAGAAATTTGGGTCCAAAGCACCTCCCACAAGTAGCCCCACTAAACCGAGTCAAACACCTTTTCGGCATCTAATGAGGCGGTGACTCTGGTGCCCTGGTTTTTGTGTGGTATTGAAAGGTTAAGAAAGAGGCGTCTCAAATTAATGTCAGTTTCCTTGCCAGGCATGAACCTCGTTTGGTCAACGTGGATTAACCTTTCTATGACAGAGGTCAATCTGATAGCCAGTATTTTGGCGTCAACATTTAGAAACAAAATGGGTCGATAGGGCGCACACTCTTGGGTATTCTTGCCAGGCTTGGGAATGAGTACAATAACTGCCTCCTCCATAGATGTAGGGAGACTATCTAAGGTCTGTAAATCAGCTAGGAGTTTGGTGAGTTTGGGTATCAGCAGGTCCACAAAATTGGAATAAAACTCGGCTGGTAGGCCATCAGCACCCGGGGTCTTACCGGCCTGCAAACTCCCTATAGCTGTCAGAATTTCTTCTACTGTAATTTCTGCATCCAGTCTAACCCTGTCAACCTCATCCAACACAGGGAGGTCAATGTAATCTAAGTATTTAGTTAACTCGTCATGCGAATAGGACACCTAAGATTCCTACAGATTCTGGAAGAATCATTGGAACTGCTGATTGATAAGTGCAGGGGTCACCAACAATTGTCCATCCTCCCCTTTGATGCTAGTTATGTGGGTCATAGGACTTTGACTTTTTGCCAACCTGGCCAGTAGGAGTCAGTTTTTACCCCCAAATTCAAAGATCTTCTGTTGGGTATAGAACATTGCCTTCTCAGTGTTGTCTATTCTAGTTAGTGAGAACTGTCACAGAGCGTCCTGCCAAGCCCGGTATACTTTGCCTCCAGCCTAGTCGCCTCCCCCTCCTGAAATTGCAGAGAGCATGAAGCCTCCTTTTGAATCACTGCAATCCGCGAGATATATGTACCTCTAGCCCAGGCCTTAAAGGAATCCCACTCAATCAGAGAAGCCACAGAGCCCTCATTTAAGTTCCAGTAATCACATACGGATTGCCTTATAGGTTCTTGCATCCGTTCATCCATCGCCAAAAACCTGGATAACCTCCATAAACGTCTGCTGATAGGGGGCATAAGTGATACTAAGCGGGGCAGGGTCGGAAATCCCACACGGGAGAATGTCTGTCTCTGTAACCCAATTAAGTCCAGTAGGGGATGCAAACGCAAGGTCAATTCTAGATAACGTCTTAAATGAGGTGGAATGACAAGTAAAGGCCCTAATACCTGGATTAAAGTGACGCCAAACATCCTTCAAGTCAAAGGTGGATGCCCATTGCAACAAGGCAGGATTACCACTTCTGGTACCCCCCCAATCTATCTAAGTCAACGTAAGGGGTCATATTAAAATCGCCCAGAAGGAAGACAGCTGGGATGTCATATTGCATTATCATTAGCATTATTTCATTTAGTATTGTGACCGAGGAAGGGGGCGGTAAGTATACTCCTGCCAATACATAGTCTTGTCACATATAGTAACATGTGTAATCACATGTCTTCCCCCTGGGTCTGTAGACACCCCCAGGACTTGGCAAGGCAGGGATTTTCTGATAAGCACACCGACATGATGTCTGCCACAAAGCCCGGATGGGAAGGGTCATCACCCCCGGATGGCTCTGTCTTTGTTGCCATGCTGGAATTATAGGTTGCTGCATTCTATGCCATAAAATTCAGAGAGGTTTACCCACATCCCTAAAGTACATATTAAGATAGAAGAAACCCCCACTGGGACTTTGGAGGGAAACCAACTCAGCAAGAATATAACACAAAATAAAATTTAAACATTTATTGATTTGTTTAAAAATGAGCCCAAACATAGGGTTCAAGAAAAATACATGAATAATGACAACTACAATTAGACATGTGCAAGTGGTTACATACAATTGGTAGATTTACATATAGATATGAATATAAAAATATATAAGAACACCCAATATGACCACTGTAATCTGCCTGGGATGGCAGAGCATACCCAACGCGTTTCAAAATTGATTAATCCTAGATCTTCCTCAGGGGTGGGTGGTCATAGTATTAAAAAGTCCTCATTAGTAAGAGGCACTGGTTCACAGGGCATGGGGTGTCCACACAGATAAGTACAGGCTACCTGAGATCTTATTCCAGTCCAGAAGGAAGTGGAGAGAGGGGATAAATACTGTGGTTTTCAGAGTCCTACATAGGTGCCCCATATAAATGACACAGATAGGGGGAGACTTCACTGTCAAGGCAGCACTCTTATAGTAATGGGAATGTGGGGCCTGTGGAGTGACTACCGGACCGACATCAAATGGACAAGTCACCAAGGCAATCAGATCCAAACAATACCGGATACCCAAATGGTCTCGGATCAATGAGGCTCAGAGATACAGTGACCCTTGCAGGAAAAAGGGATTGTGTGCAGCACATGGTCACTCCTACCAAAGTGGGAGATTGTCCATTATTCTTGGTGTCCAAAATGCCACTAGTCCGGAGTCCTAATGAGGAGGTTAGCCCTGTTGCCATGCTGCACTTCCTCGTGGCATGGCATTGAGGCCTAGCCGGCTGGGGCGGCATCTGTTCCTCCACTATCTGCGGGAACTGTAGCTTCCTACCCCGACAGGACGATGCCCTAGAGGATCTGCGACGCAATCAGGTGCTTTCTAGCAACTTGTAGGCAGGATGGAGGTCCAGGAGAGGGGAAATAAACAGTGCAGCCAGCAGAGTTCTAGATCCATCTTGGACACGCCCCCAGGATTTTTTTTTTTTAAGGCAAAATGTCATTTTTTATTTTTAAAGGTAAATGAGAGATCTGGGGTCTTTTTGACCCCAGATCCCTCAATAAATAGGACCTGTAATGCTTATTTCTATTACAAGGGATGTTTCCTTGTAATAGGAATAAAAACAATATATAAAATAAAGGGACAGTGTAAAAATAAGAATTCAAATAAATAAGGAAAAAAAAAAAGTAAAGTGATCCATCCCTCCGAGCTTGCGTGCAGAAGTTAATGCATACGTAAGTTATGCTCGCATATGTAAACGGTGTTCCCTATGATGTGTTATTAATTGTATGATATATGGCCAAAATTGTTAGAGAGAGAAATAGTTCTAGCACTAGACCTCCTCTGTAAATCTGAACAAGTAACCTGTAAAAAAATTTAAAGCATCGCCTATGGAGATTTTTAAGTATCGTAGCTTGTTGCCATTCGTGAGCATGCGCAATTTTAAAGAATGATATGTTAGGTATCTATTTACTCAGTGCAACATAATCTTTCACATTATATGAAAAAAATTGGCTAACTGTTTTTTTTTTAAAATTCATCCAAAAAATTGCGTTTAAAAGACTACTGCGCAAGTACATACATAAAATATTGCAATAAAAACCCACAAATACACATGCTAGATACAATCACAAATAGTACCAATGATGATAAAAGAGAAAGCTGCTGGCACAATTCTCCTGGTACAGTGTAGCGCTAAAATCAGTATACTGTAAATAGTCCAATTACTAAAAAGACTGTGACATCTAAATATAAAGAGTCCAATGAGTGCAAGTCCACACAAAGAGGTGCTGGGAAGGACTCGTCACCAGAGAGAAAAGTTCACACTGATCCTTACCCCAACAGATGGACCACTTAATCAAAAGTAGTTAAAAGCCCTTATAAATAATCCACTGCAGTCTTGCCATATACATGAAAAGATTAGTTGGGACACCAATAGGATCCTCTTTGGACAAGCATCAGATCATAAAAATGGGCATAAAGAAACCTCATTGCGCAGTGTTACTGACAAATACATTTCTTTAAAAGCACAACAGAAGCCAGAATGCTCACAAAGTAGTAAAAAACGCATGTTAATCCAAGTCAATGTTTCTAACCGGTAAGATGGCCGATTATCGAGCGTGGCAATGTCAGGTGACCTGACTCCTCCCACTGAGTTTCGTCACTCACAGACGTCATCAGGGGCGTGGTCACGGATACGAGAATAGCCATATAAATATACTACAAACTGGAAATGGAATTAGAAGAAATATCTGAATTCCGGAAACCATAATCAGAACCAGCAGTGCCAAACCAGAAATGACATATCTACTTTCCACCCAGAGGAAATAGGGTACATAACCACTTGCCAACCGCCCACCGTGGCTTGATGGCAACATGGCTCAATATCGCCGTCACCTGAAGGCGGCTGCGAGATCGTGGAACTTGAGCGTGCGCCGCCGGAGGCAAGCTCGCACGCTCACAGTGTATCGCGGGAGCGGAGAGGGTGGACTCGATGTCCGCCAGCTACCCACCATCACTCCCCCACGGCGAAAGAATGGGATCCGTGTGTGTAAACACACGGCTCTCTGTTCTGACAGGGGAGAAGTGTGGTGGCATGCTTCCTGTATATGGGAGCAGCAATCACTCTCCTCCCCCACTCAGCCAAGCCCCCATACAGTTAGTAACACATCCTAGGAAATACTGTTAACCCTTTGATCACCCCCCTAGTGTTAACTCCTTCCCTGCCAATGACATTTACACAGTAATCAGTGCATTTTCATTGCACTGATCGCTATATAAATGTCAATGGTCCCAAAAAAGTGTCAGAAGTGTCCGACATGTCTGCTGTAATGTCGCAGTACCGCTAAAAACCGCAGATCGATGCCATTACTAGTAAAAAAAATGTAAAAACAATCAAAACCCCATAAATTCTCAATGTTTGTAAACGCGGCAATTTTCACGCAAACCAATCAATATACGCCGATTGCAATTTTTTTAATCAAAAATATGAGGAAGTATATATATCGGCCAAAACTGATGAATAAATTTGTTTTTTTATATATTTTTTTGGATTTGGATTTTAGCAAAAAGCAAGAAATATTGGGGTTTTTGCAAAATTGTCACTCTTTTTGTTTATAGCAGTGATCAGAAGTGATGCAGAGGTGATCAAATACCATCAAAAGCTCTATTTGTGGGGAAAAAAAAAAAGTTAATTTAGTTTAGGTACAGCGTTGCACGACCGCGCAATTGTCAGTTAAATCGACGCAATACCGAATCGCAAAAAGTGCTCTGGTCCTAAAGGGGGAAATCCTTCCAGGCCTGAAGTGGTTAAACAATATCCAAGAAAGACTACCTTCCAATAAAGGTAAACAGTCCTTTTAGCGGCACTGGAAGATATAAAAACTACCAGCCTAAGAATAATAGTTGGACTAGAGCTGGCTTGGGAGAATACTTGTTTAAAAATTCTTATGTGACATTGCCAATGTTGTAAAACTGCGATAGGTAATGCTCATCGTGCCATCTAGTGGTTGGAAACCTTAATAACAAATTGATTATATCAAAGTTGTAAAAATATCAAACAGTAAAATATATAACACTCAGTTTATAAAAAAATTCCCCCAGGCAATGCAATCTCCCAAAATACAGTGAAAAGGGCAAACAACTATTGTTTATACACACGTTCATTTCCCAGTCAATATTCAAACCATAGGGCCTATAGGATTTTAGCCAAAATATTCATTTAGTCTCAAGTTTGTAAATTTACCTTCTAAAGTGACTACCTCTCCAATGGGGATTATATTGATCTATGCTATGGCCATAAAGGAAATTCCTTTTTGATTCCCACCATGATGGTAGTCAAAATGCCTAGAAAGGCTGTGCTTAGGAAAACCTTTTTTATGTTGGCTATGTGTTCTTTCATTCGCACCTGAAAGGTGCGAATGGTGTGGCCAACGCATTGTAAACCACAGGGGTAGGTGATGATGTACACCACATTTTTGAACGTTAAGAAAAGTTGAATATCATATGATTTGGAGGTAGTATTGGACTGAAAAGAAATATACTTTCTGTCCTTAAGACAATTCATCCGACAAACCACACATCTTCTACGGGGATAAAAACCTTTCATCTGGTGAAAAAGACTACTTTTCTTAGGAGGATCAACTATATTGGGGGCAACCTGCAATCTCAAAGGAGGAACCCCCCTGAATATCACAGCTGGAGTCTCTGGTAGAACTGGACCTAATGCTCTGTCATTCCTAAGAGCGCTCCAATGTTTCTTGAGTATATATATATATATATATATATATATATATATATATATATAT
>BLSH010203700.1:1370470-1394061 GCA_018402905.1 Glandirana rugosa
GTAGGCACGAGTGGGTAGGCAGTGGGACGTGATGGGTGAGCACTTATGCAGGGTGACGGATGGGTGAGCACGGATGCATGGGTGATGGGTGGGTGGGCACGGATGGGTGGGCACGGATGCATGGGTGACAGATGGGTGGGCATGGATGGGTGAGCATGGGTGACAGATGGGTGAGCACTTATGCAGGGTGACGGATGGGTGAGCACATATGCATGGGTGACAGATGGGTGAGCATGGATGCATGGGTGACGGATGGGTGAGAATGGATGCATGGGTGACGGATGGGTGGACACATATGGGTGAGCACGGATGCATGGGTGATGGGTGGGTGGGCACGGATGGGTGGGCATGGATGCATGGGTGACGGATGGGTGGGCATGGATGCATGGGTGACGGATGGGTGAGCGAGCACGGACGCATGGTTGATGGATGGGTGAGCACGGATGTATGAGCATGGATGAAGCTGCATGTGTGAAGGGAGCTGGATGGGTGGATGAGGGGTCCCAGACTGGCAAATAGCGGTGCTGTGTTCACTTCAGTTCCTGCCCACAGCACCGCTGCATCTCATCTCTCCCCCCTCTCCTGTCACGTGGCATCGATCGGTGCAGAGAGGGGAGAGACAAGCCGGATATCCGCTGACTTGTATACAAGTGATCGCGCCATCATTTGACTGCGCGATCACGTGGTAAAAGGCCGCTGTAAGTGGCCATGTACCATGATCCATGATGCGCTCGGTCTCAGGGACCTAGTGGTCATGGATGTTCCCGGGTACGCGCCCCAGGGGGCGCACGGGAGCGCGATTCTGGGAGGACGTTATAGTACGCCCTCCCAGAACAATGGATCCACTTGCCGGCGTGTAATTACATTACACGGTCGGCAAGTGGTTAATTAAGGTAACATTGTCATCTTATATAGACCATCCAAACAAGTACCATGTCCATTAGCTAGTTTCAAACAATTTGGACATACACAAGGCAATCAATCTAAGCTGTCAGCTCATTGTTTTCTATATAGTCTCATTGCTCTGAAACTTCTACAATCCAGATACCAATGCTATTACTATTACAATTAAGGCTTCCTGAAGATACAACAGTTTAGTCATGTAAACTAACCAAAATAAACAGGATATTAGAGGCTATAATAGATATTTGTGAGGCCAACCTTAATAAGGAATATGAAATATGCAATTTCCCCAACACTTCACCCTGACACATTATCCACCCAAGGGTTAATCAGACAATAATCTGTGCTGCAGATGCGGGTCTACATAGTCTTTAGATGTCTCCCTGGGGTTAGGAGGGGGAGGGGGTATTTCTTTCCCTTGTCCTTGTCCCATATTGAAAATACAACAATACAGTGGATTGTTGGAACTGTCCTACATTACAGTCCATTTTCCACACAACAAATTATCTTATACTTCTACGCGACAGAAAGAAAGGCAAAGGTTTTACGGGCCCCGCTGGTCACCTTATATATTTCAAAACTTTTTTCTTCCCAAAAGGAGTTTGAAACAAAACTGCAGTTTTATATTATTTCATTTATCTAGTCTACTAAAGACTCAGATCTTCCTTAGACCCTTATAAAGCACACCTTGTGCTTCTTATTTCATTTATTTAGTCTACCAAAGACTCGGATCTTCCTTAGACCCTTATAAAGCACACCTTGTGCTTCTTATTTTATTTATCTAGTCTACCAAAGACTCGGGTCTCCCTTAGACCCTTCTAAAGCACACCTTTTATTTCGCTAGGAGTTGAAACGTGTTGGGTCTGGTTTCCCTTCTGTCACACTTGACCGGTTTATTGAAGAGCTCTGTTACATTTTAATTGAAGTAAGTGTTTTTAACCCTTTGCATAGTAAAATATCTTGACGGTATTACGCTATGGTGGTTTTTCTTTTGTATTTCTCACTCTACATGTGAGCCACCTGGCACTGCTGCATGACCAATGCCATAATAGGAGCACCCGGGACCTTTCCATGAACAGCTGGTGATGTGCGTTTATGTGATCCCATAAGGCTAATAAGAGAACCCGTGAGTGCGCATGCGCGGAGCCAACAAGATGGACGCTTAGTCCCCGTGCTCCGTCCCGCTCCGGTGTTACAGACCCCCAGAGCACAGCAGCGAGGTGGTCCCCCCTCACACCCGCCACTCCTGAGACGACCACCTCACAGGGGATCCCCCCATGAGCACAACTCAAGCCAGGAGGGACCTGCGGGAGCAATTCTCAGCCGCAGACACCCAAGCAGGAGGCTCCAAGATGGCGGCGGAACGCTCGTCCCGCGAAGAAGGCCGCAGCATCTCCCCCGCACAATCCACAAGGAGGGAAGAGGTAGGAGACAGATATCCCATAAACGCTACCCATCAGGGTCCCACTTCTCCTGCTTCTACCGAATCCCTCCTGAACCAGACAATGGAGGAGCTAATGATGACCCCGGCCCAATCTCACTCTAACATCCTCCCGGCCCAGCAGAGGAGCCCCCCGCACTCACAGGACTTAGCCCTCATGTTTTCCAAATTCTCTGATCTACTGGCCAGGGGATTAGCTAACACTGCTTCTAAGATCACTTCTGAGATCAAAATAGATCTACAAAACCTTGGGGCACGCATTGAGACGATCGAATCTAAAATGGACGCCACGATCGCAAGGGCTAATCAAAATACAGACAGAATACAGGACATACACAGACAACTAGAGGAGGCAATCGCCAAAATAGATGATCTTGAAAATAGATCCAGAAGGCTAAACTTTAGGATCAGAGGCCTCCCTGAAAGCATCACAGACATCACAGGAGCTGTCCAAACACTTATCAAAGAATTTCTGCCGGACTTACAGCCAAATAAACTGGAACTGGACCGTGCTCACAGAACCTTGGGCCCCCCGCGCTCAGACGGGCTCCCCTGTGATATTGTTGTTAAACCTCACTATTATGGGGTCAAGGAGGACTTAATGAGAAAAGCCAGACATGCATCACAAATCCACCTCATGGGGCATCCTATTCAACTATTTGCTGACATTTCCCCCTACACCATACAATGCAGACGTTCGCTCAAACCCCTGCTGACAATCCTGCAACAGAAGAACATCAAGTATTGGTGGCAATTCCCCTTTGGCCTGAAATTTGAATTGAACAACAAGTCCTTCAAATTTACCTCCCTACAGGACGGCGAATCTCTCCTGCAGAAGCTGGGTCTCCTCTCCAAAGACCCCCCCTCACCCATGGAAGCTTCCACCCCATCCAGCTCCAAACGCCCTCCTCCATCAAGCCCCCTTACTCCCTTATGGCAGAAATCCAAAGCCAAGAAAAGCCTCCCACCCTGATGGTCCCTGTCTCCTATATGGGCTCCCAATCCTTACTCACCTCTTCTCCACAAAACTTTCCTGAAGGAAATCTCTCTGAACTCTGACCTATGCGGTCTCACTGACTTTATTCACCCTCAGGTGTCTATAATGTTCCCCTTTTGAGACTCGGTCCCCCGGGACCCCCTAACCCCTCTGCTGGTCCCCAAGGGCTTTTGCCCTTCTCCCACAGAATGTTTATTGTGCCTCGGACGACGGGGTAGCGGCTCGGCTGGACACCCCGCCCCCCTTATTTTTCGGGGAGCGGGGGGCCCTCTGCTGAGCGGCAGCCCGCTTTCATACCCAACACTCCCTCTGGTATTGACCAGAGCTTTTTTTCTTGGTCCCTAGCCATTCTCTGTTGATCGAGGGTCTTCGCCCCCCTAGTGTTGTCACCGCCTGCGGACACAATTCGAACATTCCATCATGCTCCCCTCGCTGCTAGTTTCACTATGTTTCAGGTTGTTATCTTTTTTCCCCTTAGGGGTCTGTTCACTGGAGCGGCATACATGCCCTCTCCCTTACCCGAGGAGAAAAGACTCTTCTCTCCCCGGGTCAGGTACCCCCCAGGTTTACATTCGTTATTGCTTACCATTGTTGTTTTCCATGCTATTGCCTCTCTCTCTCTCTCTAACCTATACTTTGTTCTTTCTCTCCCAGTGACCAAGGGACTCACACACTCCACAGCTACCTCAAGCTCAAGTAATTGGACGCCCACTACGAAACATTCTCCGGATTTCCCCCTCCAGGACGAGGTAAGTGCCTGTTGTTACTTAGCGGTCCAATCTTATCTGCTCCATGGCTGATCACTCCCCACCAGCTTCTTCCCTACGTCTGGCCTCTCACAATGTTCAAGGGCTAAATTCGGCTGTGAAATGCAGGAAAGCTCTACAATTTTACCATGACAACAAAGTTGATATCCTGTTCCTTCAGGAGACCCATTTCCCAAAATCATATACCCCTCGCTTTCTACACCCCAAATTCCCCTCCTTTCACTTGGCCAGCGCTGATAATAAAACCAAAGGAGTAGCCATCCTTTTTGCCAAACGCTGTAACTTTATCTCCTCATTCACCTTTAACGATCCCGAAGGTAGATATCTCCTAGTTAAGGGCAATATTGATAACCACACCTATTCTCTAATTTCTTACTACGCCCCAAACGTAGGGCAAAGCAAATTCTTCAAGGCTATGTTTGCTTCCCTCGACCCACTCCTCGAAGGGACAATCATCTTCGGAGGGGATTCCAACGTGGCCTTTGACACAGGCTTGGATAAATCTCGTCCCCCAGGCAAGGGCCTCATCCGCCCTACCAAACAAAGCCCAGCGGTGGCCAAAGCTCTGAATCAACAGGGCCTGATAGACGCCTGGAGAGAAATGAATCCCTCCAAACGTGATTACACCCACTACTCTAGTTCTCATAATTCCTTCTCAAGGATAGATCACTTTCTCATACCTTGCTCCTTAACCCCCTCGATTTTAAAATCCTATATCAGGGACTCTGCCTGGTCAGACCACTCCACATTGTACCTGGTCCTGAGTCGAATGGGTGGCCCAAGGGTTGGAGGCTGCTGGAGGCTCAATGCCTCCATCCTTAGCAATCCCTGCCATGTTCAAGAAATTGACACACATATTAAAGAATATTTCCAGCTAAACGACACCCAAGACGTCTCTCCCTCCACCCTTTGGGCAGCCCACAAACCCACGATCAGAGGGAAGCTCATTCAACTCTCTTCCAGAATCCGCAGGGCCAGACAAGCTGAGATCCTCAAGCTAGAGAAAGAATTCAACTCCATGAGCAGTAAACACAAATCAAACCCATCCTCGGTCCCTATGGTCAAGCTAGATGCGGCCAGAGCGGCCCTAAACCTAGCACTTACTACCATGGCAGAAAAGGACCTTAGGTGGTCTGGAGCTCGCTACTATCATCAAACGGATAAACCTGGGCCCATGTTGGCTTCTAAGCTAGCTCCGAAAATCAAACTGCAGGCCATGCCTAAAATCAAAATGAATGGCTACTCCCCTTCTCAAAATCCCAAGTTGATATTAGGAGCCTTCCATGATTTCTATAAATCCCTATACAGCTCCCAAAATCCACCCTCCCTTAGTTCTTTAGACCTCTACCTTAATACTCACAAAAATCCCACCCTCAAAAATCACCACAGAGACAGTCTTGAAGCCCTTTATACTGCGGAAGAAATTATACAGGTAATCAAGACTCTTAAGCCTTCCTCTGCCCCAGGCCCTGATGGATTCTCAAAGCCCCCTACCTTGCGAGATTTTTTAATGACCTTCGCAAAGGCGCTACTCTAGGTAGTTCTCTGAACTCAGCTTTCATAACGGTAATCCCCAAACCTGGTAAGGACCCTGGCCTAATCGCCAATTACCGCCCCATCTCCCTGATCAACAATGATCTCAAAATTCTTACTAAAATAATAGCCAATCGCATAGCTTCTTTCATTAGCCTATACATACATGAGGATCAGGTGGGATTTATTCCCGGCCGCCAGGGTCCAGACCAGGTTAGGAGGGCCATCGACATAGTCTCTATTCTCAACTCGGGTGGGACAAGGGTCAGCCCCAAGCTGGTTTCCTGTTATCCCTTGACCTGAAAAAGGCCTTCGACTCAGTCTCATGGCCCTTTATTTTATCGATCCTGAGGAATTGGGGTTTCGGGGATCACTTCATGAATGTGATAAGAGCTTTATATTCCAACCCTCAAGCTCAAATTCGCATACAGGGTCTTCTATCTAACTCCTTCCTTATTATGAGGGGTACCATGCAAGGATGTCCCCTCTCCCCCTTAATCTTTGCCATAGCATTGGAAACCCTGGCATCTGCTATCAGAGAACACCCCGACATTCATGGAGTTAGGTGCGGCCCTCAGACGCACAAGTGCGCACTCTTCGCGGATGACATTCTCCTTTTTATTACTTCTCCGCTACCCTCTCTCCCTAATATTTGTGCCACTCTGGATGATTTTAGCGCAGCGTCAGGCCTTATAGTCAACTACTCTAAATCTACTGCCGTAAACATAAATCTCCCCCCTCCTTAGTCTCCAATTTGAAGACAAATTTGCCTGGTCTGATTCTGACCTTCCTTACTTGGGAATTAAATTAACTAACTCCATTGATCCATCGTACTCGGCTAATTTCCCCCCATTATTTCATAAGTTGGAACAGGACCTAAAATATTGGGACTCCCTCGGCCTTTCCTGGTTAGGTAGGGTCAACTCAGTAAAAAATGAACTTATTACCCCGCCTCCTCTATCTATTTCGATCCATACCGATAGCGGTCCCCTCTAACTCCCTCCGCAAACACCAAGCCAAGATAATAAAATTTATCTGGGGATCAAAAGGATACAGGCTAGCGAGACAATGCCTCTTCCGCCCCAGGAAAGGTGGAGGGCTGGGGCTCCCTCACCTTAAGAAATATTACCAGGCTGCTCAGCTAGCTCAACTCTCCACCATTTACTTTAAGGTAGCCACACCGGACTGGGTCAGGATGGAAAGACAGGCCGCATCCCACTTCACTCTGGATTACCTATTGTGGTGCCCCCATAAAACTAGACCGCCAATTATGGCCCCCACCCTGTCACACTCCCTTGCCCTCTGGGGCTCTCAAAAAAGACCCTAGACTCATCTCCACCTGGCATCCTCTCGCCCACATATTTCGTAACCCGGACTTTCCCCCAGGCCTAGATATTAAATATTTCAACTGGTGGTTGAATAAGGGACTCTACAGGATCGGTCACTTTTTCAACACTAATGGTCCAATATCTCTCCCTTATTGTATCAGCAAGCTTGACATGCCCTCATCTGAGATATTTTGATTCAATCAAATTTCTCACTTTCTTCACAAACTGTGGCCCAATAAACCTAACACACCTCCCATCACTACTTATGAGGTTTGGTGCGGTACAGCCATGGAGCAGAGGGGTGGGATTTCGGTGATATATCGGGCACTTACCAACCTGGACTCCAAGTCCTCCTCGATGCTCGAATGGGAAAGAGAACTGGGCCGGACCTGGAGCCTTTCGGATTGGCAGCAAGCCCACACCCAAGCGTCCAAGGGGATCTTAAACACTGCGTTAGCTGAAGCCAACCTTAAGGTCCTAACCCGTTGGTATCTGGTCCCCTTGAGACTATCCAAAATGTTCCCGTCGGCCTCCCCGTTATGCTTCAGAGGCTGCAATCATGTGGGCTCGATGCTACACATCTGGTGGGAGTGCCCCAGAATCAGGAAATTCTGGAATAAAACTTTTAACACGATCTGAAAGTTTACAGGCTTGCCCATCCAGAAACATCCTCATACAGCCCTACTTAACTTTCCCATCCCCAACGCCTCTAAATTTACCAACAGACTTATTACCTTCATATTCACGGGAGTCAAATTAACTTTGGCCCGAGCATGGAAGAAACCTACCTTATCTTTCTCCCAGGCCAAAAGAAAGATCTCATGGATCATGGCCCAAGAAAAGATGGTCAGCATCTACTTGGACTCCATGGCCAAATGGGAGCTGGTATGGGAACCCTGGGCCCGCTACCTCCAAGTGGAGCTTTCATGATATCACACTCCTTCTGAATTCCTCAAATCTTGGTGGTCCCTTGGTCACTCTCTCTCTTTCACTTCCCTGATTTTCCTTCTTTCTCATCTCCGCTCTCAGTGCTTTAGTTCTTGCTATTCTGCTTTCCTTTCTCTCTCCTCCTCCGTTTCTCCCCCCTGCTTTCCCTTTCTCCCCCCTTATCCTACACTCTAGTTTCAACCTTTTCTGGTTATGCCAACTGACTTTTATACAGGACACATTGTTCAGGTCCCCCCTGTTTCTAGATGGATCATGGAGCCTTGTCTCGGGTCCAGAGCAGGCAAACCTAGACTTCCCTGCTCAGTTCCCTACACGCCTTGTATGTTTGACGGCGACAGGGCTGCAGCGACAGCCCCCTGCAATACCCTCAAAACGCTCCCTGCCCCGCCTGGCGCAGATTGCTCCCACGAGGGGTGCCGGGCGGGATATGGATAGCCCCTTCCTCCCTCACTCGTGGTTCGGGCTCTCATGTGGCCATCTCCTGTCTCCCTCTTGTATAGGTATCATGGCTCATTTTGTATACTCCCAAGTGCCTTTGTATGTGTCCATGCATCTTTTTGATAATTTATCAATGATATTGTATACATATCTTCTGTATTACCTCATGTCGGTCCTGTATTATACCTTATGTTAAACAATAAAAACTTTTGAAAGTAATAAGAGAACCCGTGAGGTCGTGACATCTTCCATACCATTTTTTCGGGCGCATTCCTTACCGGCATCTGGTAAGCATATACCCCATTACTATATGTGGATTTAAGCACTACAGTGTTCTTTCCTTCCCCTGAATGCACTGTAGGGAAAATGTTTCTTATATGGACCACCTTATAAAGTGGTGAATTGGAACTTGGAGATTTATTTTCTGGCGCTGCTACATTATATATAGCTGTGGACTTGTCGCAAACTGATCTTGTTTGTTGTGCGTGCTGCCTTTTTCAGTTTTATTACACCATTGAGTCGCTGGTTTTACCTCATCTTTTAGTTTTGGATATTGTAACTAGAGGCAAGCGCAGGAAACACATATATATATATATTAATACACAGCAATATTTGATGGAAGTAAACTTTTTGATACCTTTCTATATCCATATATATTTTTTTTAATCTATTTATGGACTTTACATGTATTTTAAATTGAATTGCTGTGCTTAATTTAGTCTTGCTATCAACTTCCTCTAATCTCCTGGCCAACACTAGTAGCCATTCTGGATCTGTTGGAAGTGCATGTGCTTTCAAAGAACATGCTGACAGGTGAAGGCTGCAAAGTAAAGACCTAAATAATGTATTACTTCTCCTTCAGTGACCAGGCTAGAGTGTGTTCTTGACCAAACTTTGCTGCCACTGCATTAGAGGTCCAGGAAATAGAAATGCTATCTGGCAAGGGTTCTTAAATCACAAGTACAGCAATACCTTTTAGTAGGTAAAACAGTTCAGATATGTGCATGTCAGTTGTTTATTTTTCTGCATTCTGTAGTGCACTGTGATGACTGTGCAGACACTTTGCTTTGTTTAACCATTTCAGCCCCATAAGGATTTACCCCCTTCCTGACCAGGGCACTTTTTGCAATTCGGCACTGCATCCCTTTAACTGACAATTGCGCGGCGTTGTACCCAAACAAAATTGACGTCCTTTTTTTCCCAAAAATAGAGCTTTCTTTTGGGGGTATTTTATCATCTCTGCAGTTTTTATTTTTTGCGCTATAAACAAATATGAAAAAGAAACAATATTTTTTACTTTTTGCTATAATACATATCCAAAAAAAAATTAAAAAAAAACTAATTTATTCATCAGTTTAGGCCAAAATGTATTCTTCTACATATTTTTGGTAAAAATATCGCAATAGGCATACATTGATTGGTTTGCTCAAAAGTTGCCACGTTTACAAACAATGAGAATTGATTTATGGCGTTTTTACTGTTTTTTTTTTTTACTAGTAATAGTGGCGATCTGCAATATTTATTGGGATTGCGACATTGCTGCGGACAGATCGGACACTTTTGACACTTTTTTGGGACCATTGACATCTATACAGCAATCAGAGCTACAAAAAGCCACTGATTACTGAATAAATGTCACTGGCAGGGAAGGGGTTAACCTTTAGGGGGCGATCAAGGGATTAACTGTGTTCCCTATGTGTGTTCTAACTGTATGGGGGTTGGGCTGGCAGGGGCATGACAGATCTAACTGATCCCAATGACAGGGATCAGTAGATCACTGTCATGTCCCCTGTCAGAACGGGGAACCGCCATGTTTACATTGACATTTCCCTGTTCTTCCTCTCTAACAGGCAAACGCGGGTTGCCGGCGAACATTGAGTCCGCCCGACCCGCAGCCCCACTCAGAGAGAGCACGGTGGGCATGAGAGCGCGCACCTGCCCGCAACTGCACGGATCGCCATTTATAGACAGCGATCTGCGCAGCGGAGCCACTTTGTCGCCATCTTTCTACGCGAGGCGGCGGCAAGTGGTTAAATAGCTTTGGTACATATTTTTTTATATATTTGTTATTTATTAAGATTTGCCCAAAAATAACCATTAATGTTTAGAAGTGTTTGTTTTCTAGTGAATAGTCTTACCTCAAGTTCCCTATTTTACAGAAAGTCTGTGAAATCAACCTTCAGATGAGAGTTTCCAAGTTATATTCATTTATTAAGTAATTATTGTTGTACATAATTACGGAGAGCACACACATACACGGCCATCAAAGTATGCTCCGATCAGATATACCTTAGACCACACTTTTATAGGGTTTCGTATCACAAACCGCACACACAAAGAATGACATTAGTATGCACCAATATGTCATTTGACCTGGTTTGGTATGGTACTTTCCTTGCTCAACACTTGACTAGAGAAGATATGTTTTTAACCGGTTCCACACTGCGCGCAGTATATTTACTGCGACAGTGTGGACGCTTACCGCGAATCGCCGTAAAAAGGTGGCGATTCGCACAGGCGCAGCTAGAGGGCTTGCTCTTGTGCCCAACACACTCCGGAGGAGTGTACCTGATGTCCGCCGGCGAGCCGCGATGAGCTGCTAGAGCCAAAGAGCGGAGAGCCACCGATGTAAACACGGCGGTTACCAGCTCTTTCAATGGGGACATAAGAGATCTACTGATCCCTGTCACTGGGATCAATTAGATCTCTTATGCCCATGGTAGCCCAGCCCCCCCACAGTTAGAACACGCCCAGGGAACACAGTTAACCCCTAGATCGCCCCCTGCAGGTTAACCCCTTCACTGCCAATGACATTTACGCAGTAATCAGTGGACATTTAAATTTCTGATCTCTGTATAAATGTCATTGGTCCCAAAAAAGTGTCAAAAATGTCCGACATGTCCGCCCCAATATCCCAGTACCGCTAAAAATCGAAGATCGCCGCCATTACTAGTAAAAAATAAAAACCCCAGAAATTAATTCTTATCATCTGTAAACGTGAATTTTGCGCAAACCAATCAATAAACGCCGATTGTGTTTTTTTTACCAAAAATATGAGAAGAATACAAATCGGCCAAAACCGATGAAAAAAAATGTGTTTTTTTATATTTTTTTTTGGATTTGAATTTTAGCAAAAAGTAAGAAATATCGTTTTTTTTTTTACAAAATTGTCACTCTTTCTTTGTTTATAGCGGCAATCAGAAATGACGTAGCGGTGATCAAATACAACCAAAAGAAAGCTCTATTTGTGGGAAAAAAAGGACGCAAATTTTGTTTGGGTACAATTGTCAGTTAAAGCGGCGCAGTGCAAAAAGGGCTCTGGTCAGGAAGGGGGTAAAACTTTCCGGGGCTGAAGTGGTTAAGTAAAATGTAGTGTTCAAACGCCATCTTAGCTTTTCACTTCTATAATGTAAAGAATACTTAGTAATATGATATTACTGCTATTTGTGTAGAATGGAGGATACAACCATATTAATTATTATCATAATCAATATATGCTAACTTATCAATATGTATGTGTATCGATATTTACCATTATTAATGTATACTGTAGTGTGAATCAGCAAGGATCATATATTGTCCTTACACATTAATTCCCTCCTTTGATCATTACTGATCACATACATCCATTCCTTCACACACAGGTGTGTAAAGAAATAACACCTCTAAGCGTTGGACTTTACTGCCAAACAAGACACCTAGGGATATCTGGAAATTATTTATATACTTGAATCAGTTCAAAATTGCCTATATTAAGCAGAGAACTAGGTCACCTACATTTTTATTTTAACCCCTCAGTGTATTAATGCCAGCTGGAACATATCTGACATTTTCTGACTGTTCGCCTTAGTGGAAAACAAGTCTCAGATCAGTGTCAACTTTTTCTGGGACATAAACCAGTCTAAAGCCTCATACACACGGTTCGATTGTCATACGATCATGCTTCTGATTTTTGTGAAAAGCGCGTGTCCATGATTTTGTAAAGCATACTGACTATACGAAAATTGGTGTTTGACAAAGGTGAAAGTAGTGACATACTACGAGCGTATAAAGAGGAAGTTCATTTTTGGTGCGTCACCCTTCCGCTACTTTCGCTATTAAAAATACATTAGGGGGCGTGGCTTGACGGCGCTCGAGTATGGCCCCTTAATTGAGTAGCTCCGCCGGTCAGTGGGGAAGAAATGACGGAAAGAGCCGAAACAACAGCCCAGCACACCGGGACGAGACACCCGATCATCGCGGTACATCCCGCAGAGATGTCCGGCAAACGAAAGGGAGCAGAACGTCCGCAGAAACTGACGGCATTCTTCCAAAAGCCGTCCCCTCAGATGAGGCCTAAGCAAGATGGCACAGCAGCGGGCCCCAGTGGGAACACCGAAGCATATACAGATCTCCCGGATGAAGCCAGGGTCACTCCAGGTAACTCACCTCCACCAACACCACTCAAAAACCTCACCAGAGACAGTCCTAATAGTGGCAGCCCTGCTAAAACAAGAATGCGGCTTCAATCACCGCCGCCATCTCCTCACACAGCGGCGCCATTTCACCCCTTGCAGGCTAATCAGGCACTACAATCCTCAATGGCGGCCTTCCCAACTACAGGACAGCCAGTCGTTGACACGACATTAAAAGACATGCTATTGTCCCTGCAGGCTTCACTACTGACAGACCTGTCCTCTATGATCTCCAAATTCAATGCTGATATTCACAGCCTAGATGACAGAGTCACATACATAGAGCAAAAAATGGCGGATAGCACGGACACTATCAATGCACTAGTGGACTCTCATGACAACATACTATATGATAATCAGTGGATTAAGGCCAAACTTTCAGATTTAGAGGACAGGTCCCGCAGGAATAATATAAAGCTGAGAGGGATTCCAGAATCCGTTCCTCCAACAGCACTTAACCAGTACGCCAGGGACCTGATGGCGGCCACTATACCGGATGCTAAGCCTGTGGAACTATTGATAGACAGGATCCATCGGATAGCTAAACCACCACACCTGGCAGCATCAGTACCTAGAGATGTAATTATGAGGGTGCACTTTTTCCACATAAAAGAAAAATTGTTGAGAGAAATCAGGGTGAGATCGTGTCCCCCGGCGCCATTTGAGAACATCCAACTTTATCCAGACCTGTCGAAGTACACCCTTCAACTCCGCAGACAGCTGAGCCCAGTGACCAAGGCCATGAACAACCATAAAATCCCATATAAATGGAGATACCCAGCCACTCTTATAATAACAAAAAACGGTATAAATCACATCATCTCCTCTCTTGCTGAAGGTATGAAGCTGCTATTTCAATGGGGCATCATTATTGAACCCCCGCAAGATACTAATCCTTTCTCAATTCCTAAAAGTCCCCTGCCGCAGAGAGATAAATTTGCTGGAAGTAGCCACAACAAGGAAACATAATGGCTCTTAACGCTAAAATATATCTGGTGCGATTGACACACTGACCGGCCTAGGCACCGTTGATAGAAACTGTTTACCCCCCAAGGAGGACTGTTGCAGTAGTTGCTCCTCCACTAATTGTTGCACAGTACACTTGTGTATTTTCCTCATCAGTTTTTTTTCTGTTGGTTTTTTTAATATTTCTTCTCTTTTCAATTGTTGCTGTCCCCTTGGCCCTTCGGTCCGGAGTCCTACATTCAGAAGACACTCTAGGCGGGAATCCGATTACCGCCCAGCAAGCTCAACCATCTAAGAGCTCAACCAAACGACTCACCACGGTAACCATCACTCAAAGTAAGTCAACAAAACACTCTTGCACACTCAAGGATACACAATGCCATTCAAAATACTTTCCATAAATGCCAATGGCCTCACTCACCCAGTTAAAAGAAGCAGTTTATGGAAATCTGCCAAAGACCTACAATGTGATCTAATATGTGCTCAACAGACACACTTCCAAAGAGATGCCCAGC
Organism: Glandirana rugosa; assembly: GCA_018402905.1. Classification (NCBI taxonomy): domain Eukaryota; kingdom Metazoa; phylum Chordata; class Amphibia; order Anura; family Ranidae; genus Glandirana; species Glandirana rugosa. Next base: position 1,384,761 of record BLSH010203700.1, read on the forward strand.
TTCAGTGCACTCACAAAGACTTCCCCCATATCTTCTTTGCTTCTTCCCAGGTTAAGAAACAAGGAGTCATGATAGCGGTAAGGAATTCAGTAAAATTCCAGTTACGCAGCTCAACAACAGATCCCAATGGCAGGTACATAATCCTCACTTGCTCCTTAAATGACTCCATATACACTATTCTGAATATCTACGCACCAAATAGCCACCAACTCAAATTTATGCATAAAGTCATGCGTATTCTTAAAAACAAACAAGAAGGCTACACCATAATATGTGGTGACTTTAATTCGGTGCCTGATGCCCAACTTGACTCCTCTGCCCCAAGGAAAAGAAGAGACTCCACTCTGCATCAGTTTATCAGAGACCACGAACTATACGACGCATGGAGATGTCACCACGACACAGAGAAAGACTTTACTTACCTATCCCCAGTCCACAAGACTTTCTCCCGTATTGATTTATTTCTAGTTGACAGACGCATGTTACAGAGAACTCAAGCGTCTGAAATCCATACCACATCATGGTCGGACCATGCCCCAATTAGCATTGCGGTGAATGACTCAAACACACAAACTCCGATCACAATGTGGAGAGTTAACACCTCTATTCTTCAGAACGATGCTCATTCTGCCACTCTCTCAAAGCAATTGATGGAATATTTCCAGATTAATGAGGGGTCAGTGGGGGACCATGCTGTGGTGTGGAACGCACATAAACCATTTATAAGGGGCATTCTGATCCAAATGGTATCCAGGATCAAAAGGGAGAGAGCGCGGCAGGTAGATTCTCTTCTAGCACAAATTGCAGATCTAGAAAAAAGAGCAAAAGCAGATCTGAATTCGCCCCACACACACAAAATTCTCAGACTTAGATTGGAGCTCCGCACACTCCTGTTAAACAAATTCTTTAAAATGCAACGTAGATTCAAAGCCTCTCTATACTCCACTTCCAACAAAGCTGGTAAAGCCCTAGCAAGCCGCATAAAGGGATGCCGCATTAAGTCAAGAATAGACTACATAATCCACCCCCACTCCAAGCAAAAACTTTCCGACCCTCAAAAAATAGCTGATGCATTCAGCGCTTACTATAATGACTTATATAATCTAGCCAAAGATCAAGAGGTATACCAGCCTTCCTCCGCAGACATAGACCAGTTCCTCAAAGCCATAAACTTACCGTCTCTATCAGCCCAACAACTTGCCCAATTAAATGCTCCTTTTACAAAACAGGAAATTCTAAATACCATCAATAAATTGCCTCCCAACATAGCCCCTGGCCCAGATGGCCTCACGGGGGAGTACTATAAAACATTTGCCCAAATACTGCTACCACATCTTATTAAGATATTTAATAATGCTGCGCTCTCTTCCTACCTTCCATCTGAGATGTTACAAGCCACAATAATAACTCTACCTAAGCCAGGGAAGGAGCCTACCACACCCCAAAACTTTAGGTCAATCTCACTGTTAAACTTAGGCATTCAACATGATACATTTGCCCCAACTACTATATATTTTTCGGACTATACCCATTCCCATTCCAAGAAGGTTCTTTAAACTCTTACAGACTGAACTCAACAGGTTCCTCTGGAAGGGGAAAAAACCTAGATGCAATAGAACAATTCTAACCAAGCATAGTCTAGCAGGAGGTACAGGTTACATAGACTTTGAAGATTACTACACAGCCTCAATCTTAGCACAGACGAAAGGGTGGATGTATTCGAGTATGGGCACACTGTGGAGCTCGATAGAACAAGTCTCAACTCCCTGCCTGCACCTACAATCTTGGCTATTATCTAGCCCCTATCAGACCAATATATCCCCCTCACTACCACCCACCATGAAAGCAGCAGCAACAGCTTGGCATAGGCTTATACACTCGGCACCAAGCACACATACTATGATATCGCCACCTATCCCCATCACAGCTTTGACAACAATGACACCTGATCTAAATATTGCACAATGGCAGAGATGTGGCATTCAGTATATTCAGGATTTGCTAGAGGGGCCCATAAAGAAAACCTTCTCACAACTACAGCAGGAATATAATCTCCCCCAAACTGAATTGTACAACCACCTTTGAATCCGACATAGCATAAAAGATATTGCCAACCTGCTATACCAAATTCCTGAGCAGATTTGGAACTTTCTCACAAGCACAAATCAAGCACACAAAGGCATCTCTCTATTCTACCATACGTTCCAAAACAAAAAAGCCTTTCAAAAACTGAAACCACACCTTAAATGGGAAGCAGACCTTATGCTCCATTACTCAGATGAGCAGTGGAGGATAGCCATTCACTCTATACCTAAGTACACCCAAAGCTCTGCTTTGAGAGAATTGCACCTCAAGGTGGCTTTAAGATGGTATATGACACCAGACCGCATTGCTAAATTCAGCCCACAAGGCACGGACAGGTGTTGGAGATGTAATGCTCCAAAGGGTCACATACTACACACTCTGGGAGTGTCCATTGTTACTCTCATATTAGGGAACAATATTCCACATCATTAATGACATAACACATCTTCACATCAGAACAAACCCAGCACTAGCTATCTTAAACCTGACTATTGAAGACATACCCCTACATTTGCAGGCAATCGTTACCCACGTACTCTTAGCAGCAAAATTAAGTATTACTAAACTATGGAAAACAAAAACAATCCCCAGAGTTCAGGACACTATAGATCTAACAAGCCTACGCTCTTCTTACGAAATAGCATCGGCAGTTAACAGTAAGAAGCACCGTGTGATTCTGGATCAATGGTCCCCGTGGCTTACTTGGTTAAAATCTGCTCACGTTTAGTCAACCTAACTTATCATAGACTACTAGTCCTTCCTAAATATGCTATTTCTTAATTCACATTTGATCACGTACCTGTTCTATGCCTAGAGCTCATTGATGTCCTCCTCGTCACAGCAACCCCTCGACAGGGAGTGACGAGGAGTGACCACCACGATAAACAGGACATTGAACCTGGATGTGAAGGGTCATGGTTATGATGTTATTCAGTTATCCAACAGTTACTATGATACTATTACAGTTACGTATTATATTAATATACTCTCTTGTTACTACAAATATCGCCAGGATACGACACCTGCCATAGGTGCAAGGCTCATATACACAACATAGCTTTGGCACCATATTCTGAACTTCTTCAGCGCCCAAAGCCAATGTGACGCGTGGGTAACAGGACCGTCTCGCCCGGCCACAGTTTGATCCCATAGGGGGTGGCGGAGCGGGATGGCTCTCATCTACTAAAAGCGCAAGGCTCATGTGGTGGACATGTATGATTGATACTTATTACATGAGATAGCGACCTGCCGCGCACCAAATGTCTACAAGTGTATCTTGGTACTTCATATGATTGTGAAATTTGTATGATGATATATTACATGTTAACATAAATGTTCAACTCTTTATGTAACGTGAAAACTTCAATAAAAATTCAATTTGAAAAAAAAAAATACATTAAAAAGATGATAATGTGCGCTGCATTTCTTAATTTCAATTGCCGTGTCACGCATGTTAATTCTGGATTACAATTGTCAGTTTACACAACCAAACTCTTCCGGGTCGTTGCTTGATTCCGAACATGCGTGTTTGTACATTCAACTTTTGTGTGTCGATTTCTGTACACACCATCCAAAAATGATTTCCTTTAGATGTACCAAAACCATGTAGTGCGAGGGCCTGTCTGATTGCATACTTCTAAGGTATGACGTCATATTATATGGTTTTGGTAAATCTAAAGGAAAAAATCTACAGAAAATTGTATACTGTGTATCCAGCTTAAAGGCTCATACACACAATGCGAAATTTGGATGGCAATTGTTGTTCGACAGCCTGTCATCCGAAATTCTTACCATTATGCTCCTTTCAACTCCTTTTCTTTTTTCGTCAGACAAAAGCTGGACGTGCATACTAGTACATTTTTGTCTGTTGACAACGTCACGTCCAATTTTCGGATGGTGTGTACAGAAATGTAAAACTAAAGTGACCTGTGCTCTACTCACTATGACTATTTAGATGAATATTGATTATATAGTAAATATAGCCTATTTGAATACCACAACACAGCTGCCAGCTCCTCAAATGGCACAAACACCTGTGGCTCAATTCAACATACAATATGGAGCGGCGTTATGTGAGCTACAAACCTTCAAATATCATATAAAATATACAAACATGTGTAAACCTTATCTCAAACCATATACATCAAGTGCAATATCACATTATTAAAATGATAAAGTGTTTCAGTGCTCATAAATATGTGATAAATGTGAACAATATTCAAAAGTGTCTAGTGCTCCATTAAAGTGAAAAATTCAGTGCTTCAAAACACATCAGATGAAAAACCTAGATGAAAATATAAATGTCGCTCCAAACGTCCAGTGCTCCAATTTATAAAGGTGCAAAGTGCAAATAAATATATAGTCTCTTGAGTTTATTAAGTGGAGCAAACAATTAGAGCCAATTAGCATCAAGTAAACTCAGTTTTCATCGAAATGATTATTTTATCCAGCGATGTTCCACCCACAAGAGGCATGTATTGGTGTATTACTGCACACAAATTCTTCACCAAGTGCAATGGACGCTCACCTTAATCCCCCTAGGCGATGCGCCTTTCGCTCTTAGTGAGCTAAACTGCTGTCACAAAGCTTCGTTCCTCCATATGTAAATGAAAAAGATATAGCCTCTCATAGTGTAGTATTTAAAACCAACGTTTATTAAAAATGTAGTAACTCACAGTTTAAATCTTGAAAATCAGCGTGAACAACCGTGTCACAGATGCTCAAACAATGTAGAAAGCGAACTTCCGGGTTCGGCCGTACCCAGAAGTGACATCACCCGGCCCCTCCCGACACGTTGCATCACGGTCACGTGACTTTATCAAGGGACTGGATACTGGGTGACGCTCTGCCGGTCTTATATACCTATGCGGTTTCCATAGGAACCACTATAGCGGACATTTTCATGAAGTCCACCCTATAGACACTACAGCTGACATTTTTCTGCAGTCTGTTTTCCAAGAATGGAAACCTATGTAAACCGCATAGGTATATAAGACCGGCAGAGTGTCACCCAGTATCCAGTCCCTTGATAAAGTCCTGTGACTGTGACGCAACGCGTCGGGTGGAGCCGGGTGACCACAGATAGCTAATCACAGATCAAAATAGTAAGCAAGCCATCATGAATGAAAGCAATTCATGACTGCTAGAATTATAACTAGAATTATTGCTTATAAGCAGTAACAGTGTAACAAAAAAAAATAAACTCTGATCTGCTTGTACTGGTGTCTTCATACCCTAAAGTACCTTAGTGACCTGAACCGTAGAAAGGTGCCGGTTACTTGCATTACACCCCTTTAGTAACTTCAGACCAGGCGGGAACAAGGGTCCAAAAGCTTTAGTTGGAAAAGTGCAACATATTACAAAGTCCAAATGCAAGAACAATATTTCTTCCTACATCCCTAGTAGAGTTGAGCGGACACCTGGATGTTTGGGTTCGTTGGGTTCGGCCGAACTTGGCGAAAAAGTTCGAGTTCAGCACCGAACTTGACCCCGAACTCTGAACCCCATTGAAGTCAATGGTGACCTGAACTTTTGGGCACAAAAATGGCTGTAAAAAGTCCTGGAAAGGGCTAGAGGGCTGCAAAAGGAATCAAAATGGGGGTAAGAGTAGGACAAGTGCACTGCAAACAAATGTGGATGGGGAAATAACTTAAAATGACATAAAAAAATGGGAGGAGGAGGTGGATGTGGAGTAGGAGCCTAGAGGTTGACTAGGCCGTGACCGTGGCAGTGTAGGTGGAAGTGGCGGTGGTGGAGGAGGAGGTAGCCAACAAGCCAACACTGTTATTTGTTTGTTTGTTTTTTTTTTTTTCTAATTGGGGTAGCCCCCAAAATATTGAGACATATTAAAAAAAAAAACAAGTATACGAATGGCTGTGTGAGGCCGGTCTAAATGTCTATTCTGCACAAGGTACAAGCAAGTCTTGTGGGATCCATGCCTGGTTCATTTTAATAAATGTTAGCTTGTCCACGTTGGCTGTGGACAGGCGGCTGCGCTTGTCTGTGATAATGCCCCCTGCTGTGCTAAACCCACGTTCAGACAATACACTGGCTGCAGGGCAGGCCAGCACCTCCAAAGCATAAAGGGCAAGCTCAGGCCATGTGCCCAATTTGGAGACCCAGAAGTTGAATGAGGCAGACCCATCAGTCAGTACGTGTAGGTGTGTGCACACATACTGTTCCACCATGTTGCTGAAATGCTGCCTCCTGCAAGACGTTGCCTATCAGCCGGTGTTGCTGTTTGTTGTGGCGGGCTGCTGACAAAGCTTTTCCACATTTTGGCCATGCTAACCCTGCCTTATGAGGTGCTGGCGGTGCCACAGCTGCATTGGCGTCCTCTACCTCCTCCTCTGCCTTCGCCTTGTGCTTCCACAGAGCCCCTTGTGTCATTTGGGAATGCCCTCAGCAGCGCGTCTACCAGTGTGCGCTTGTAGTCGCGCATCTTCCTCTCACGCTCCAGTGAGTGAATAAAGACGGCATGTTGTCCTTGTAACGGATCCAGCAGGGTGGCCACCCAGTAATCGGCACAAGTTAAAATGTGGGCAACTTGGCTGTCGTTGAGCAGGCACTGCAGCATGTAGTCGTTCATGTATGCCAGGCTGCCCAGAGGCAAAGACAAGCTGTCCTCTGTGGGAGGTGTATCATCTGTGTCCTCCGTATCCCCCCAGCCACGCTCCAGTGATGCCCAGGAGATGGTTTGGGTGCCACCCTGCTGTGAACACGGTTCCTCCTCCGCCTCCTCAACATCTTCCTCGCCCTCCTCAACCCCCAGAACTGTGCCCTGGCTTGAAAATTTTTTACCTGGCCTATGCTGGTGCAGGAACCCACCCTCCGAGCCACTTGTGAATGTATGGCCTGATAATCGTGGAAATGACCCCTCTTCCACCTCCTCTTCTTCCTGTGCCACATCCTCTTCCATCATCGCCCAAACTGTTTTTTCAAGGAGACATAGAAGTGGGATAGTAACGCTGAGAACAGTGTCATTGGCACTGGCCATGTTGGTGGAGTACTCGAAACACTGAAATATGGTACACAGGTCTCGCATGGAGGCCCACTCGTTGGTGTTGAAGTGGTGCTGTTCCGCAGAGCGACTGACCCGAGCGTGCTGCAGCTGAAACTCCACTATTGCCTGCTGCTGCTCGCACAGTCTCTCCAGCATGTGCAAGGTGGAGTTCCACCTTGTGGGCACGTCGTACAGACAGGCGAGCAGCAGCAGGGTGAGAAGGCCGAAAGCGCACACAGACGGCCCGTACTTTCTGCAGCAGCTCTGACATATCCGGGTAGTTTTTTAGAAATTTCTGCAGCACCAAATTCAGCACATGCGCCAGGCAAGGGATATGCGTCAAACCGGCTAGGCCCAGAGCTGCTACGGGATTTCGCCCATTATCGCACACCCCCAGGCCGGGCTTGAGGCTCAATGGCAACAACCACTCATCAGTCTGTTGTTCAATGCCTGTCCACAGCTCCTGCGCAGTGTGGGGTTTATCCCCCAAACATATGAGTTTTAAAACAGCCTGCTGTAGTTTCCCCCTGGATGTGCTGAAGTTGGTGGTGAAGGTGTTACGCTGGTCGGATGAGGAGGTGGTAGAGGAGGAGGAGGAGGAAGCACAGTTGGAGGAGGAGGCAAAGAGAAATGCCCTGCAATCTTCGGTGGCGCAAGGACATGCGCCTCAGGCCCACCCGCCACTACATTTGCCCAGTGTGCAGTTAGCGAGATATAGCGTCCCTGCCCGTGCTTACTGCTCCACGTATCAGTGGTTATATGGACCTTGCCACAATGCACACTTGATCTCGTCCCCGACTTGATTGTGCAGGGAAGGGATGGCTCGCCTGGAAAAGTAGTGGCGGCTGGGAACCACGTACTGTGGGACAGCCACCGCCATCAGCTTTTTAAAACTGTCCGTGTCCACCAGACGGAAAGACAGCATTTCAAAGGCCAGGAATTAAGAAATGCTGGCATCGCGGGTGGGTAGGGGGGTACTTCCTCTTTCTCTCCAGTGTTTGGGAGATGGAGAGCTATAAGTTTCCATGGGACCATGTGGAAATGCTTGGGGATGGTGGCGGACATGGTGGCGTTGCTGTCACAACGTCTGTTTGCTGGGTGGCAGGTGACACTGGCACTGTAGAGGTGCAGGAAGAGGCAGAGACAGCAGCAGAAGAGGAAGCAGGAGGAGGCCGAGACCTTTCTTGGATTCTGAGGTACTTATTCCACTGCAGCAAGTGCTTTGCATTTACATGTCTGGTCATGGAGGTTGTGCTCAGGTTTAGAACATTTGTGCCTCGCTTCAGCCTCTCATTGCACAGTGTGCAAACCACTTGTGTCTTGTAGTTAGCACATTGTCTGAAGAACTGCCATGCCAGGGAATGCCTTTGAGCTGCCTTTGGTGTGCTAGGTCCCTGGGTGCGGTGGGTAGTAGCAAGCATACTGTCTAGCGGACGCTCGCTCCGCTTTTGCAACCTGCTTCTTCTTTTGCTGTGCTTGTGCCTCTGTGCGACCACCACCTCTTCCTCCAAACTGCACACGTCGCTCGCATGACCTTCATTCCATGTGGGGTCTAGGACCTCATCATCCTCCACATCATCTTCCACCCACCCTTCACCACTGCCCTCCCTGTCAGTTTGCACACTGAGGAAAGCCGCAGCAGTTGGCACCTGTGTTTCGTCATCATCAGAGACGTGCTGCGGTGGTGTTTCCATGTCTTCATCCTGCAACAGAAGTGGTTGGGCATCGGTGCACTCAATGTCTTCCACTTCTGTGGCAGGGCTATGTGGATGGCCCACGGAAAGCACACCAGGAGAGTCATCAAAAAGCATAAGAGTCTCTTGCAGGACTTGGGGCTCAGACTGCATGGCTAATTTACAAGGGGCTGAGGTGAAAGACAGATGGCCATGGGGTTCAGCTGCCAACTCTGAGCTTTCATCAAGGGACCGGGTGGGAGACAGTGTGAAGGAACTGGAGGCATTGTCAGCCACCCAATCTACTATCGCCTGTACTTGTTCTGGCCTCACCATTCGTTGAGCGCCATTCGGGCCTACCATATAACGTTGAAGGTTCTGTCGGATACCTGAGGAAGGTGTTTCACTTGTGCATGTAGCTGGCACAGATCGACCACGTCCTATCCTTGCAACAGGAGCTTCAGCAACACCACCAACACCAGCAGCACCAACAGCACCACGACCACGTCCCTTATTTGATGCTCTCCTCATTCTGGACACA
>BLSH010203700.1:1418329-1437359 GCA_018402905.1 Glandirana rugosa
GCCCTTTCTCACATAAACTGAAAGATTTAATAAATCAGTACCTGTCCATCGCATTATCTGTAGGAATGTAGGCCACATGCTTTTCGAAGAAGAGAACCTAACCAACCCCGACTTCTCTTCCACCCGTTTTAATAGAAGACACTTACTACTTTTCCACACCGTTGGAACCTTTCCTTTCGACCCAAGCAGTTTCCTAATGCGCTAGACCTTTATAGTAATTTCTTCCAAGGGACTGACGGTTTCGGATCTCGAACGACTAAGAAGCCCGACTTCACTCCCGGCGATTTTTCTAACAAAAGTCCCAATTTAAGCTTATCCGTCTTGACAGAGGGTATACCTTTCAATATGTACTTATCTAGTTCTTATCTGGGATGTGGATGTTGATGGTCTTTTGGGACTGGTTCATATTAATTGCTAGGAGACATCATTGAAAAATTTAACCCTGAAAACAATCTTTTTAGCGGCCCTCACTTCAGCCCGAAGAATCAGCAAGCTCTAGGCTTTGGCAGTCAGGGAACCTTCTTTAATGATATTTCCAGATCGCGTAATCCTTTGACGAACCCAGCTTTCCTTTCCAAGGTTGCCACACCTTTTCATCATTCACAGAAGATAATTTTGCCCACCTTCTCTTCAGCCCCAACCAATCCAAGAGAAGAAGCTTTTCGTACACCGGATGTAAGGATGTCTATTACGCTACCTGTCCATGACTAAATAATTTAGAAAGTCAAATACACTCTTTCCCGCAAAGGGAAAAAAGCTACTAAGAATATGCTGGGAAGGTGGCTTAAATGGGCAATCATAGAAGCCTACAAGGTTAAGGGAGAAGTGCCCCCTTCAGGTATCACTGCCCACTCTACAAGATCAACGACAGTTTCCTGGGCCAAAAGGGCCAGTTCTACGCCTGAACAAAAATGCAAGGCTGCTACCTGGTCACACCCCGCACTATAGGTTGGACCTGCTGTCATCTGCAGATCAGGACTTTGGTAGGAAGGTGCTGCAGGCAGTGGTCCCACCCTAGGGTAAGTTTCTAGGTTATCCTCTCGTAGACTGTCCTGAAAGGTGATTTGGGAAAACCTTAGTTAGATTTACCGGTGACGGTATTTCCAAGAGCCTTTCAGGACAGCCGTTACTACCTTCCCTGTTGTCTTAGAAGTGCCTTAAGTATCTGTCATGGTTGTGTTGGTGGTTTCTGTGCTTTGTTTTCCAGCATGTCAGAGGCCACACAATAACTGAGGCCATGGTGGAAGAGGAGGGATTTTAAAGTGTTTTCTAAAAAATGCAAGTTTTCTGCAAGTGTTTTCTAAAAAATGGGCTCTCTCCAAGGCTGTCCTAAGTGAAAATGTCTAAATTAGGCCCAAAATTTCAATATTGTGTGTGGCCACCATTATTTTCCAGCACTGCCTTAACCCTCTTGGGCATGGAGTTTACCAGAGGTTCACAGGTTGCCAGTGGAGTCCTCTTCCACTGCTCCATGATGACATGATGGAGCTGGTGGATGTTAGAGAACTTGCAATCCTCCACCTTCCATTTGAGGATATCCCACAGATGCTCAATAGGGTTTAGGTCTGGAGACATGCTTGGCCAATCCATCACCTTTAACCTCAGGTTCTTAAGCAAGGCAGTGGTCATCTTGGAGGTGTGTTTGGGGTTGATTTCATGTTGGAATACTGCCCTGTGGCCCAGCCTCTGAAGGGAGGGGATCATGCTCTGCTTCAATCGGTCACAGTACATGTTAGCATTCATGGTTCCCTCGTGAACTGTAGCTCACCAGTGCTGGCAGCACTCATGCAGCCCCAGACAATGACACTCCCACCACCATGCTTGACTGTAGGCAAGACACACTTGTCTTTGTAATCCTCACCTGAATGCCGCCACACACGCTTGACACCATCTGAACCAAATAAGTTTATCTTGGTCTCATTAGACCACAGGATAAGGTTCCAGTAATCCATGTCCTTAGTCTGCTTGTCTTCAGCAAACTGTTTGCGGGCTTTCTTGTGCATCATCTTTAGAAGAGACTTCCTTCTGGGACCACAGCCATGCAGATGCAATTTGATGCAGTGTGTGGAGTATGGTCTGAGCACTGGCAGGCTGAACCCCCCACCTCTTCAACCTGCAGCAATGCTGGCAGTGCTCATATGTCTATTTTCCAAAGGCAACCTCTGGATATGATGCTGAGCATGTGCACTCAACTTCTTTGGTCGACCATGGCAAGGCCTGTTCTGAGTGGAACCTGTCCTGTTAAACCACCCTATGGTCTTGGCCACCAAGCTGCAGCTCAGTTTCAGGGTCTTGGCAATCTTCTTATAGCCTAGGCCATCCTTATGTAGAGCAACAATTCTTTTTTTTCAGATCCCCAGAGAGTTCTTTGCCATGAGGTGCCATGTTGAACTTCCAGTGACCAGTATGAGAGAGTGAGATGGATAATACCAAATTTAACACACCTGCTCCCCATTCACACCTGAGACCTTGTAACACTAATGAGTCGTGGGAGAGCAAATGGCTAATTGGGTCCAATTTGGACATTTTCACTTAGGGGGTGTACTCACTTTGTTGCTAGCGATTTAGACAGTAATGGCTGTATGTTGAGTTATTTTGAAAGGACAGCAAATTTACACTGTTATACAAGTACAACAACTACTTTACATTGTAGCAAAGTGTCATTTCTTCAGTGTTGTCACATAAAAAGATATAATAAAATATTTACAAAAATGGGAAGGGATACTGTATATATACACTGTATATATATATATATATATATATATATATCTTTATTTATATATATATATATATATATAATGAATATGGAAGGTGAGCTGCACCCAGTGCAGATGAATAGTGCCAAGCAATCAAATCCTTCCCAGGATCGTCTTCATAAGAAATAAATCAAAGGATTGCTGCACCAACTTCTTTATTCCAAAAACAATAAATCCACAATTACATGGTTATGAGGTATGCAAGGTATGCATGGTAACAGTTTTGGGCTATTTTTGCTTACACTCTTCTTCAAAGACCAAATACCTGCCCCTGACCATACTACCAACATATTATATAAGTCACTAGTATTCATCTGATATCAATTAAGTTAATTAGTTACAAACAATATGTAATCTCTTATAAAAACATCCTTATACAATCCATTCAAAATATCCACTATATCAGATAAGAACAATGTGTCTAACAGATGTAATTAATCATTCCACATTATAGAATTAATCGGCACCTCGCAGGACTTGAAAAATCTGAAAACATTTTTGGAAAAATAACATAAAAATAAAGAAATAATAATGCGTATGAGCTGTTTATAAATGTTAATTCATTTCAAAATACCAAACACCACAGAAAAATGGATAAAACAAAAAATAAATAATGAATAAAACAAAACAGGTTAACGTAATCACAATGGCCATCAACATTAAGGAACTCATGATGAAGTCCAAACTTAATTTAAAACCGGCCCGACACCCCAGACCTATCTCCATGTGTGCATGGCCACTTATCCAATCATATAAATAGATAAAAATACTTCTGTCTTTCTAAGTTCTCGTTCACGGTCACCTCCCCGTCTGTTCTTGAATATCCCATCAATAAACATAAATCTTAATTGTGAAACTGAATGACCTTTTTCTTGGAAATGCCTAGCCACTGGTTGGTCTAATTTGTCTTGAATAGCGTATTTATGTCTCGCTATACGATCTTTTATTTTTTGTGTAGTCTCACCTACATACATTAACCCGCACGGGCATTTGATGATATACACAACATAGGTGGATTGGCAAGTAAAATAATCTTTTATTGATATGGGATAACCAAAATGTGGATGATTAAATTGTTTGCCTTTTATCATGCAAGTACATTGACTGCACGAAAGGCATGGAAAGTAACTTGTATTAGGGGGTCCCAAGAATGTGACGGGGGCTGTTCTTATTATAATGATCCAATCTGACCACCCTATCATAAATAGTTCTACCACGTCGATATGAAGGTAGAGGGAATTGTTGAAATTCCGGTGTGGAGGGGTAATTTCTTTTTAATATCTGTCAATCTTTCTTTAACATATTGAAAAAAAAAGGGGTGGAACTGTGTAACGAAGGGCAGTCTATGGCTCATGGTACCCTTCTTATGAAGTAAAAAATTGGCACGTTCCTGTTGTACAATATGTGTAGGCTATCCACGTTGCCGTAGTCTGCCCTCAATCTCGTCTAATCTAATTTCCCGTGTAATCGGGTTAGAAGTAATTCTAGATATTCTTTGAAATTGACTTTGGGGTATAGATTTAAACACCCCTGCAGGATGAAAACTAGAAAAGTGAAGCAACTGGTTCCGATCAGTCGGCTTTCTATAAAGATCACTCTCAATTTGACCACCTGATACCGTTATGATGTATCTAAAAAGGGAACTTGTCAATCTCCATATAATATATTAAATTTCAAACCTGGAATTAAATAATTCAAGTATGTATTAAATAGCCACCTCCCACCCGGCCACTGTACAAAAACGGCCGGATGGGAGCTTCCCCGTTCTAACAGGACGTGCATATACATCCTGCAGAATGGGAGCTCGCAGCGCGGCCACGTGGCGCGCTGAGGTTGATCCTGTGATCATTATGATCACAGGAACCAGCTGAGCAGAGATCGGGATATGGGCGCTGTGATTGGCCCTCCAGATCATGTGACGACTGTGTCCAATCACAGCCGTCACATTGTAAACAGAGACGAACGTCTCTGTGACAGTTCTCCCCCCGCTGTGACAGCTCTCTGCATGATGATTTCATGCAAAGAGCTCTCACAGATCGCCCCCCACACAGTGCACCAAGCACACTGATACCCCTGTCCCCATTCACATAAGTGTCCCCATAAAACAGTCCCCAAAACATCTGTATGTCCCCCATCACATCTGTCACCATACACAAAACATCTGTCACAGTCCCCAAAACATCTGTCTGCACCCGTCACATCTGTCACAGTCCCCAAAACATCTGTATGTCCCGTCACATCTGTCACCATACACAAAACATCTGTCACAGTCAATTTATAGCGCAAAATATAAAAAATCCAGGAGTGATTAAAAACCACCAAAAGAAAGCTCTATTTGTGTGAAAAAAATGTTAAAAATTTAATTTGGGTACAGTGTTGCATGACCGCGCAATTGTCATTCAAACTGCAACAGCGCTGAAAGCTGAAAATTGGTCCGGGAAGGAAGGGGGTTTAAGTGCCCAGTATTGAAGTGGATAGCAGCAATGAGTCCACGTCGCCACTCCATACGGCAAAGGCGTCATCTATAAATCTATACCATGCTATACAGTGCTGCACAAATAAACTGCAATAAAAAATAAATGCATTTTCTATCATATCCATGGACGCATTGGCGTATGGAGGAGCCACATTTGAACCCATCGTTGCTCCAGTAAGTTGGAGATAATAAGTATCCTTGAATAAGAAAAAATTATCCTCCAAAATAATGGTGAGATAATTTAATAAAAAAGTAATCTGAGATGAATTATATAGCTGGGAATGTTTCAATAATCTGCGGCAAGCTTCAATCCCTAATGTATGTGGGATGGCCGTGTATAGATTTGCAACATCCCATGTAACAAGGATGGCTCCTGGTGGTAGAATTAATTTGTTGATTTTATCCAAAAAATCTTGTGTGTCTCATATATAGGATTTAGTTTGTGTAATCAGAGGAGAAATGCATCTGTCTAAATATCTAGCCAAAGGCATCGTAACAGAATCAGTACTGGATACTATTGGTCGACCCGGGGGATTTAAAGGGTCTTTATGAACCTTTGGTAAAATATAAAAAATAGGTGTGATAGGATGTTCTGAAATTAAATTTATGTCTGTGCATTAGTATGGATAATGTCCTGTTGTACTGCCTCTCCCACAATTCTTTTTATTTTATTCATCACTCGTAAGGTAGGGTTACTATCCAGTTTCATATATACTTTTTTGTCTTCCAGCTGTCTGAAAATTTCTTTCTCATACTGGCTAGTATCCATAACAACAATTGAACCACCCTTGTCAGCCGGCTTGATAACTATATCCCTGCGGCTGACAAGGAGGTTAATGCCACCATCTCTTCTTGATTTAAATTGTTGGGTATATGATCTCTTTCCATGCGATCTTACATAAATATTTCAACCTCCTTATTAACCTTTTCAGTGAATAACTCCACCGCAGGACAAGAAGTAGATGGAACAAAACTACTTTTATTATTTAATCCCAAATTGGAAATTGATAACCTTTGCGGATTGGGGTTATTCATTGTAGGTCTACCTGCATAGAAAGCTTTTAAGCGTATCTGCCTAAAGAAACAATATAAATCCTGTCTCAAAACAAAAGAATTCATTTTAGCTTTTGGAGAAAAACCAAGTCGCTTATTCAATACCTGTAGTTCAACATTATTTAAAGAAACTGAAGAAATATTATGTACCCCATTTAGAGTTAAGTCCTCTGTTTGTTCTTCGTCCTGGTGGCTATTGGACGGGTTCCTCCAGCTTCTATTCTTCTTACCTCCTCTCCTCCTCCGCTTGCATTGGGAGACGTACGTGTTAAAAAAGGCAAATTTCTGGATGGATTGGTGGATGAGTCCGTAGAAGTCATAGACCAATTTGATGTGGATAGCTGAGTGTGTCGGCGTGTATGGCCGAATCTTTGCCGGAAACGATTGGGTTCCGACCAATTGTACACTCGCTTGTTGATATAGTCTTCTTTATCCCTGTCCATTTTTATCCGTTTACGGGACTCAATCCTCTCTCTCTGGGTTATGAGTTTTTCATCCACAGTCTTTTTAATCTTGAGGAATTCCTCTTGTCCTGACAACTCTATGAGTTCTAAAAACAGGGATATGGCTTCTACCTGCTATTGTTTAAGTTTCACACAAAGTTTTCAGATGATTTTAGAACAGGGATATGGCTTCTACCTGCTATTGTTTAAGTTTCACACACAGTTTTCAGATGATTTTAGAACAGGGATATGGCTTCTACCTACTATTGTTTAAGTTACACACACAGTTTTCAGATGATTTTAGAACAGGGATATGGCTTATCCTGGCTATTGTTTAAGTTTCACACACAGTTTTCAGATGATTGTAGAACAGTGATATGGGTTCTCCTAGCTAATTTATACTTTTTTCACACAGTTTGAAGATGATTTTAGAATAGTGATATGGCTTCTCCCGCTAGTTAATACTTTTCACACACAGTTTGAAGATGGTCCACATCCACCTCCATTTTTGATTTTTTTTTATGTGATTTTTGTTTAAAAATGCTTTTAAATCATTTCCCTGTCCCCATTTCTTTGTAGGGCACTTGTCCGACCCTTACGCCCATTTTCCTTCCTTTTGCAGACCTCTAGGACTTTCCAGGACTTTTTTACAGCAATTTTCAGAACTTTTAGTAAAATTACCAGAACCCCGAACCCAGACTTTTTTACAGTTCTGGTTCGCTCAACTCTAATTGGGACCTCGCAGGACTGGAAAAATCTGAAAAAAATTTGGGAAAAATAAAATAAAAATAAAGAAAAAATAATGTGTGTGAGCTGTTTATAAATGTTAATTAATTTAAAAACACCAAACACCACAGAATAATGGATACAACAAAAAATAAATAATGAATAAAACAAAACAGGTTAACGTAATCACAATGGCCATCAACATTAAGGAACTCATGATGAAGTCCAACCCTAATTTAAAACCGGCCCGACACCCCAGACCGATCTCCATGTGTGTATGGCCACTTATCCAATTATATAAATAGATACAAATCAAAATCATGGTTTAACCCTTTCGGATGAAGTGTACCTAAACAATGTATCCAACTTACTTCTCTCTTTCTAAGTTCTCGTTCACGGTCACCTCCCCATCTTTTCTTGAATATCCCATCAATAACCATAAATCTTAATTGTGAAACTGAATGACCTTTTTCTTGGAAATGCCTAGCCACTGGTTGGTCTAATTTGTCTCGTATAGCGTATTTATGTCTCGCTATACGATCTTTTATTTTTTGTGTAGTCTCACCTACATACATTAACCTGCACGGGCATTTGATGATATACACAACATAGGTGGATTGGCAAGTAAAATAATCTTTTATTGATATGGGATAACCAAAATGTGGATGATTAAATTGTTTGCCTTTTATCATGCAAGTACATTGACTGCACGAAAGGCATGGAAAGGAACTTGTATTAGGGAGTCCCAAGAATGTGACGGGGGGCTGTTCTTATTATAATGATCCGATCTGACCACCCTATTGTAAATAAATGCATTTTCTATCATATCCATGAACACATTGGCGTATGGAGGAGCCACATTTGAACCCATCACTGCTCCAGTAAGTTGGAGATAATAAGTATTCTTGAATAAGACAGTTCCACCCCTTTTCAAGACAGATTTTCAATATGTTAAAGAAGCATTGGCAGATATTAAAACCACTTCCGGACCGCCCGCCATCATTTGACGGCTGCAGTTTGAAGTGGAATACCGTTGTTATGGTAGCAGATAGCTACCATAACCCCGGTATCTTTTTTTTCAGCAGGCGATTCTGCACAAGATAAAAGTGATCTTAGTGGCGGATTCACTGCGAGATCACTTTTATCAGCGGCAGGAGAGGTGCCCCCCGTCGCTTTCCGGTGATTTTCGCTGCTTACCGGACCCCCCCAGTGTCCATGAGCCGAGTGAGCGGCTGAAGCTGCTTACTCGGCTCCATAACATGGCTGGGCGGAAGCGACGTCACAAGTCACTTCCGCCCAATGGTCTTAAAGGGGACAATTTTGTTTTTGAAATGACATTTTTTTCAAAATTTTTTTTTTTTTTGCATTTAGTGTAAATATGAGATCTTAACTCATAACCCCTGGACTCCAAAAAGAGGCTCGGTCTTAAAGTGGTTAAAAAGAAATTACCCCTCCACACCGGAATTTTAACAATTCCCTCTACCTTCATATTGACGTGGTAGAACTATTTACGATAGGGTGGTCAGATCAGATCATTATAATAAAAACAGCCCCCCGTCACATTCTTGGGACCCCCTTTCGTGCAGTCAATGTACTTGCATGATAAAAGGCAAACAATTTAATCATCCACATTTTGGTTATCCCATATCAATAAAAGATTATTTTATTTGCCAATCCACCAATGTTGTGTATATCATCAAATACCCGTGCGGGTTAATGTATGTAGGTGAGACTACACAAAAAATAAAAGATCGTATAGCAAGACATAAATACGCTATACGAGACAAATTAGACCAACCAGTGGCTAGGCATTTCCAAGAAAAAGGTCATTCAGTTTCACAATTAAGATTTATGGTTATTGATGGGATATTCAAGAACAGATGGGGAGGTGACCGTGAACGAGAACTTAGAAAGAGAGAAGTAAGTTGGATACATTGTTTAGGTACACTTCATCCGAAAGGGTTAAACCATGATTTCGATTTGTATCTATTTATATAATTGGATAAGTGGCCATACACACATGGAGATCGGTCTGGGTGTCGGGCCGGTTTTAAATTAGGTTTGGACTTCATCATGAGTTCCTTAACCGCTTGCCGACCGCTGGTCGGCAATTGACGGCGACAGAATGGCTCTGTAATGCAAATCGCCGTCATACGACGGCGGGCGCGATACAGAGCCACTGTGAGCGCGCGCGCCGCCGGAGGCGCGCGCGTGCGCTCACTGTGTACGGGGGGGGCCAGGGAGCGGGTGCGGCAGCTTCGATTGCCGCCGGCCACCCGCGATGCCCCCCCCGGAGCGAATGAGCGGAGGTCCGTGTAAGTAAACACGGACCTCCGCTCTGTGTGAGGGGGAAGGGCTGTGATCACAGCCTTCCCGTACATGAAGGCTGTGACCACTTCCCTTCCCCAGCTAGGGCAGTCCCCCTACAGTTAGAACACGCCCAGGGAACATACTTAACCCTTAGCGCGCCCCCTGCAGGTTAACCCCTTCACTGCCAATGGCATTTACACAGTAATCAGTGCATTTTTATAGCACTGATCGCTGTATAAATGCCAATGGTCCCAAAAAAGTGTCAAAACGTTCCGACATGTCCGCCCCAATGTTGCAGTACCGCTAAAAATCGCAGATCGCCGCCATTACTAGTAAAAAATAAAAAAAAATAAAAACCCCAAAAATGAATTCTCATCATCCGTAAACGCGACCACTTTTGCGCAAACCAATCAATAAACGCCGATTGCGATTTTTTTTTATCACAAATATGATGAAGAATATAAATTGGCCAAAAACGGTGAAAAAAAATGTTTTTTTATATTTTTTTTTGGATTTGTATTTTAGCAAAAAGTAAGAAATTTGGGTTTTTTTGCAAAATTGTCGCTCTTCTTTTGTTTATAGCGGCGATCAGAAATGACGCAGCGGTGATCAAATACCACCAAAAGAAAGCTCTATTTGTGGGAAAAAAAGGACGCAAATTTCGTTTGGGTACAACGTCGCACGACCGCGCAATTGTCAGTTAAAGCGACGCAGCGCCAAATCGCAAAAAGGGCTCCGGGGCTAAAGCTGGAAATCCTTCCGGTCCTTAAGTGGTTAATGTTGATGGACATTGTGATTATGTTAACCTGTTTTGTTTTATTCATTATTTATTTTTTGTTTTATCCATTATTCTGTGGTGTTTTGAAATGAATTAACATTTATAAACAGCTCACACGCATTATTATTTCTTTATTTTTATTTTATTTTTCCCAAATTTTTTTTCAGATTTTTCCAGTCCTGCGAGGTCCCGATTAATTCTATAATGTGGAATGATTAATTACATCTGTTAGACACATTGTTCTTATCTGATATAGTGGATATTTTGGATGGATTGTATAAGGATGTTTTTGTAAGAGATTACACCGGTTCCATATTGTTTGTAACTAATTAACTTAATTAATATCAGATGAATACTACTGACTTATATAATACATTGGTAGTATGGTCAGTGGCAGGTATTTGGTCTTTGAAGAAGGGCGTAAGCAAAAATAGCCCGAAACTGTTACCATGCATACCTCATAACCATGTAATTGTGGATTTATTTTTTTGGGAATAAAGAAGTTGGCGCAGCAATCCTTTGATTTATTTCATATATATATATATATATATATATATATATATAGTGAGGGTAAAAAGTATTTGATTCCCTGCTGGTTTTGTACATTTGCTCACTGACAAAGAACTGATCAGTCTATTATTTTAATGGTAGGTTTATTTGAACAGTGAGTGACAGAATAACAACAAAAAATCCAGAAAAATGCATTTCAAAAAAGATATAAATTGATTTGCATTTTAATGTGTGAAATAAGTATTTGATTCCCTATCAATCAGCAAGATTTCTGGCTCCCCAGTGTCTTCTATACATGTAATGTGCTTAGATGAGCTCTCACTGTTAAAATAAACCTAGCATTAAAATTATAGACTGATTATTTATTTGTCAGTGGGCAAATGTACCCAATTAACAGGGGATAAAATACTTTTTTTCCCTCACTGTATATATATAGGTATATATATTATCCATTGAGTAACAAAATTCAAATTTGGTGTACTTTACTGTGCTTATCCAGTTATGTGGTTTTGTGATTACACATCTTCCAATCAAGTTCAAAGTAAGCATAGAATCCATTGTAATAAGAGTGATGGATTGTTTGCACTTGGGGTTATGTTGTTGACAATTTCCTATATCTTCACCATCTGCTAATTCTTGTTCTCTTACTGCCCTGTGAAGTGTTATAATACTGAATATACAGAACATAAAAATATTAATATTTATGTACGTGTTCGTATTAGTTTCATTTGAAAATTTCAGCATGGGTGCTTGGATTGTGGTGTGCTTTGCATAAAAAGCGAACAGCAGGTAAGAGGTGTAAAAGGATCAGCATTTTTAAGAAGCAGAGATTCCCTCCAGCCTAGAAACATAGTCACTATTGCAACATTCCCACTGCTCCTTTTGTTTGCTTGTGTGTGACAGCCAGAAATCAACGGGAGTCCTTTCTCATGGTGATTAGAAACAGCCTAACATAAGATGATCTTTCTTTTCTTGCCGTCCTTCCTTCCTACTATCTTTCTTACCCTTCTTCCTTCCGTAAATCCTTTAAAATAAATATTGAGCAAGTTGGAAGGAGTGAGATGCTCAGCTCCCACACAAATTTGAACAAAAGAGGTAGAGGAAGACTCCTGAGCACAGAAAGAGAAGGACTGTCTATGAGCCAAACCCCCTTCAGTGTGAAGTGCCTGTTCTGGATGCTGCTGATACTGCTCTTGGATTGCCAATAAGCAGCTGCAATTAGAGCTTCATCTTTGTGTGAATGTGCAGGGTGCTCGCCTCTACTTCCACCATGGATTAAACTGGTCTTGCAGGATTTCTTTGAAGATGGAAAGCTTTGTGGTCTAGGAAAATAATTGATTGGTGCTGAGGAGAGATTTCAGCTTTTTTCTAACCAAGGGACATACCTACCGTGCAAAGTAGGTAAGAGAAATTTAAGTATTTATTAAACCTATGGCAAGTGATATGGATAATGTTACCTTAATATTCCATTCCCTAGCATGAATGTCATTGGATATTCTAACATACATGCCTTTCATATGTTCCACGTATGTATGCCCTCTGAAGTTAATGCTATGCAAGACATTGAAACATGACAATTCATAAATTCAAAGGTCAGGAATGGATTCTAGTGTTCTTATAGCCGGGAATGGAGACATATCTGCTAGTGCTGGGTTAATTAAAGCTTGAGAGAGCTAGATTTGCTTGTTGCCATGGACAGGGTCTGCTCAGAGATCAGAATGTCACATGTAGACAGAAGCTGAGCTCATTTGCTGGAAATATATTGCACAGTGAGAATTGTAAATACACTATATTTTACTGCCTTTAAATGTTTACCTGGAGGTCAAAGGTTGATCTCAAGAAAGTGCCCCCAATGGATTATGTCAGTGAAATCTGTTAAAAGTGATTTGGTAACAATTACAAGTCCGGGTGATATTAGAGGTCACTTGGTGCATTATATATTTTACAAGCTCGACTGCTTTATATAAAGTGCCCTTAAAATGTCAGTAATGGGTGCAGTATGTACAGTATGTTATTGATTATACCGCTTTTTATGCATCTTTAAAGGATAGTGATACACTAAAGAGATGTACATTTTGCAGAACAATGCATTCCTTGTCAGAAACATTTTGTATATGTTAAAATCAGCAGGATTTGGATCATAAAAACAACAGGAGAAGAAAAACTATGCAGTTTGGGATCGGTAAGCAATGTGCTTGGCATTCGACAGCATGTAGTCTATGCAGGACTTGCAAAGTTTGAAAGCATTCTTAAAATTGTGTTAAGCAGTGTCACTTCCAAGAGTACAAGATCCAAGAATCTGTAGCGCGACTTGTGCTAGTTTGTAAAACTCCACTGCCTTTATGACGTTACATGTTCATTTTTGCATGATTGGTTAAGCTGCTTGGCCAGAATCAAAGGAATGTTGAAGTGAGAAGTTACTCTGTCAATGCTTCCCTCCGCTAAGGCTCAAATATTTTGTTGAGATTTTCGGAATGTAGTCATTACACGTGCACCTGTCATCACTACCTCTTTGTAATAGAAGTTGTTTTGTTACAAATAAATTAATTTAAAGTGTATTTAAACCCAAAAAAAAACATTTTTTTTTTTATTATATTTTAGCCTACGAGTCCTTAAATGTTATGGCTGCCTTAGCTTTCTTTTCTTTATTTACTTTTAACGGTGATTCTGTCATTAACATGCTTCATATCCTAAGGTGACACTATTCACTCATTGTATGTTATCTATGACAGCATTGTGACATTGGGAGGGGGTAGAAAGAATGTGTTGGAACTACAAATCACCTCCCCTCTCCTAATTTCCATACCTTTTGAAAGAGGTGTTCTGTAGTTCCTAGGGGTAAACTGGGCAGGGCTGATAAGATTGTCTTTTTCAACCTTTTTTTTAGTCAAGGCACCCTTTAAAAATGATAGACAGTCTCAAGCCACCCCATTCTAAAATGTAAAAGCTATTCTGATCATTTTACACAATGCAGCAACATCCACAAGTCCAAGTAGGACACCCAATGTTAGAAGTGATTTATTCTTCCAAAGCAAATACGCTTTTGCAAACTGGCACTGACTAGTATTCCAATGTTTCTCTTCTCCGTCAGTTTTTTTTAAATCACTCCTTATCAATGGATGATGCTATTGGTCGTTAGGATGCTTGCAGCTAGAAGGTTGTAATGGTGCACAATGAAAACCTGTGAATTAGTCTAACCAAAAGGCAGGCTTCATCCACATGCTGGCTTGCATACAGATTTTGCACAATTTTTAGGCATTTTGCCAAGGCACCCCTGATGAAAGCTCAAGGCACCCCAGGGTGCCTGGGCACCCTGGTTGAAAAAGGCTGCCTTAGATAACATTGCAGAGTGCACAGGAATGCACTAGATTTCTGGCAGAATTAACAGGTATTTTTATATTGAACAGATAAACGAAACACTTTCAATTGTATATTTAGAAACACATTGTTAGGGTTTATATGTATTTTAAATACAAATATGCAGGCTTTACAGTGCACCTATGTTTTTCGGCCCTTTACCCTATAGTCATACATGATATCTGTCATATATAGTAGATAGAATACTGCAAGCCTTATTGTGAAAATACTGAATACAGATAATAAAGGCTTTTAAAGCCATTAGCTTAACATTCTAGTAAGGGTCGCACAATAACTGAAGTCATATATGCATGAATAAAGGCTAGTAAGCTTATAAGTTGTGCTGCCCAATGCTGCATTATATTTCTTTATGACTCCAGCAGTAAGACCTCCCTGTTTTTAGTTCTTAACCTCCTATAGTAAAGTCTCACTTTTGCTCCTGAAGTAGTCTCACGCCACCTGCTAGAGCTGTATATGTCTGACACTTCTGCTTGAGTATGGACAGTCCATTTCATAACAGGAAAATGGAAAAATCTTACTGGTGTGAATATTCTTTACACATTAGGTTGCATGGGGTCCACGTACACATTATAATATTGCCTTCAGTAACGGCAATTTAATATCTTAACACATTTAACACGGCAGAAGTTAGCAATTATTGCCCATAAACAGCAGGGTATTAGGAAGAGGAAGACTGAAATAGCGTTTCATCCTCAAGATTCTTCAGGTCAGGGGCTATGTGAGATTTACTGTGAGGTGGAAAAAGCCACATTTAATTAAAAAAAAAATACCTAATCAAAAAAGAATGAAGTGAATTATAAGCTAATGGAATTCTTCATGCCTATAGGAGCAAAAGGTAATCAAAAAGATTAGTAATTCCAGGTTGAACACTCTCTGAGAGGCTGCTGCAAAGCTAGCCAAAAGTAATATTTGTCTCCCAAACCATTGGTGGATGGTTTCTGCCTTAAATAGTAGATTCCCCCCCAATTTGTCCTGGTATCCTGACATTACTGGGACAAGAAATTATTGGGAATCCAACTTTTAGAGTTACCAGAGAGTCACCAGAAGAAAGGGTAAGGTATAATTATCTAGTAGAGACAAATGTTCTGGTGACAGATGGCTAACATGGAAATTCACCTCACATTGTAGCAGTTTACAGTATAGAGCACAACATATTGTACAGGGTAAGGGTTGCAGAATATGTAGTGTACAGAGTGTGGCAATATGGAGTAAAATGTAAAGCACAGTGTATAGATCTGTGCTATGTGCAGCATAAAATAGCCATATCAATGCATAGCTTGAAGGAATGCATTGCAGAATGTATAACATGGTGTAAAAAGTGTATTTATGTGTAATGTATATGTGTATGTATAAAACGGAGGCAAAACCTTTTTGTCCTAAAAAGGGAGGGTCCTATTTTTCTAAAATATATATTTTTTTTTTTTGCAAAAAAGTTAGATTAAAGTGTACCCTGGGTTCAGAATATAATTTATATAGAAGTAAAGCTTATATAAGCTTAGCATATCCTAAAACAAAATTAGTAGAAAACATAAGGAACATTTTTCTTTTGTCTTATTTATTAGCGCAAAGCCCCTTTTAGAGCTGAAAACTAAATAAAAATATGCAGCCAAATTTTCAAAAAACCCTAGTATATGGAAAGAAACATTCAATTATCAGAAAACAGTTATTACGTATCAAAAATGTCTCAAAGGGGGCAGTCCAATATAAACTTAATCTGAGTTCACCAATATAGATCACCATGCTATTTTTGACAAAGCAATAACAATAATAACAGGTACTGTACATCAGGAATGCTGCAAGGGTTGTAGGTCAAGATGAATGTAGAGTTCACAGATATCTCATGTATAATTCCTGAATCTGAAACACTGAGCAGCAAAGTGGCAGCTAATTGCAGTTGTTTATAGTTTTATATATACATTTGTAAATCATCACAGTGACTCTATCAATGACAATTATAATCATTCAGTATACTTCAATATACACGTTGTTACTCTGATACTTATAAAGCAATGGAGGATCAGATTAATGCGTAATCCTAAACATGAATCCACAGCGAGAACAAGGTGTCAATAGAACAAATATTATTTACTCCTGTGATATCATATATTGAAAAAATATTTGTGCTCTAAATCTACCTTCCTAACAATGTCCACTTCACAATTTCCAAACAAAGCTTGTATGAAGGGTATGTGTTCATCACCCAGTCTAGAGTGGTCTCAAAATCAACACTGCTTTGAGAAAATTCCAGACCAGACACGAATATGGATATTCAGATGCAGGTATAGGTGAATTAGGTGTATAGATGTATAAAGGTCCATGTAGACTTGTATGGCAGTAAACAGCATCCATAGAGAAGACCTTGGGGAAAACAAAGCATAGCTAGGCTGAAAACACCGGTACAGTGTCAACTAGAGTTGTGTGATGTCTGTAATGTTCAATTATTTCTGACATTATTTTATGTACAGAATACAACAACATTCTCCTTTTACTACTTCTACATCTTTTACCCCCTTTCCCATTCTCTTAAATACCATTTTGAGCCTATAGCCCCTAAATGTAAACGCAAACAACAAGCTATACCTCATCTATTACATGGCTGAATAGGATCACAAAAGATTGTTTTATGATCTACAGCCTGCAGCAGGGGAGCAGGTACTTTACACACCTGGAAGTGAGGATCCCTGCAGTGGCCAGGGAGCTACAAAATGGCCTCTTCATTTATCACAGAATGGCTTGTGTGGTGAAAGGGTCACTTAAATGTTGCCCTCACAGGTTGCACATGCTTGCATCTGATTCCTTGGCACTCCGGTTGGCCCCTGGGAATGAAGGAAATGGGCTTTGTGAAGCCTCTAAATTCCATCTTGGAGCTTATGCAGAGCTTAAGACTCTACTTACCCCCCCCCCCCCCAACTCATATGACAGTACAGGATGCTTCAGTGGCCAATAATTGAGCACCAGTGCTGTCACGTGTGAGTAATTTACATATACCTAGATGTACTGGGGAAAATTCCATTGCAAAGTGCACAGCATTTTTGCCTTTGGTAAAACAACCTTAAAATGTTTAATCTGTACTGCCGTTTCATTGAGGTACAGCCCCCCTTTGCTCTGCTATGATATATGTGATAAATCAGCATCCATATAGATGCTTAAACAGGTTTTAAAGGTATTCTAAGACAATATGTACAACTTTTACTTACTGATTCTATCTGACAGTAAGTGTGTCATTATCATACAAGGCATGAATAGGAAGTGCGTAGGAGCTAAAAGACATGTTTATTTCTTTTATCTACTGCTTTAAGCTGCTCTGCTTTGTAAAGCTGCCAAATACACAATAAGACTCAAAACTTGTAACCTTTGAAGCAAGTTCTGCCTTTCTCACACATGATTGGCTGGTCTTTGTTACATTAAAATTATGTATTTTAGCAACAGATATATAGACTTTCCCTTCATTAGTAAGCCTGTCATATTTTGCATCATTACCAGTACCATGTTAATGCAAAAAGAAAAGTGACTAAAAAAAGGAAGTTGGAGGCTATGACTTTAGTAACAAGTCTGAGGAAAGCACACAGTAACATTTATGGTATAAAAACTGGACCACAGAGAAGCTAAATGTTCAAGAAAGATTGTTAGGAAATGTAAAATAGTTCTGAGAATAAATAGGGGCTGCCGATGCTGACTGTTTCTAAAAAAAATGGCAGTTCTTTGGTTGTACTGCTGATAGTTTTACATGGTTGAAAAACGTCTGTCCAGTTAAACAAAATTCATACAAATAAAAACCTCCATATACACAATCCTATACCCACAGTTGATGGAAGGAAAAAAAGCCCCAAACAATGAAGTATGATACAATTTGCTTCAGCGGGGGAGGGGGCTGCAATAGGCCAAGAAGCAATCGGATATTCCCTGGTTCAGCTTTACCTCTTTACCTATTAGTATCCAGTTATATTTTAATTCAATCTGATTTTATTGTGAGAAAAGGAGGAACAAAACAAAGAAAACACTTGATACAAAATCTTATCCAGGTATCGTATAGACAGTGGATCAATATTGAGTACTAAAGATTCATTATATACCGATGTCAAATACCAGATGGCTACAGTAAATATATCATTGTGTTTATGGGCCGTATAGGTCCTAATATATCTAAAACAACCAACTGGGAATTGTGTACACCGCTTTCGACAATTTGAGCGGTGTTCACTACCTTATATTCCACATACGCCCACAGTAGTAACTCTGTATTATATAGAAAAGGAATGTGACGTAAAGGCCGCATTTGACCTTTAGAAAATCTAAGAGTGGGGTGACTTTAAGCGATAAGTGGGAAAAGATAGAAGGAGAAGCGGGGGGAGATCCTACGAAAGAAGGGGAAGTATGTAGATAGTGACAGGAAAGACAAGGGGTGGATCAGAAGATCTGGGGACGTACAAGGGGAGAAAGAAAAACTGAAAGAAGAGAGGCATTCCACGCAGGCTAACCCAGTGTATCATCAGAGATTCCCTCTGTCCAAGGGACAAATCTCTCTGAATATCTAAACATAGACCAGGAGGTCCAGGACTTGGAGAATTGCTCCAGGCCATCTGTCTCCTGCGCCATTAAC
>BLSH010203700.1:1454475-1475648 GCA_018402905.1 Glandirana rugosa
GAATCATAGTCTGTGTCACGGGGAACGGTAACAGTAAACACTGTTTATTTTGGGAAACTTTTACCTTAGTTTTTTCACGACAGGATGTTTACGCGAAAACCTAGTCGACTCGCTGACGCTGTCACTGTGCCTCCACGAGCGTCTTGTCTCGCTGTCACTCAGTACTCCTCTAAACAGTGGACTGAGACTGTGGCTGTGACTAGGTCTTTCGCCGTGCGGCTACTAGGGCGTGGACTGGATTCGCTACACGCGTGAACCACGGGATATCTGTCGCTACGCCTGGTCCGTCGCGGGGGCTCTAAGGCTAAGTGACCTAGAGGACCCTACTTCCACCCAGGAGATCCAGTGAATCGGAATCTCGGGGGCGCTGCCTGGTCCGCATCGCTGTCTATAGGGCACCAAGTGCGCACATCGCTTAGGTCAGGTGCGGGATCATCGGCGTGCCGCTTTCTGGATCAGTGTCGGTGTCAGAGTCAGGTGACAAATCTCCTCATGACTCACTGTCGCTCTGTTCTGCGAGCACCTCCGTGTCACTGTCGCAGTCGCTCAGCTGATCCAAAAGCGCATTTGTAGGACAGCACTTTTTTGATTCCATTTTCAAAGGGTTTTATTTGTCACAAATGACAATGGCAAGGGGCACTGTGTCTGATACTAAGGTGATACAGTGTAATCCTCTCAGATTACATTGTATCACCTCCTTTTTATGTGTTTGTGCAACATTTGAATTTCCCTCCCAGTTCCGCTCCCATGCACCATTGCTGCTGCAGGGAACAGAACCAGGAAGTCAGCAGAGCGACGGATGGCGTGGCGGGGATCTCTGCGGCGATCACAGCAATGGGAGATCATCGCTGGATCACCAGGAGAAGGTAAGGAACCCCGCTGCAGGCTCTGCACATCTACCCTGAGCGTGACTCTGGGATACCAATCCTAGCATGAAAAAACCACCCCGAGTCATGCTCGGGAATACCGCTAAGGGGGTTAAACAGAAGGCATAAAAACAATGCAAGTTCTCTATAGTCCAGTGAATATATTATTTTACAATATGAATAAGACTTGAATAGAATATACAATATTACCTGTTAAGCTTGTTATCATTGGAGAGTTTAGCCTATTTTCTTTATTCATCTTGTACCAATGCAAATACATTTTTAAGAAAAATCTATTTGGCCAGGAGCAGTGATTCTTTTGAAGCACTGGCAGTTACGAATGAAAAAAAGACTAAATTGCTGGCAAATTACATCTCCCTACTGGCTGCCTTTTATAAAAGAAAAAATGGCACACAGACCCCAAAGGTCCCTCAATATACATGTCAGAACCCTAAGGGTCTGTTGTGTACAAGTAGTGCCCCCCCTCACTATTAGTATATCTAATAAAAAAGTTTTACTTTCTTACTCAAGAAACCATTAAACCACAAACACTTAAATGCTTAGTTTAGCAGACCAAGCTGCAGGCTTTTTTAATAAAGACCTTGAAGGAAAAAAGCCAGCCAAAAGCCAATATTGGTGGACCTGATGCCCATATTTCCCTGCATATATAACAGTATGTGTGCATTTATGTTCATTTCAGGTTCTAAAAAGCAGAGCTCTCCAATCATGCTTCTAACTTTACTCAATACTCTCCAAAGTTATATGACTGCTCAATGCTGACTTCTAATTGGTTGGTGATGAGGACCAGTTAGAAACGGGCATTAAGCACTCACACCCCTTGATGGGAAAAAACCCAGATGCTACTGTCAGAGATTTTCAGTTTTGTAATGGTGAAGGGGTACTGTTTCAGGGGTTGATGGTGACAAAGGTGCAAGACAAAGCAATATTTTAATACGTTAGTATTTCAGTTATGGAATTTTGGGTTCAAACTTAACAGTGCTGTACCAATACTGTGCCCATTCATTCAGGGGTTTAAATATCCAATACAATATAATGTAGTCTTTTTAGTCTCCTAAAGTAGTCTTATTTGTATTCTGACATATTATATTCATTTGTATGATATCCTGGATGTGTTTAACCTTTACCTTGCCAAGGACCTAAGCTTAACAATAGCAAGAAGCACTTCCAACATGCCATTGCCATTAAAGTTAGATCACTGGGTTTTATTTTCTTGTTACAAGCACACAGGCACGGCACTAACCATGACTTTGTAATGAAAAAGCCTTCAATGCTCAAGCTTGTTGTCAGAGTCTGGTCACCAGGGGCATGAGACATTGATCTGCATCTCTTTAGCACAGCAGAAATATTGAGGGTCTCTTTAGACTAGTTCTCATTCTGCAGTCACGAGTGGCATGCTAGTGGTGATGAGCCATAGGGGTTTTAACAATCAATCCTCCTGGGAGTGATCACATTAGATTGGTAACTACCCCCTTAGAGATTCATGAGGTCCTCTAATAGGGAACCATAGAAACTGTCATATAGGAGGCATATTGTCATCCATTCCATAAAAAGGTAAGCTTCAAAGTAGTATAGAATAAAATAATGTACATGCACATATGTACATTACCATAAACATATATGCAAAATATACATACACAAATGCACAAATTCACAGAAAATCTATAATCTGCTCACACTAATGTGTCCCACTACACATTATTATTATTATTATACAGGATTTATATAGCGCCAACAGTTTGTGCAGCGCTTTACAAAATGAAGGAAGACAGTACGGTTACGTCACAATTTGGTACAAGAGGAATCAGAGGGCATTAGAAGTTATACTTTTAGAGGTTAATATTACTCTAGAGCTTAAGAATTTACAAGTGCAATTTCACATACTGCTGTGAGCAAGCAATTACAGATGTACAATATAAGCTCTGTACATTTTCATCTTTTAAATTGAGTTGCAATTGTCCAGTTGCTCAGGATGCTGGCAGTTAAAGGGTTATTTTCATGAATATATATTCGGCAACCTGACAACACATACTACTAATTGAGAATCATGGCAGTAACCATCTTTGTGATATTCAGAAAATCACTGTGGATATGACTACCAAATAGATGGTCAATTCTTTCAGTAGATGGGAGGTTTTCTATCTTTTAGTAAACTGCACCCTTAAAAAATGTAATTATTCAAATGTTTTTAAAAAATGAAATGATTTATTACTTGAACAAAAGGTATCATTCCTGGGTGTCTTATCCTATATACAGTTATAGAGTATTGGAGGAGCCACGATGCATACTGATCAGCATGATCTTGTGGGGCTGGGGTATGTTAACATTTCAAGCATGACATTCCTGTTCGCATTACAGTCTCATGCTGGTATTTAACTCTTACCCAATTCAGCCAGACAAGTGAACATACTAACATACTTCCTTCCTGGATGTATTAGTTAAATCCTTAAAGTGGAACTTCATTCTCTCAACCAACTATTTTTATCCTAGCTAGCATTAGTAAATAGATAGGAAAGTAGCAAATGCATCTAGTAACAAGTACGTGGATTAGATGGATATAATGAATGCGTTTATTATACACATAAAGGATAATATCATGAAACAGCTGACAATAGATTCAAGTAGCAGAACAATGACATAAGGCTGTCAATTGATCATAATAGGTACATAGTGACATAAATGAAAACAGATGCACAGCAATTGTATGCTATGCCATTCAAGGTGTTGCACTATACACAATATTCTACGCGTTTCGAGGATCCGTCCTCTCATCAGGAGTATCATATCACAATAAGTCTATGGATATAGATAATACAAAGGGTATATTAGTAAATTACACAGAAAAAGATCTTTGGTAAAAAGAAAAAAGCCAATGAGGGTGTTCTTACATGTCAGCTTCACAATTGTCCCAACAAGTATCCATGGGACAGTGGGCACCCAGAGTGGCGTCCAACCCGAGGCTGAGGCGGGGACAATGGGGCCCAATCCTGGGACAAAGGCCAAGGCGACCAGCCAGAGAACACGTAAGGAAAGTGAAGATGAGATTTCGACCACGTCATATCTGTGAAGGGGTATATGCGTTTATGAATCAATCAATATGGTAGTAATATGACATGAGTGTATTTAAACCCTTCCTTACCGGGCACTTAAACCCCCCTCCTGCCCAGACCAATTT
The DNA here is from genome assembly GCA_018402905.1 of Glandirana rugosa. Classification (NCBI taxonomy): domain Eukaryota; kingdom Metazoa; phylum Chordata; class Amphibia; order Anura; family Ranidae; genus Glandirana; species Glandirana rugosa. Next base: position 1,458,535 of record BLSH010203700.1, read on the forward strand.
TTAGCTTTCAGCGCTGTCGCATTTTGAATGACAATTGTGCGGTCGTGCGACGTTGTACCCAAATAAAATTTGCGTCCTTTTTTTCCCACAAATAGAGCTTTCTTTTGGTGGTATTTGATCCCCTCTGCGTCATTTCTGATCGCCGCTATAAACAAAAAATGAGCGACAATTTTGCAAAAAAGAACAATATTTTTTACTTTTTGCTAAAGTAAAAATCCATTAAAAAAATTATTCATCAGTTTTGGCCGATTTATATTCTTCTACATATTTTTGGTAAAAAAAAAAATCGCAATCGGCGTATATTGATTGGTTTGCGCAAAAGTTATCGCGTCTACAAACTGGGAATTGATTTCTGGCGTTTTTATTATTATTTTTTTTTAACTAGTAATGGCGGCGATCTGCGATTTTTATCGGCACTGCGATATTGGGGGGGACATGTCGGACATTTTTGACACATTTTTGGGACCAATGACATTTATACAGCGATCAGAAATTTAAATGTCCACTGATTACTGTATAAATGTCATTGGCAGTGAAGGGGTTAACCAGCAGGGGGCAGTGAAGGGGTTAATAAATGTTCCCTGGGTGTGTTCTAACTGTGGGGGGGCAGGGCTGGCCGGGACATAACAGATCTAACTGATCCCAGTGACAGGGATCAGTAGATCTGTTATGTCCCCTGTCACAGAACGGGGAACCGCCGTGTTTACAACGGCGGTTCCCCCGTTCTGAGGCTCCTAAATGTGATCGGCGGGTCTCGGGCGGACATCGAGTCCGCCCGACACGCGGGCACGCTCGCGCAGCGTGCGGCGCGCGCCGCCGCTGCCGCCAGGGGGCGCGCTGGGGCATGCGCAGTGGAGGACGTCCATGGACGTCCTCCCGGCATTTCAGATCCGCGCTGGAGCCGTATTTTGGCAATAGCGCGGATCTGAAGTGGTTAATATATAAAGATAAAGTGATATGAATGTGAGGATATGAAAGGAGGTGGCATGAGGGGGTAAAAGTAAGAATCATAGAAAAGAGAGAAAAGAAACACTGATAAAAAGAAAAGTGTGAGGGAGGGAAGAAAAAAAAAACAAAAAAACAAGCCTATTCCGTCTTGTATCACATGGAGGGACATGGTGGAATGGAGAGGAAAAATAAAAATAAATAAAAAATAAAAATCGCAATAAAAATAGCAAATGACCGACCCCAAGCAAGCCAATGGGGTGGGTGCAGAGAAAGGAATGAAGAAAAAGACTATAACATTTATCCTTTAGGTGTATAATAAACGCATTCATTATATCCATCTAATCCACGTACTTGTTACTAGAATCATTTGCTACTTGATGTAACTTTGCAATGGCTTGCCTCACTCAGTCCCAACGACCACCTTTTTTTTCTTTTGTATGTTTACCATATTTAGGGATGGAGGCTCGCCATTGGTGGGAGTGCCACATCATATATCTTTATATACCAAGAGCGACTTCAGGAACTTAATATGTACAGTCTGGAGGAAAGAAGGGAGAGGGGAGACATGATTGAAACCTTTAAATACATCAAGGGCGTGAATAAAGTTCAGGAAGGCAGTCTTTTCAATATGAAACCAAAATCAAGAACACGGGGACATGACCTCAAACTAATTGGGGGGAAGTTCAAAACTAATCTTAGAAAGTATTATTTTACTGAAAGGGTGGGTAATGATTGGAATAAACTACCAACAGAGGTTGTGAGACAGTCAACAGTAAATGGCTTCAAACATGCTTGGGATAAACATAAATCCATAGTCAGGCAACAAGGTTAATGTAAAAAAAAATAAAAAATAAATAAATAAATAAAAAGGGGCAGACTCGATGGACTACTCAGTCTTTGTGTAAAAAATGTAAAATATATTTTTTTCAAAATTGGCATTTTTTTGATAATAGCGGTGATCAGAAGTGACGCAGAGGGGATACAATACCACCAAAAGAAAGCTCTATTTGTGGGGAAAAAAGGGCGTCAATTTCATTTTGGTACAACGTTGCATGACTGCGCAATTGTCAGTTAAAGTGATGCAGTGCCGAATTGCAAAAAGTGCTCTGGTCCTAATGTGGGAAATCCTTCCTGTCCTTAAGTTGTTAAAAAAGTTTTATGATAACTTACTTCAAAGAAAACATTGTAGTGATAACTCTGAATGTGAGCTGGCTTGGAAATACAGTATACCTTTCTGGTATGTCATAACTATATAACTCTGATGTCATTGCATGTAATGATGATTGTCAGGTGATAAATTCCTTTTTTTTTATTTCACTTTTATATTTTTTATATTTTAATCCACGTCTACATACAGATCAAGCTGCCCTGGAAACATCACAGTAAAAGGCTTTTTGGGACATATGACAATGACAGAAGCCCTGAAGCAATTGCAGTAAAAGCTTTTTTTGACAATGCCCACACATTTACTTCTTTAATCCTGTAAAACGTATTCACTATGCCCCGTGAGTAGGCATTGCTGTGTCACACATGTCACAAAACCTACCTTCTGAACTACAGAGGTGCTGGGAAGATGAGTTGCAGGAGGCAGATTCAGTACAGAAATCATTGCTTGCAGGCTGTAAGGTACCATGCGAACCAGAATTTAGCACTGGTTGCCTCTCATTACAGGAATGGTTACATATTCTAATGTAAAACCAGAAGAAGGGATTTTCTTTGCAATGCACCTATTTTTCCTTGGAAAAACATATCAAGGTATTTTAACATGAATTACTCTAACATGTAATTTTTCAATGCTCATGAGACTTCTTTAGCCATTCTACCGCTTAATTGCTGCTAATCTGTTTATAATTGAAACATGTAAAGTGTATTTATATATTTCAAACGCCAAAACATTTGGTACCACAGGCACTGCCCCCTATCTTATTTAGAGGGTGAAAGACTTGCCAGATAGGGCACCCAAACTCACCAAAGTGTCACCTTCATTGAAAGGACAAAAAAAATTCATTTGGATTATCTAGAAAGTGAAAAGCATTGCCTGACGGCCTAGAAAAAAATCTTCAATGTCATTAACAGAGAGAGAAAAAAAAACTATTTTAAAATTCAGTGTCTGTATTTAATTAAGAAGTCAGCCTTCAAGGATTCTCATTCAGCACTAATTAATTTGTCAGTCCATCGCTGAAAAATCGATAGTATTTAGCTTTTGATAACACTTCAGAAATAGTCAATATTTATTTGCATATTTAAACCTCAGAGTACAGAATGATAGGGTATTTGTTTTCTTGGTGGCAAGGGTAATAAGCAATCTTTTATGAAAGATGGATGTAATAACATTTCCTATAGCGAATCATATTTATTTACATCATGTTTGGCGAGTCAGTGGAAGCCAAGACCTATATATACAGTATAGTGCTTATTAAACTTGAGAACAGAAATAGGAGAAAAATACCAAGTGGTCCACTGAGCCTGTCCTTTTTATTTTGTTTGTTTTTTTAACCTTTTTGTGTGAGTATGGATCTAAATGTGTCCCACAAATGCTAAAAATTAATTTATTGTTGACTATTTGTGCTGAAAGTCTGTTCCAAGCATCAACTACTCTTTCGGTGAAATAAAACTTTCTAAGGTTAGTTGGGCATTTTCCTCCCCATGCTAGTCTGAGGTGATATCCCTGTGTTCTTGATCGTATTGTCCTCCTGAATCATATTCACATCCTAAAGTGGTTGTAAACGTAAAAACAACAACAAAAAAAAACACTTCTCTAGTTAAACCTTCCTTTAACTGCTTCCCGTCTGGCTCATGTACAAAAACGGCCAGACAGGAGCAGTGCTGATGCGGGTGGACGTACCCATATGCTGGCCTGCATCTGCTGCTTGTCCACACTCCCTGGGAGCATACATTGGCATGATCGATGTATCGGGCCACTGTGGGCCAATCAGCAATCCCTTTGACAGTAGTAAACAATGATGTCATTTCCTGGCACCATTGTTGATCACATGGTACACGGCCATTCGGAGCAGCCCTGTACCATGTGATAGCTATGACTAGTCAAAAGTATCACAGTATTTCTAGAGTTGAGCGAACACCTGGATGTCCGGGTTCGGCGGGTTCAGCCGAACTTCGCAAAAAAGTTTGAGTTCGGCCCCGAACTTGACCCCGAACCCCATTGAAGTCAATGGTGACCCGAACTTTGGGGCACTAAAATGGCTCTAAAAAAAGTCCTGGAAAGGGCTAGAGGGCTGCAAAAGGAAGCAAAATAGGGGTAAGAGTAGGACAAGTGCCCTGCAAACAAATGTGGATAGGGAAATAACTTAAAATCACATAAAAAAATAAAGAGACTACTGCATGACTTGGGGCTCACATTGCTTGGCTGATTTACAAGGGGCTGAGGTTAAAGACAGATGGCCATGGGGTTGAGGTGCCAACTCTGAGCTTTCAGCAAGGGACCGGGTGGGAGACAATGTGAAGGAACTGGAGGCATTGTAAGCCATCCAATCTACTATCGCCTGTACTTGTTCTGGCCTCACCATTCGTTGAGCGGCATTCGGGCCTACCATATAACATTGAAGGTTCTGTCGGCTACTCGCACCTGAGGAAGGTGTTTCACTTGTGCATGTAGCTGGCCTCTCCTTGCAACAGGAGCTTAACAAACACCACCAACACCAGCAGCACCAGCAGCCCCACGACCACGCCCCTTATTTGACGCTCTCCTCATTCTGGACGCAAATGTACTATTTAGCACAAATTTATATTATTTTTTAAACCGGCAATGTCGACGCACTTTTTAATTCTGTGCAAGAAATGCACAGCAAGGTGCAAATGTACTATGTAGCACTATTTATTATTCTTTTTTTTTAAACCAGCAATGTAGACGCATTTTTTATTTTTGTGCAAGAAATGCACCGCTGGCTGCAAATGTAGTATTTAGAATATTTCTTTTTTTTAAACCAGCAATGTTGACGCACTTTTTATTTTTGTGCAAGAAATGCACCGTTGGCCGCAAATGTAGTATTTAGAATATTTATTTTTTAAACCAGCAATGTAGACACACTTTTTATTTTTGTGCAAAAAATGCACCCTGACCTCAAATGTAGTATTTAGATTTTTTTTTTTTAAACCAGCAATGTAGACGCACTTTTTAATTTTGTGCAAGAAATGCCCCGCTGGCTGCAAATGTAATATTTTGCACAGAAAAAAAAATGAATTTGTCTAACTGCAATGTAAAAGCAGTATTTAAATATGCCAAAATGTTGCCAACTGAACTAACAGAACAAGATTAAAGTAGTGTCCCTGACACACAAGCAGTTGCAAGTGCACTGCACTTGCAAAAATGGCTGCAAACGCCCACCTAACAAACAGAAAAATTGCTTAGGTTTTATATGAGGCACTTTGCTTAGCAAACAAAATGTACTCTAGCAAACAAAAATCTCCTCTAGCACCCACCCACCAATAAATCGCTGTTTTTAACAGATTTTCTAAAGCTAATCTGTCCCTCACAGCACCAGCAGCATCCTCTCCCTACACTAGTATGAGATGATTTTCTAAAGCTAATCTGAACCTCACAGCAGCAGCAGCATCCTCTCCCTACACCAGTATGAGATGATGTGACATGCAGCACTACGTGATTCCAGCTTATATAGAGGCTGGGTCACATGATGCACTGGCCAATCACAGCCATGCCATTAGTAGGCATGGCTGTGATGGCTTCTAAGGGCAAATGAGTGAAATGCTTGTTGATTGGCTGCCCTGCAGCTATTCAACAGGCACTAAAAAATACCTGAACCCCGAAAACATCTCACATATGTGGTATCCCATACTCAGGATCTGTATCAGAACGTATTTGGGGGTGTAATTGTAAGTATGTCCATGCTGTGTGTGAGAAATAACGTATTAAAATGGCAACTTTGTGAAAAAAATATTTAATTTCTTAATTTTCCAAAAAAATTGTGACAAAAAATGACAACTTCAAAAAATGAATTCAATTTACAAAATCTACTTTCCAAAAATGGGTCATTTGGGGGTATTTGTGCTGTCCTGGTTTTATGGTCTCAAGAAATTAGGTAGGGTGATCATTTTCCAAATATGTATACCATAGTTTTTAGGCTATAACTTTCACACTGGCTAACAATTAAAAAAATGATAAAAATGTACTTTGGGTACAGTGTTGCATGACTGGGCAACACCCAAAGGGTAGAGTAAATGCCTTATGGGCAGCTCCACTCTGCCCTGCATGGCCTGTGAGGTAATTCCACTTAAACCAGCCCCCAGTCTAGGTCATGCTGAGCAAAAAGAAATAGAAGCGGTTATGTGACTATTAAAAGGTACTGTATTTAGCCTCTTAATTGTAAAGTGTTTGCTCTGTAATCTAATCAATGATTGTGCATCCTATCCTTACAATTGGAAAGATATATAAAGGTTTACAACCACTTTAATGTATTTTAAAGTTCCACTCATACCCTTTTTCCCTTTTGTCCTCAAGACTGTATTTACAGTATTAAGTTTCTGCAGTCTGTCCTGGCATGTTAAACAGGTGACAGCGATCAGTTGTTACAAGGTCCAAGTGGAAGCTAGCCTGTAAGAATGGGTAGCTTAGAAGATTTCATTTGTTTCAGGAAGCTGATTAATAACAGAATAAATTCAATGATAATAGTGGTAAATGGACTCCAGCTGTGATATCTCTGCATGTTGCCTGATCTTCTGTCAAAGTCATTAAGAGGTAATTTTGTTTTCACAACTGGGTTCTTATTTTATGCTTTTAGTTTAATTGAGCAGCATTTTCCAAATCTCTCCTCAAGCCCCACCAACAGGTATGTATATCCACAGCTAAATTGCACTGCTAAGGCGCTAATTGTTTTGTCATTGCTTATGTGAGATTACCTGGAAAACATGCACGGTTTGTAGGACTTGATAGCAGGATTTGGAAACAGTACATGAGAATGCAGTTGGAGAAATGAGTAAAGCAAGGCCATACATGGATCAGAAGTTGGCTGATCAACAGGTACCAGCTGAATTTTGATCCATGTATGGGTAGGGAGACTGTACAGAAGTCAGACTTTTCTACTTATGTATAACTGCTCTGTCAGATTCTCTCTGCGTCGCTGATCAGTGTTTTCTGATCACGGGGAAGTCTCCCCTCTAGCAGTACAATAGCTCGGTGGGGAGAATTCACCCATTTACATCAAGTGTTGTGAATAGGGGAATCAAGTCTATTTTTTCATTCAACCCACTAGTTCAATGAAAAAAAATGACTCGTATATGGCCTGCCTTTTTCATACTTAGCTTTGTGTTGGACCAAGAACTCCAGGATGAAAATGTCAGTGCTAGAGTCACAGAAAGCTATATGGAGTCAATAGGCTCATTTCACGGATCCAATATCCCAGGATATGTATCCTTTTTTTCACAAAAATCCAAGAGTCCAATGAGATTTTAAAATTAAAGTCACTGTAAGGATCCAAATCCAAGACCTTTGCTGAGTCTGCAGTGGCTCTTCCTACTGAGCCACCTGAAGTTCTGGATAGCTCCTAGCCTGTTCACATTGTCTGCTGTATCAGCTACTAGACTTTGAGAAAGACCCCATAATGTGACAGTCACTTGGCTAAAATGAAAATCCTTTACCCTGTGTTAAAACTTTGGGAATTGAGCCTACTGACTAATTTTGCTATCGTTACCTGAAATATGAGTTTCTTAATTGACATTACAGGAAGCAGGATCAGAGTCTTAGACTATAGGTTATGCACCTGCCTTAAGGTGATTGAACACTAGTAACAGAGCTGTAAGGACAGTCCTAATATAACCCCTACCACTCCAGAAAGTCTTGTTTTTTTTTGTTAGTATCCTTAGAAATAACAGCCCCTGTTGAGTATGTCCTAGTTTTCAAGGACCCTTTGCAGAAAAGTTTAGAAGCCCTGTTTAAGGCAAGATTTTAGCTTTCTGCACCAAAAACATGGCTCGGGAAACTGGATCCATTTTGACAGATGCATCTGTACTCAACTCATCGGGAGCTTTTGCCTGTGTTAATTATTGGATATGCTTTGCCAAATATGTCAGGATTGGTCTCTTTTCAGTACATATTGAAGGCTCTTTTGGCTCAAGTTTTGGCCTATGAAATGTCTGTGCAAGAAATGTCTCATGTGTATGCTCTTTGACACAGAATATCTCTTTGGTGACTTCTTGAACACCTACATCAAGGCGGTCATGGGGGGTACCCAATACTCCAGAAACAGACGGCCAAAGCTTCTATAAAAAGGCCTTCAACTCTGGAGATGAAGTGGAGTTTATTTCCTTTCTTCCTGGAATGCAGTAAGACCTGAAACTCCTAATTTGTCAAGTCTGGGTCACGGTCAAGGGTATAGATCCCTCACTGGCCTCTCCCCGCTGACCATAGATACACTGACGATATGGTACCGTCTCAGAGAAAGGGCTTCCCTCACTTCGGACCCTAGTCCCCTCACCCCCCTATTTGACAATCCTGCCCTTCCGGAGGGCAAGGATGTACTTGCCCTAGACTCCTACTCAAGACATACTTGGCCAACGGCGAACCAATTTATACATTCTACTACAGGAAAGTTCATAGTGAACCCTAACCCCACCTCACCTAAAATATCCTGGTTGACGAGACATCACATTACCTCTTTCTGTAAATCTTTATTTGACTCTCACCAAACGCATAGACCATTGACTGAATTCGAGCAACTATGCACCTGCGCAGAGACTCCTCGCCACACTCTATCAGCGGTATACAAACAGATCAAAAACAATTCTTGTAACCTCCCGCCTACTTTTACTAGGACTTGGTCCAGGGAGCTGGGGACGGATATATCAGAGGAAGACTGGCGTAAAGCTTATTTTTTCACTCATAAATCCTCCATATCTAGTTACGTCCAGGAGAAAAATTTTAAAACTATCTCAAGGTGGTACCGAGTCCCGACCACAATAAAACTCATGTTCCCGTCAGCAACAGACGAATGTTGGCGATGTCATTCGGAAAGAGGCACGTACCTGCACATATGGTGGGATTGTGTCAACATCCGGCCCTTCTGGGAGAATATTTTTCAAATTTACTCAGATATCAATGGAGAGCCTCTCTCCCCATCCCCGTTGGCGGCGTTGCTCTCCATTCTTCCAGGCCCTATAAAGTCGCAAAAGAACGGTCTACTTAAGTTCTTTCTGTGCGCAGGAAGACAATTAATCTCCCGACATTGGAAGACTACCTCACCACCGTCCCTCACGGAATGGGTAGGAGAAATAAATGACTTAATGCTGATGGAGGAGATGCGAGCAATAGAGCTAGACAAATTAGATAAATTTAAGGTCACTTGGGAGATTTGGAGACACTATGCCTCGTCCGCGAAACTTAAGGAGAGGGTCTCCTGATAAAAAAAAAAAAAAAAAAAGAAAAAAAAAGGGGATAGTACTCCAGGGAGGTTAGCCCCCCTTACACCAAGGACAACACCCATATTGCCCAGCTTATTGATGTTTTCTCCCTCCTTCCTCTTTAAATAGGAACAATGACCTCTTATGACTATAGTTAACCCGCTGTGTCCATACCCCCTCCACCCTCTCTAATTCCCTTCTTACCCTTTTCCCTTCCCCCTATCTATTGACTCTTGATCTTCTTCCATTGGAATCTCACCTACTACTACCTCAGGTCTGATATTTCTGTTCTCTGGTTGTCCTTTCTCAGATACTACCCCTTACAGACCAAACATGGTCTGGCCAAGACAAACTCATAGTTATCAAAGCAGAGTCCTTATAGCTAGAGAGCTACTCCCCGTGGGCGGACCGGGCTCCCCCCACACTGCCGAGCACAGCAATGTGCCCCCTGGGGTGCCTGGCAGGGGGACTGGCTTCGGTCCGCTTCGGGGTGGACACCTATTTTGTGATTAATTTACATAATAACTTGGACTTACAAGGCGTGTACTAGTACTCAGGTGGAACCTCCGTGTCAATGTATACCAGAATGTTTACTACTAAACTGATGACCTGAACAAGATTCCCATGTTCTCCCCTTCTTCTCTTCTCTTCCCCCTTTTTGTTTTTTTTCTTTCTCCCACCTTTATTTGAATTGTACTACCTGATGTTCTTTGTGAAATGTCTCCTTATTTGGACTGTGAATGTACAACGAGAAATTTGTTTGTTCCTTGTTTAATGTAAAACAATAAACATATTCAACCATAATTTGTCAAGTCTGTAAGCAAGCCCCCCTCTCAATGAGAGGGCTTTCTCACTTGTCAGAATGAGGGAACTCCTGTTTGGCCTTTAGGGCCATCTGGTACAAGGACATCTCAGACATTTGGGTCAGGAACCTTCTGTCCAGGAGCTAAAAACTAGAGATTAGGTCTCTTCCTCCACCTCGCTTCATTCCATCAAATTTGCCAGCTTCCTCACAAAGGCAGGCAGGTCTTCACTTTGTTCTCCAACAGGTCCTCTCTCAGTGGGTCAAAGTCCCTGTCCCAAAGGAGGAAAGTTCGAGGGTTTCTATTGACATGTTTTCACCATCCCCAAGGCAAGTGCCCCATTCTAGATTTAAATATCCTCAACAGATTCCTTTGAATTCAAAAATTCTGTATTGAATCTTCCAAGCCTGTAAATGATTTTTTTGGCCTCTGTAGATACCAAGGATACTTATTTTCACATTCCCAGTTTCCCACAACATCAATGCAACTTACTTTTTGCTTTGGGCATTCAGCATTACTAATTGGTTGCCTTTCCCTGTTGGCCTGTCAATAGCACCTCAGCTTTTTTCCAAGGTGCATCACCTGTCCTAGGATACCTGTATAATCTCCTGCTAAAGGAACAATCAGTTAAATCTCTATAAGCCTTATATATAGCAGACCCAGCAGAGACTATTGTTTTCCAAAGACTGCTTACCTCTCACTCCTTAGTAAGAGCCTTTGTGCATGGTTTTGCTCACATTGTTCCCCTGTACGTTCCCCATTGGCACTTTTGTAACTCAAGTTGATTTTGGCAGTCCTTCAGAAACTGCCCTTTGAACCTACCATGGGCATTCCCCTGTCTACACTCACTACAAGATTGCCTTCCTTGTTGGTATCACCTCTGCATGGCAAGTCTTTATCTTGTGAAGAGGCCTTTCTGATACTGCATAAGTATGGGTTGATTTTAAGGCCTAATGCCTTCTTTCTTCTCAAAGTGGTTTCCTCCTTCTACCTTAGCCAGAATGTCTTTCTCCCCTCTCTCTGTCCTGCTCCTAAACATTCTAGGGTAATTTGTTTCCAGTATCTTGGGTCCGTGCTGTGTGCGTCTATTTTCCATATACTTTTTTTTTAGTCATTCAGACTTGCTCTTTGTAATTTCTGAAGGTACCGATCCTGCTTCTCCTTCAACTATTTGAAAGTTATATTAGACAACTCATCATGCAAGTCTATTTTCTTAAGGATAAGGCTCCAACCTTTTCAATACACTTAACTAGATCTGTTAGTGTTTCATAGTCTTTTCAGCATCAGGCATCTGTTTCCCAGATTTTTAATGCTGCCACTTGGTCTGCTGTTCACACATTTGTTTTTTCAAGTGGATATTTAGACCTTATCTGATGTCAGTTTTGGTGATAATGTTCTTTAAGCTGTTCTTCTATTGAGTCCTTCTCTTGACCTGTGTGTTACATGGGCCTGTTAGTGTTTGCTGTGTTGCTTACCCCTCGGTTAGACAGCTGTTGGATGTTCCATTGCTTTAAACCCTGGTCCTATGTCCTGTAATGTACAATTAAGAAAATGGGATTATGGATTAACCTGTAAAACCTTTTCTGTGGAATACAATAGAGGGCACAGGTCCCACCCTTCTGTTCTCATTTACTCTTTATTGCTTGCTACAAAACTAAGACTTGTTGGGAATGGGAGGGGTTATATTAAGGCTGTCCTTTTAAGGGTTATCTGTTCATTTAGTCTAGGGGAGAGTTACGTAGTTACATACAACCTGAATGTGTGTGTATGTGTGTGTGCGTGCGTGTGTGTTTTTGCCAATACTATTTTCAATATCTGTGTACATTGCTTTCACTAAGAAACACATTGAAAACATTTTTTTGTATTTATCTATGCTCCCTGCTGACACCCCCAACTGTGGAAGGGATCTGCGTTTAAGATTGAACCACTTCTTCTTTCCAACTTCATTGTGTGGCCAGATGTCTTTTTTAGAGACCTTGGGTTAAATTGTTTCCTCCCAATGCAGGAGTCATCACCATTCAAAGATGTGTATATTGCAATCATATCTCCTCTTAAGTGCCTTTTCTCCAGGGAGAATGCGTTTAATGTTTGTACTTATTCCTCATAACTGAGGCCCTCCAGCCCCCTTATTAGCTTTGATGCCCTTCTGTGGATGCTCTCCAGTTCAAGCACATCCTTCCTGAGGATCATTGACTAAAACTGGACTGCTTACTTAAGATGTTGCTGAACTAGAGTTTTTAAAGTGGTTGAATTATAGTTTTATCTTTTTAGTAAATAGCCATTTTTTTTGCATGATACTAGTCTACTGGCCATGCTTGCTGCAGCTTGGCTTTGCATGCTCTTGCTGAGTTTGTTATCTGCTAGGACCCCATGATCCCTTTCATTCCTGACTCCTTCAGAGGTTCTCCACTTAGTGAGTAACTTGCATTCATATTTTAGCTTTCAAGTACAATACTTTACATTTTTCAATATTAATCCTCATCTGCCATCTAGTAAAAGCACTTTAACTTACCTGATCCACCATTCCCCCGGTAGATGGTGCTCCTCCATGCTTCAGCTATGGACTTTCCCTCTGCATCATCATATGCAGTCAGATGATGACAGGGCCTTAGAGTGGAAGAGCATAGGGGGAAGACACTTCAGGGACTGACCTAGCAGCACGAATGAGTGGAGGATCAAGCAAGTAGATCTTTTTTTTCCCTACATTTCCAAGACTTCACCAAACAAGAAAAGTTCACCTTTCTGACGTAGATGTCCTGAAGGGCTCCAAAACATTTCACTTTTGTATTTGTGATGTGATGAAGATCCATGGCGTGCTGGCAAATATTCATACTAAACAATAAATTAACCCCTGCAGTTTGGGTGTAGCCCCACTGCAAAGGATCATTTTTAAGTTTCCCATGGATGGGCTTTAAAGCTTTGCTTACCAGTGTCCAATGAACTAAAGGCAGCTGCATAACCCATGGTCTAAGACTCATGTCTCATGATCATGTGTCCTGTGATGAACTCCAAGAAAAGGATTATACGGTAAGTCAAAAATCCAATCTTTGTGATGTTTGGGTTGACCATTAACCACATGTTGGCATCATTTTTCAGTTCAGTTGTGATTTTCAACTAATAATCACTCTGTTAGGTGCTTAAAATTCTCTTTTCAGTGCTATATTTTTTAATGATCACCTTTAAAAAAATCAGTGACCTGTCACTAAAACTGTAAAAGAAAAGTCTATCAGCGCATGAACATTACTTTCACAGTCTATGGGTATTTACTTTTTGATGAGTGTAGCAAGAAGGGAAGGGGGGGGGGTACACTTTGTTGTTCCCTCTAAGATTCCACCAATGGTACTGGTACCCTTTAAAAATAACCACTTAAAGTGTTTGTAAACGCTGATAATTATCTTTTTTTATATGCTTCCTTTTGGTCTGTTAAATATAAAGTTGAAAATGTTTTAGCATATCCATACAAAACATTTTCAGAACTCTCCCCTATGTCTGTGAAAGTTCTCATTTATCAAGGTCATGGTATATCTAGTAGTAGTTAATCACATTCAACTGGACTTGGACTGTAATGTTAAAGATATTTTGTAGCTTACCAAACCAGTTTTTAGGTTCCTAACGTGTCAGGGGGATACCCCAGCATTTATTTTTATTCACACCCCGGGACACCATAATTCAATCACCAATGAATGTGGAAATATGATTATCCAAGAGCAGGATGGAAGGTGTGAAAGATGTGGTGCAACCCTGTTCTAGTCATATAACCCCATTATTGGTGTCAGGAAATGGGTTAGTTCCTTGATTTAGATGGCTAAAGGTATGAATTGTCAAATCACCTGGGTGGAGCTGTTAAAAAATCATTATATGTGAAAGAAAGGTGGTTACAAAGGCTCCCTGTTATTCAAGGATGCTTGTTCCATTTTTATATAGATGACCTCTTTCAATGCCTCATATGAACCAGCTGTCCTCTTTCTGAGGCCTGGCCTATAGAATTTAACCTCCTATGTTGTGCTATTAGTTTTCTGAGAGGTTATATAGCAGAACTAGACCTGTACATTGGGGAGATGACCAACAAACAAATTGGCCAACATAGGAAGGCAAATTCTATGGGCCAAGACTTTTCTTATACCTAAGAAAAAGGGACATTCTTTTGAGGACAGTGAAGTGCATATTTTAAACAGGGAGGGCTACTGGTTTATAGTTGGCATGAACGAGGCCATCTATGCCAAAATGGAACAACCCATTCATTACCATTTTCTTCCACATAAAATGCCATTTTAACATCTCTACACTAGCAATTTGACAACAATTCATACCTTTAGCCATATAAATCAAGAAATTGCAGACTTAGGGTTACGTAACCAGGACAACATGGCATCACAACTTTCACACCTCCCATTCTATTCCTGAACAATCAACATTTCCACATTTCATGGATGGGATTTGATTAATGTTCCCCAAGGTGTGATTGGAAATTCTAGGGTAACTTCCTGACACTTTAGAAATTAAAGAAGTGGTTTGGTAAGCTATGCAACATTTTCAACATTACAAAACAAGTTCCAATGAATGTGATTAGCTTCTACTCATTATATATTCCTTAAGTTGTGGAGGTGAGGAGATGGAGAGGTATTCTGTAGTTTAGAAAAAAAATGGACTTGGCTGACACTATTCCTTGCAATTTCAGTCTAGCAAAAGCACTGCGTTGTTAGTCCATAACAGGAAATTAGGAGTTGAGCACATTTCTGCCAGGATCAATGGGTATCTTATTGTACTTGTAGGGATAAAACTTAGAAAAGTGTACATGTATTGCAGAGATGTACTGTATATGTGTTTTTTTTTTTTATAAATTTTGCTCTGACATACAATTTAATTTAACATGATTTTTCCTTGCAAAATTCATGGTTATCATTTTCCCCTGTAAAATATCTAACTTGGCTGTTAAATAAATATATATATATATAAACAGTAATATATATATACATATATATATATATATATATATATATATATATATATATATACACAGTAATATTTTTAGATTGATTCCAAATTTTGATATTTCTTTCTAATTCCTTGAGTAAACATAAAAAAAATCTCCAAATGTCATTTGCTGTGGTCCCATTAGCAATGAAGCATGTATTGGTTTTCACATTCCCTTTTAAGGTCACGTTTATATGTGACAATTACACCTGCACGACAAGAGTAGCACTTTATGCTTGGGTAAGTCAGGGGAATTAATAATGAAAAATGCAATCTATTTCTAAGAGTCTTCCAGGAATAGAAAAAGCAGGTGTAGTCAGGGAAACGACTTCAAGTTAGAAAAGCTAAATTTGCAGTCTTATTAACTTGTTTCGATCTAGGTAAGCAGTTCATCCTGGATATGGTTACGGCTTTAAAAATAATGTTTTATATAACAAGTTTAATTGGAAAAATAACTGATTATTCATGTGATTCAGTTATGCCAGGGATACCCAAAGCTGGATAGAGGCCTAAGGAGCTAGCCTTACTTTTGTACCTATGAGGAGGATCTGGCAGCAGCTATGTGCTGTTTCAGACCGTGGGATTGTTTATGCAGATTCTCATTTAGATTGGAATTATACTTTTATGAAAAATGAGGCTACCAATTTATACAAGGGGTACGTTTATCATTTAGAGCTTGAGGGAGCTGGGAACACATTGGGAAAGCATTCTTGCAGAGACAGCGATAATCATCTTCATGTGGTAACATGCAGAGAACACAAGTCAAAATTAGATGGTGTAGTATTGAAATATAGTTCACTATACAACAATTTATTAAATCATGATATATTTTAAAAAAATATTTTCTAAGTTCTCCAGTGACATAAAACTCAAAAGGCTTCATTTTTTTAAAATGTTCCTTTATGCCATATTCCGAGCTTTATAAAAATAAACTGTAGTAAGTAAACCAAAAAGATGTGTTGCTATTTAAAGTGGTTGTAAATGCAGAAGTTTTTTTCATCTTAAAGCATTCTATGGTGCCATTGTCTCCCAGTGCTGTCAATCAAAGTCAGTCAGCCAATGAGGCGAGAAAGGGGGTGGGCTGGGCTTTGTCTCCTTGGCTGAATGGACACATGAAGCTGTGGCTCGGCTCAGGTGCTCCCATAGAAAGCTGCTTTCTGTGGGGGCACTCAACTAGAGGAAGGGGCCAGGAGCACTGAAGAGGGACCAGAGAAGAGGAGGATCTGGGATGCTCTATGCATATCCACTACAAATGGCAGGTCAATATAAAATGTTTGTTATTTTTAACTGAAGAATTTAGACTTTAGTACCACTTTCATTGTTGAAATGGCCTTAATATGCCAAACTCATCAACCATTGAACAACACAGGTTAACAGTACTAGAGTTGAGCTGGCAAAGTGGTGCAATAACTTGAGCAGAAAAAAGTCACATCTTTGCATAACTGAGATATTTTGAAACTATTTTTGGATCACCAAGGTTCTTTGAAGATTTTATACACGGGAAGGAGGCATTAGAGCTGATTTACTAAAGGACTTGATTTACTTCAGTTGTTTGATCATGTTAACAGTATCTGCATATAACTGGGCATTTAAAGTGAACAAGAATTTGCTTTTCATATGAGGGAATAATCCACGTGAATATATACATATTTTTATGAGTAAAGGGCCTCAACTGCTTTAGTAAATCTGCCTTACTTTCTTTACCTTTGGCTGTTTAACTTTATTCAACTTGCTTTTCTCTTATACTGCATATATGACCTTCTTGAGGGCTGGTAAGTTTGCTATCTTAGTAAATGCTGACTACAACTTGTTTACTGAATTAAGTACACACAAGTATATTGTTGGTCTTTTAAGGGGTTATTTGCCTTCCACAGAACACAAGCAATGTATGTCTTTCTGAGGCATCTAATGTATAAGGGCCTTAAGTCCCTACACATGGGCCGAATGCTGGACGGCATTGGCCGGTTCAATAGTTGGCTGAGAGCGCTGACCAAAGTGTTTTGGCGGGGGGGGGGGGGG
>BLSH010203700.1:1477191-1495104 GCA_018402905.1 Glandirana rugosa
TATATAATACTAAATTATTTAACAACATATCACTTGATATAAAGTTATGATGTGGTAGATTAAAACTGAACACAAGAGACGTACAATGGTGTACTTCTACTAATAGCGACAGAGACGTTCTTACGAAAGGGTTACACAAGGGTCGAGGGAGTTCGAGATTTACTATTTGCATGGGGAACATATTTAACCATCGGAGTAAAAAGTATTTTCATATTAAGGTTAGATTTACTCTTAGACGTATTTGTGAGTGTACCAGACTTTGTCGTGTATCGACGACGGTCTAGGAGGAGTATCCATGTTTTCATGTGATTCAGTTATGCCAGGGATACCCAAAGCTGGATAGAGGCCTAAGGAGCTAGCCTTACTTTTGTACCTATGAGGAGGATCTGGCAGCAGCTATGTGCTGTTTCAGACCATGTGAGTGTTTATGCAGATTCTCATTTAGATTGGAATTATACTTTTATGAAAAATGAGGCTACCAATTTATACAAGGGGTACGTTTATCATTTAGAGCTTGAGGGAGCTGGGAACACATTGGGAAAGCATTCTTGCAGAGACAGCGATAATCATCTTCATGTGGTAACATGCAGAGAACACAAGTCAAAATTAGATGGTGTAGTATTGAAATATAGTTCACTATACAACAATTTATTAAATCATAATATATTTTAAAAAATATTTTCTAAGTTCTCCAGTGACATCAAACTCAAAAGGCTTCATTTTTTAAAAATGTTCCTTTATGCCATATTCCGAGCTTTATAAAAAACTGTAGTAAGTAAACCAAAAAGATGTGTTGCTATTTAAAGTGGTTGTAAATGCAGAAGTTTTTTTCATCTTAATGCATTCTATGGTGCCATTGTCTCCCACTGCTGTCAATCAAAGTCAGTCAGCCAATGAGGAGAGAAAGCGGGTGGGCTGGGCTTTGTCTCCTTGTCTCCTTGTCTGAATGGACACATGGAGCTGTGGCTCGGCTCAGGTGCTCCCATAGAAAGCTGCTTGCTGTGGGGGCACTCAACTAGAGGAAGGGGCCAGGAGCACTGAAGAGGGACCAGAGAAGAGGAGGATCTGGGATGCTCTATGCATATCCACTACAAATGGCAGGTCAATATAAAATGTTTGTTATTTTTAACTGAAAAATGTAGACTTTAGTACCACTTTCATTGTTGAAATGGCCTTAATATGCCAAACTCATCAACCATTGAACAACAGGTTAACAGTACTAGACTTGAGCTGGCAAAGTGGTGCAATAACTTGAGCAGAAAAAAGTCACATCTTTGCATAACTGAGATATTTTGAAACTATTTTTGGGTCACCATTAGATCTGATTTACTTAAGGACTTGATTTAGTTCAGTTGTTTGATCATGTAAACAGTATCTGCATATAACTGGGCATTTAAAGTGAACAAGAATTTGCTTTTCATATGATGGGATAATCCACGTGAATATATACATATTTTTATGAGTAAAGGGCTTCAACTTCTTTAGTAAATCTGCCTTACTTTCTTTACCTTTGGCTGTTTAACTTTATTCAACTTGCTTTTCTCTTATACTGCATATATGACCTTCTTGAGGGCTGGTAAGTTTGCTATCTTAGTAAATGCTGACTGCAACTTGTTTACTGAATTAAGTACACACAAGTATATTGTTGGTCTTTTAAGGGGTTATTTGCCTTCCACAGAACACAAGCAATATATGTCTTTCTGAGGCATCTAATGTATAAGGGCCTTAAGTCCCTACACATGGGCCGAATGCTGGACGGCATTGGCCGGTTCAATAGTTGGCTGAGAGCGCTGACCAAAGTGTTTTGGCGGGGGGGGGGGGTGGTCTTTCCCCTGTCAGAACACAATTGCACAGCAGGGGTTATTACTTTACTAACACCGGATTGTTAGTGCAGCAGCTCTGACCTGTGGGTTTTTTTTTATTCAGTCCGCTGAATAAAAAGCAGTGTGTACTAGGCTTTAGGCAAACAAACAAGAAACTGAAAGGAAAAAAAAACTTAAAATACAATTATAGCGAACTGATCAATCTTTCAGAAAACCCTGCATTGCCGTGAGTTTCTTATAGATCATTCTTTTTTCCACTTTGTTGTTGCAATTTTGCAATTGGCTGCCAATACCTCTAACAGCTATAGATCTAAATGATGTATGGCTTTATTTTAAGATGGATAAAGGGTAGATATACATAGTTACATAGTTAGTCTGGTTGAAAAAAGACACAAGTACATCGAGTTGAACCAATAAAAAGGGGACAAAAAAAAAAAAAAAATTTACAATTCTGTATTCACATTCCCATACCTGCAGTTACACATGCTTAGTACTTATTAATGCCCCATCAAGTAACAGTTTTTTTTAAGAAGACTATTACATTTAAAAGCCTTGTATACTGTATTATTTCAATTATGTGTAATATTCTATGGGGTTGACTTACTAAAGGCAAATTGCTGTTTACTTTGCAGGGGAATTTTTCCTTAGCTTAATGAATAAGGTGAAGTTCTGCTGACTTCCATCATCCAATCATGTGCAAGCAAAAATACAGTGTTTCCTGGGTATTTTTTGCGGGGTGAATTTTCACCAAAGTTCACTAAGCTAAAGGAAACTTCCCTTGCAAAGTGAACAGCCTATGTACAGGTTTCAGGACCTCATCAACATTTAAATTATCTTAAAGTGTCATTATTCTCAGACCATGAAAAACTCTTGTTACGTGTTATACAACAAAGTGTACATAGTCACAAAGCCACTAATGCATTTGTTTTGTATAGAGTGAAATATACCTGGTTGATCCTGCCTTCAGCTGTCCCTCCCATCTTCTCTGTGTCCCCATTGTAGCCTGAGATTTTGTACACCAGCTATTGTCATCTACTGAGCATGCTTCAGTTTCTTCATTTCCTCCTTTTTCTTATCTGTGCAGAGCACATGATTATAGTCAGACACTTGGGCATATAAACAGTGGTAAGTAACACTCCCTTCCTCCTTCCTCCTTCATGTCCTCCTATTGCTGAACTCTATAGGGATGGGATATAGTATGCTGATTGATTACATTCACTCACAAAACAAGCTTAGTTTTAATATAAATCAGCATTGAATATATCAAATGTAATTGCTAATACAAATAAATTACTAAAACATTGAAAGCATATAAATGCACAACAATACACATTTGATGTTCATTAATGATTTATATGGAGCTGTAAAACATTTTTTTTATATTTTATAATTTAATTTGTATACCTCTTTTGAAACATGTTTTTCCTACCTTTCGTTATTCTGAAGAAATCCCTGGGTGTTTGTCTGTATCCATGGGGAAAGTGAATCTAATGGGAGTGGTTTCATAATTATAATTTAGCTGCTGCACCTGCAGGGCTCTTATGAGGAAAGCTGCTGGGTCTGCATCCCTTTAAAAAATGTGATTTTCTATTGGGAGTATCTCATCAAAAATGACATTTTGTTGCAGGGGGTGCCTGAAATCTGACTTAGTGCAGACTTCTGGGAAAATCAGTGAGCCAATTACACAAGCAGGAAATTATGTTTCTGGGAGTTTTCTGTACATACTCTGCAGACAGAACACCTCCAGGTAGCCATATTGCATTGCATTTTACAGAAAAGTACAGTGTTGCAGATTGAAAAGGAAAGAAAATTTTAATAACATTCAATTACAATATGACTTGTGTCGCAACTGTATATGCCAGCCTTCGCATTTGGCAAGTGGAAATTAGTTGAGGTCGAGTGTGGAGCAGGGGCAGACTGGGCCAACAGTTTCCTGGCTGATCGCTTCTGGCAGAAGTGGTGCAGCCTTTTTTACAGGGCATCTGATGTGCTCACCATTTATAAAATTAAAAAAAAAAATACATCATGCAAATTAAAGTATTAAAATAAAAATACTGAATAATAATAATAATTCACATTTGTGATTTTAACCACTACAGCCCCGGAAGGATTTCCCATGTTAGGACCAGAGCACTTTTTGTGATTCAGCACTGCGTTGCTTTAACTGACAATTGCGTAGTCGTGCAACGTTGTACCCAAACAAAGTTTGCGTCCTTTTTTTCCCACAAATAGAGCTTTCTTTTGGTGGTATTTGATCACCTCTGCATCATTTCTGATCACCGCTATAAACAAAAAAAGAGCGACAATTTTGCAAAAAAAACAGTTTTTCTTACTTTTTGCTAAAATACAAATCCAAAAAAATATAAAATAACATTTTTTTCATCGGTTTTGGCCGATTTATATTCTTTTTTTGGTAAAAAAAATTGCAATCTGCGTTTATTGATTGGTTTGCGCAAAAGTTGCTGCGTTTACGAATGATGAGAATTCATTTCTGGAGTTTTTATTATTTTTTTATTTTTTACTAGTAATGGCGGCGATCTGCAATTTTTAGCGGTACTGCGATATTGCAGCGGATATGTCGGACCATTTTAACACTTTTTTGGGACCATTGGCATTTATACAGCGATCAGTGCTATAAAAATGCACTGATTACTGTGTAAATGCCATTGGCAGTGAAGGGGTTAACATGGAGGGGGAGATCTAGGGGTTAACTGTGTTCCCTGGGCGTGTTCTAACTGTGTCGGGGCTGGGCTGTTATGGGCATAAGAGATCTAACTGATCCCAGTGAACAGGGATCAGTAGATCTCCTATACCCTCACTGACAGAGCGGGGAGCCGCCGTGTTTACATCGGCGGTTCCCCGCTCTTTGGCTTTGGCAGCTCATCGCAGCTCGCCGGCAGACATCGGGTCCGCCCGAGCCGCGGAAACACTCCTCCGGAGTACGGCGGGCGCACTAGCAGCCACTCTGCAAATCGCTGTTTATTTACGGCGATTCGCGGGACGCATCCACACTGCCGCCGTAAATATACGGTAGGCAGTGTGGAAATGGTTAAACCGCAGGTATAATTGCTGCAATTCTGTCTGTGATTTCAAATCACGACAAAGTTTATGATGCTTGTTTGCTCATTAATAATTAATGCCACCTCAAATGCAGAGAGATTTTGCCGCAATTGTAAAACAACAGAATCGTATGGCAATCTCAGCAAAGTGCACATTTAAAGTCACGCTCAGTTTGTTGCCCAAAAAGGAGCAGGAGCATTTTTGGGTGACAAATGTGTATAAGGTGGCCCATTGAAGTGAATAGGCTGCTCTTTGTGCAACATGCAAAACTGTGTGAGAATTGTACTTTGAAGATCACGAGCGAGAACGCTTGTTCCCATTATCGAATATGTCAAAGTGTCCTTGTTGAGACACCCATGTATAATAAATAAAATAAGTGCTATCAGTGCTACCCACAACTACGTGTTCCCTTTATCAACTTACGTATTGCTATATACAGTGTATACAAATATCTATCTATCTATCTATCTATCTATCTATCTATATATATATATATATATATATATATATATATATGTACATTACATACAGTGCCTTGAAAAAGTATTCATACCCCTTGAAATTTTCCACATTTTGTCATGTTACAACCAAAAACGTAAATGTATTTTATTGGGCTTTTATGTG
The DNA here is from genome assembly GCA_018402905.1 of Glandirana rugosa. Classification (NCBI taxonomy): domain Eukaryota; kingdom Metazoa; phylum Chordata; class Amphibia; order Anura; family Ranidae; genus Glandirana; species Glandirana rugosa. Next base: position 1,482,699 of record BLSH010203700.1, read on the forward strand.
ATAGACCAACACAAAGTGGCACATAATTGTGAAGTGGAAGGAAAATGATAAATCGTTTTCAAATTTTTTTTACAAATAAATATGTGAAAAGTGTGCTGTGCATTTGTATTCAGCCCCCTTTACTCTGATACCCCTAACTAAAATCTAGTGGAACCAAATGCCTTCAGAAGTCACCTAATTAGTAAATAGAGTCCACCTGTATGTAATTTAATTTCAGTATAAATACAGCTGTTCTGTGAAGCCCTCAGAGGTTTGTTAGAGAACCTTAGTGAACAAACAGCATCATGAAGGCCAAGGAACACACCAGACAGGTCAGGGATAAAGTTGTAGAGAAGTTTAAAGCAGGGTTAGTCTATAAAAAAAATATCTCATGGGGCACTGTTCACTCCATCATTCAAAAATGGTCAGAGTTTGGCACAACTGCAAACCTACCAAGACATGGCGGTCCACCTAAACTGACAGGCTGAGCAAGGATAGCATTAATCAGAGAAGCAGCCAAGAGGCCCATGGTAACTCTGGAGGAGCTGCAGAGATCCGAGGCTCAGGTAGGAGAATCTGTCCACAGGACAACTATTAGTCGTGCACTCCAAAAGAGTGGCAAGAAAAAAGCCATTGTTGAAAGAAAGCCATAAGAAGTTCAATTTGCAGTTTGTGAGAAACCATGTGGGGGACACAGCAAACATGTGGAACAAGGTGCTCTGGTCAGATGAGACCATTGAACTTTTTGGCCTAAAAGCAAAACGCTATGTGTGGCATAAAACTAACAATGCGCATCACCCTGAACACACCATCCCCACCATGAAACATGGTAGTGGCAGCATCATGTTGTGGGAATGCTTTTCTTCAGCAGGGACAGGGAAGCCGGTCAGAGTTGATGGGAAGATGGATGGAGCCAAATACAGGGCAATCATAGAAGGAAACCTGGTAGAGGCTACAAAAGACTTGAGACTGGGGCGGAGGTTCACCTTCCAGCAGGACAACAACCCTAAACATACAACTAGAGCTATAATGAAATGGTTTATATCAAAGCATATTCATGTGTTAAAATTGCCCAGTCAAAGTCCAGACCTAAATCCAATTGAGAATCTGTGGCAAGACTTGAAAATTGCTGTTCACAGACACTCTCTGTTCAATCTGACAGAGCTTGAGCTATTTTGCAAAGAAGAATGGGCAAAAATATCACTCTCTAGACATGCAAAGCTGGTAGAGACATCTGCAAAAAGACTTGCAGCTGTAATTGCAGGGAAAGGTGGTTCTATAACATATTGACTCAGGGGAGCTGACTACAAATGCTTGCTGCACTTTTCACATATTTATTTGTAAAAAAATTTTAAAAACCATTTATCATATTCCTTCCACTTCACAATTATGTGCCACTTTGTGTTGGTCTATCACATAAAATCCCAATAAAATACATTTACCTTTTTTTGGTTGTAACATGACAAAATTTGAAAAATTTCAAGGGGTATGAATACTTTTACAAGGCACTGTATATACCAAATGTCAGTGCTCATAAAATATACTGTGCTCAAAAATCCATCAATTACCACTGAACACTATTTAGTGAATTCACTACACCAACAACTATATTTAACTCATAAAGTGCAGCACTACTGAATAATAAAAATTCAAATACTGTGTTGATGTAGTCCATATAATCACTGTGCTATATACACATCCAAAAGTCTTTCTATAAACATAGTCCACTGCTGAGCTCTAAGCTCTAAACCAGCACCATGTGAAAAACCTGCTCACCTCACCATTGCTAATCAGAAGCCTTTAATTACAACTCCCGCCGATCCCCTGGAATGGGCTCCTTCCTTCCATCCTGGGATAGAGCAATCCTTGCTCATTGATTATTCTCATACGAACCACATGATATAGAAATGCAACTACATAGTGTTCTCCATATAAAACATTTATTAAAAGCCCCTTTTGTTTAAAAACACATAAAAGAGATAAAATACAAAATCACTCATATACAAATCCGTCAACAAGCTCAACCCTCCACTCTGTTTGCAGTGGCTGCATGCGTCAACGGGCTGGACTCCTCCTCCTATAGGTGTGTTGCCCTGTGATTGGGCTTCTTCAGTAGCTTTGAAGCTCACGAGTGAGAATGCTTGTTCCCACTACGCAATATGTGAATGGGTCCTTGTTGAGATAACAACAACAATATAATAAAAATAGAACAGTCCATGATTTAGAACCATATCTTAGGGTTAAAATAAAGAAGACTTTTTTTTTTAATTAACTAAAAATGTGAAAAAAATAACACCATTTTATGAAAATATTATAAAAATGTAAAAAAAAAAAGAATATAAAAAGAATTTTAAAAAATATTTTAAAAAATGAAAATAAAAAAAGCATTGTCTATGTCCATAGCATACGACTCTCCCACAAGTGTATAAAGTAGTACGCCTGTGTGAACAAGGCCATAAATATGCTACCGTTGTACTCATAAGTTTACATACCCTGGTAAAATGTAAGATTTCTTGGCCATTTTTCAGAGAATATGAATGATATCACAAAAAAACATTTCTTTCACTCATAGTTAGTGTTTGGCTGAAGCCATTTATTATCAATCAACTGTGTTTACTCATAATGACAACAGAGACTACCCAAATGACCCTGATCAAAATTTTACATTCCCTGGTGATTTTGGCCTGATAACATGCACACAAGTTGACACAAAGGGGGTTGAATGGCTATTAAAGGTAACCATCCTCACCTGTGATCTGTTTGCTTGTAATTAGTGTGTGTGTGTATAAAAGGTCAATGAGTTTCTGGTCTGCTGATAGACCCTTGCATATAAGCACAAGAAGTGTCAAAGGATCTGCGGGAAAAGGTAGTTGAACTGTATAAAACAGGAAAGGGATATAAAAAGATATCCAAGGAATTGAGAATACCAATCAGCAGTGTTCAAACTCTAATCAAGAAGTGGAAAATGAGGGGTTCTGTTGAAACCAAACCACGGTCAGGTAGACCAACTAAAATCTCAGCCACAACTGCCAGGAAAATTGTTTGGGATGCAAAGAAAAACCCACAAATAACGTCAGGTGAAATACAGGACTCTCTGAAAACATGTGGTGTGGCTGTTTCAAGCTGCTCAATAAGGAGGCACTTGAAGAAAGATGGGCTGCAGGGTCGAGTCGCCAGAAGAAAGTCATTACTACGCAAATGCCACAAAGTATCCTGTTTACAATACGCCAAACAGCACAGAGAAAAATCTCAAACCTTCTGGCACAAAGTCATTTGGAGTAATGAGACCAAAAGAGTCAACAAGGCCTATGATTAAAGGTACACCATTCCTACTGTGAATTGCGGAGGTAGATCGCTGATGTTTTGGGGATGTGTGAGCTACAAAGGAAAACCAAAAGCCTGTAGCACTTCAAAGGTGACACTATAGTAAAGCCAAACACAGGGTATAAAGCAGATGAGAAGATAAGAACAACTTAGCCAGAGCAGCTATGGAACACTGGACCGTGTAAAAATTTGAACAAACAAACAGATTATAGCTAGAGTTGAGCAAACCCGAACTGTAAAGTTTGGGTTCGTACCGGACTTTAGGGTGTCCGTGTCCCGAACCCGAACCCGGACATTTGAGAAAAAGTCAGAGTTCTGGGTTTGGGTATTTTTTCGCGCCTGTTGAATAGCTGCAGGGCAGCCAATCAACAAGCTTTTCACTAGTTTTCACTGGTTTGCCCTTAGAAGCCATCACAGCCATGCCTACTAATGGCATGGCTGTGATTGGCCAGTGCATCATGTGACCCAGCCTCTATATAAGCTGGAGTCACGTAGTGCTGCATGTCACATCATCTCATACTAGTGTAGGGAGAGGATGCTGCTGCTGCTGTGAGGGACAGATTAGCTTTAGAAAATCTGTTAAAAACAGTGATTTATTGGTGGGTGGGTGCTAAAGGAGATTTTTGTTTGCTAGAGTACATTTTGTTTGCTAAGCAAAGTGCCTCATATAAAACTTAAGTAATTTTTCTGTTTGTTAGGTGGGCGTTTGCAGCCATTTTTGCAAGTGCACTGCACTTGCAACTGCTTGTGTGTCAGGGACACTACTTTAATCGTGTTCTGTTAGTTCAGTTGGCAACATTTTGGCATATTTAAATACTGCTTTTACATTGCAGTTAGACAAATTACATTTTTTTTTGTGCAAAATATTACATTTGCTGCCAGAGGGGCATTTCTTGCACAAAATTAAAAAGTGTGTCTACATTGCTGGTTTAAAAAAAAAAATCTAAATAATACATTTGCAGCCAGCGGTGCATTTCTTGCACAAAAATAAAAAGTGCGTCTACATTGCTGGTTTAAAAAATATATATATTCTAAATACTACATTTGCGGCCAGCAGTGCATTTGTTGCATAAAAATAAAAAGTGTGTGTACATTGCTGGTTTAAAAAAAAAATATTCTAAATACTACATTTGTGGCCAGCGATGCATTTCTTGCACAAAAATAAAAAGTGCATCTACATTGCTGGTTTAAAAAAAAAAGAATAACAAATAGTGCTACATAGTACATATGCATCTTGCTCTGCATTTCTTGCACACAATTAAAAATGCGTTGACATTGCTGGTTTAAAAAAAAAAAAAAAATAGTGCAACATAGTACATTTGCACCTTGCTGTGCATTTCTTGCACAAAATTAAAAAGTGCGTCTACATTGCTGGTTTAGAAAAAAAAAAAAATAGTGCTACATTGTACATTTGCACCTTGCTGTGCATTTCTTGCAAAAAATTAAAAAGTGTGTCTACATTGCTGGTTTTTAAAAAAAATAGTGCTACATATACGTATACATATACAAAGTACATTTGCACCTTGCTGTGCATTTCTTTCACAAAATTAAAAAGTGAATCTACATTGCTGGTTTAAAAAAAGAACAATAAATAGTGCTACATAGTACATTTGCACCTTGCTGTGCATTTCTTGCACAAAATTAAAAAGTGTGCCGACATTGCTGGTTTAAAAAAAAAAAATAGTGCTACATAGTACATTTGCACCTTGCTGTGCATTTCTTGCACAAAATTAAAAAGTGTGTCTACATTGCCGGTTTAAAAAACAATATAAATTTGTGCTAAATAGTACATTTGCGTCCAGAATGAGGAGAGTGTCAAATAAGGGACGTGGTCGTGGGGCTGCTGGTGCTGCTGGTGTTGGTGGTGTTTGTTAAGCTCCTGTTGCAAGGAGAGGACGTGGTCAATCTGTGCCAGCTACACGCCAGTGAAACACCTTCCTCGGGTGCGAGTAGCCGACAGAACCTTAAATGTTATATGGTAGGCCCGAATGGCGCTCAACGAATGGTGAGGCCAGAACAGTACAGGCCATAGTAGATTGGGTGGCTGACAATGCCTCCAGTTCCTTCACATTGTCTCCCACCCGGTCCCTTGCTGAAAGCTCACAGTTGGCACCTGAACCCCATGGCCATCTGTCTTTCACCTCAGCCCCTTGTAAATCAGCCAAGCAGTCTGAGCCCCAAGTCATGCAGCAGTCTATTTCGTTTTTTTATGTGATTTTAAGTTATTTCCCTATCCACATTTGTTTGCAGGGCACTTGTCCTACTCTTACCCCCATTATGCTTCCCTCTAGCCCTTTCCAGGACTTTTTTAGAGCCATTTTAGTGCCCAAAAGTTCGGGTCACCATTGACTTCAATGGGGTTTCAGGGTCAAGTTCGGGTCAAGTTCAGGGCCGAACTCAAACTTTTTCGAGAAGTTCGGCTGAACCCGCCGAACCCGAACATCCAGGTGTTCGCTCAACTCTAATTATAGCACTCTGAAGGCTGGATTCTAATGTCTTGAAAAAATAAGCAGTGACCTGCCCGGTCACTGCTTATTTTTTCAAGACATTGGAATCCAGCCTTCAGAGCGCTATAATCTGTTTGTGTGAGCTACAAAGGCACAGGAAATTTGGTCAAAATTGATGGCAAGATGAATGCAGTATGTTATCAAAAAATACCAGAGGAACATTTGCATTCATCAGCCAGGAAGCTGCGCATGGGACATACTTGGACTTTCCAACATGACAATGATCTAAAACACAAGGCCAAGTCAACCTGTCATTGGCTACAGCAGAATAAAGTGAAGGTTCTGGAGTGGCCATCTCAGTCTCCTGACCTCAATATCATTGAGCCACTCTCAAACGTGCAGTTCATGCAAGACAGCCCAAGAATTTCCAGAAACTGGAGGCTTTTTGCCAAGAGGAATGATCAGCTTTACTATCTGAGAAGATAAAGATTCTCATCTACAAATACCACAAAGTACTTCAAGCTGTCATTGATCCTAAAGGGGGCAATACACGGCATTAAGAACTGGGGTATGGGAACTTTTGATCAGGGTCATTTGGGTAGTTTCTGTTGTCATTATGATTTAAAAAGAATAAACACAGTTGACTGATAATAAATGGCTTCAGCCAAACACTAACCATGAGTGAAAGGAAAGTTTTAGTGTTATCATTCATATTCTCTGAAAAATGGCCAAGAAATCATAAATTCTGCCAGGGTATGTAAACTTATGAGCACAACTGTATATACAGTATCAAACAAAAGTGAGTACACCCCTCACATTTTTGTAAATATTTTATTATATCTTTTCATGTGACAACACTGAAGAAATTACACTTTACTACGATGTAAAATGGTGAGTGTACAGCTTGTATAACAGTGTAAATTAGTTGTTCCCTCAAAATAACTCAACAAACAGCCATTAATGTCTAAACAAAAGTGCGTACACCCCTAAGTGAAAATGTCCAAATTGGGCCCAATTAGCCATTTTTCCTCTCCTTTGTCATGTGATTCGTTAGTGTTACAAGGTCTCAGGTGTGAATGGGGAGTGGGTGTGTTAAATTTGGTGTTATTGCTCTCACTCTCTCATACTGGTCAATGTAAATTCAACATGGCACCTCATGGCAAAGAACTCTCTGAGGATCTGTAAAAAGAATTGTTGCTCTACATAAAGATGGCCTAGGCTATAAGAAGATTGCCAAGACCCTGAAACTGAGCTGCAGCATGGTGGCCAAGACCATACAGTGGTTTAATAGGACAATTTCCACTCAGAACAGGCCTCGCCATGGTCGACCAAAGAAGTTTAGTGCACGTGCTTAACGTCATATACAGAGGCTGTCTTTGGGAAATAGACGTATGAGTGCTTCCAGCATTGCTGCAGAGGTTGAAGGGGTGGGGGGTCAGCCTGTCAGTTCTCAGACAATGTGCCGCACATGGCATCAAATTGGTCTGCATGGCTGTCAACCCAGAAGGAACCCTTTTTTTAAGATAATGCACAAGAAAGCTTGCAAACAGTTTGCTGAAGACAAGCAGACTAAGGACACGGATTGCTGGAACCATGTCCTGTGGTCTGATGTGATCAAGATGAACTTTTTTGGTTCAGATGGTGTCAAGCGTGTGTGACGGTAACCAGGTGAATACAAAGACAAGTGTGTCTTGCCTACAGTCAAGTATAGTGGTAAGAGTATCATGGTATGGGGCTGCATGAGGGTGGGCAGCACTGGGAAGCTACAGTTCATTGAGGGAACCATGAATGCCAACATGTACTGTGACATATTGAAGCAGAGCATGATCCCCTCCCTTTGGAGACTGGGCTGCAGGGCAGTATTCCAACATGATAACAACCCCAAACACACCTCCAAGACTATCACTGCCTTGCTAAAGAAGCTGAGGGAAAAGGTGATGGACTGGCCAAGCATGTCTCCAGACCTAAACCATATTGAGCATCTATGGGGCATCCTCAAATGGAAGGTGGATGAGCGCAAGGTCTCTAACATCCACCAGCTCCGTGATGTCGTCATGGAGGAGTGGAAGAGGACTTCAGTGGCAACCTGTGAAGCTCTGGTGAACTCCATGCCCAAGAGGGTTAAGGCAGTGCTGGAAAATAATGGGGGCCACCCAAAATATTGACACTTTGGGCCCAATTTGGACATTTTCACTTAGTGGTGTACTCACTTTTGTTGCCAGCGGTTTAGACATTAAGGGCTGTGTGCTGAGTTATTTTGACGGGACAGCAAATTTACACTGTTATACAAGCTGTACACTCACTACTTTACATTGTAGCAAAGTGCCATTTCTTCAGTGTTGTCACATGAAAAGATATAATAAAATATTTACAATAAAATGTGAGGGGTGTACTCACTTTTGTGAGATACTGTATACATAAGCGTGTGTGTGTCGATAAACTTCCTCCTGAATTATTCATCTCTGGGTTGGAGAAGTTAGGAAGGATAATTTACAGACATGGCCAGTGAGGTGCTGAAATTAGGCCTTAACCACTTGCCTACTGGACACTTTCACTCCCTTCCTCACAGGCCAATATTCAGCTTTCAGTGCTGTTGCACTTTGAATGACAAATGTGTGGTCATTCAACACTGTAACCAAACTAAATTTTTATCATTTTTTTGAGACAGAGCTTTCATTTGGTGGTATTTAATCACCTCTACTGATGGGCACTGATAAGGTGGCACTGATGGGCACTGATGAGGAGGCACTGATGAGGCTGCACTGATAGGTGTCACTGATGGGCAATGACAGGCGCCACTGATGGGCATTAATAGGAGGCACTGATGGGCAGTGATAGGCAGCAATGATAGGCATCACTGTAGGCACTAGCAGGCAGCACTGATGGTCACTGACAGCATCACTGATTGACACTGGTTGGCAGTACTGGTGGGCACTGATTGGCAGCACTGGTGAGCACTGTTGGAGCTGCACTGATAATCAGGACATTGATGATCAGTGCCCTGATTATCAATGTAGATGTTCCCTGTGTGGATTGGCCAGCTCTCTTCTCCACATGCGCTGTCAGCGTGAGGAGAAGAATGGCGATAACTGGCAAATCCTGGTTACACTCTAATCAGCCATGATTGGACACACCTGATCATGTGGTAAAGAGCCACTGTGATCGACTCTATACCACAATCTATGATCATCTGTGCCTCAAGGGACAGGGGGCGCACGAGTAGTGCGATCACAGGAGAACGTCATATGACGCCCTCCCGGGAACGTACGACCATGCTGTAGCCGTCATTTGGCTATAGTGCAGTTGTGAAAATGTTAATAAACTGGCTATTTCTTTTATTGTGAATGGCAACTTCTCTGTGTGCTAATATATTCAGTGGAGAGCATGATCATCTCAGTTGCATAAACCGCTAATGATTTGAGATGAGCTGCGATCATCAGGAGTCAGAATACCTCACCAAAAACAAATCTCCTGTTGCAGGGAATGCCTGGAATTTAAAAATTTGGGAAAAGCATTGAGCCAATCTTATTAGCAGGAGATTTTTTTTAGATTTACTAACAGAAGCAAATGTTAAAATGCACATGATGCTATAACCCTACACCTTACCACATGATCAGCTGTCAGCCAATGACAGCTGATCACGTGATGTAAACAGAAGATTGGTAATCTGTATTTTTTTCCCTCACGCTGTCAGCATGAGGGAAAAAAAAAGCCAATCACTGGCTTCTGTCAGAGGGACATCAGTCCCTCACATAGAGAGCTGCAGCTGCCTCACCTGTGCCTCCAGTGCCACCTTTCAGTAACTGCCAGTACCACCTACCAGTGCCCACAGTGCCACCTACCTTTGCCCACCAGTGCCATCTATCAATGCCCCCCAGTGCTGCCAATAAATGCCCATCAGTGCCTCATCATCGGTGCCACTGATCAGTGCTGCCTATCAGTGTCACCTACCAGTGCCCATCAGTGCCACCTATCAGTGCTGCTTATCAGCACCACCTATCGGTGCCCTTCAGTGCCGCTCATCAGTGCTGCCCATCAGTGCCACCCATCAGTGCCACCTATCAGTGGCCATCAGTGCTTATCAGTGCCACCTATCAGTGCCCATCAGTGCACCCTCATCAGCACACATCAATGAAGGAGAAAATGACCTGTTTTCAAAATTTTATGAGAAAATTGAGTGCTGCCCAAGATACTTTTTTATTTGCAGTAACACACAATTTTTCAGGACAAGCTTTCGGGGTATGTCCCCTTCTTCAAGGTCCAAGCAGTACTGATTCACAAAAGTTTTAGCAGAATGTTAAAAAAAAAAATCTCTGCGGGAAAGGAAAAAAAAGGAAAAACAAACAAACACGCACAAACCAATGTATATGGTGATGGTAATAAAGCTAGCAGCAGGGTCACTGAGAAAAGACAGAGGGAGAGCTATATTCTGGGGGGGGGGGGGTGACAGTCACAGAGAGGGTCATACGAGTACTCAGTTTTCTCTGTTGCAATTGCATTAATATGGCTACAATCACCTCAAGCATAACAAACTATGATACAGTTTTTTTTTTTTTTAATTTTTGGTCTTTTTTGATTTTTTTTTTGCAAAAAAAACCCAGTAGTGATTAAATACCACCAAAAGAAAGCTCTATTTGTTTGAAAAAAATGATAAAAAAATTAATTTGGGCACAGTGTAGCATGGCCGCGCAATTCTCATTCAAAGAGTGACAGCGCTGAAAGCTGAAATTTGGTCTGGGCAGGAGGGGGGTTTAAGTGCCCACTAAGCAAGTGGTTAGAGATTGTCACCTGGCTGGTAAAAATAGGACTTGTTGCCAGTGCTAATATTTGAAAAGAGAGCATATAAATTGTATTTTTTTTCTCAGCAAAAATGGACACTGTACCAAATTACGGTGGCACGCAAGGGTAAGGACAATCAACACCATAGGTTTTTTCTTTTAAACCAGCTTTTATGCTCCACCAGCTATTCATCCATACTTTATCTTGATCTCTAAATGTGTGACCTGTATACCACCCCAATGGTTCTAGCTGCACTTGCCCAATAAAATAAAAAATAAAAATACAGCAAAAATCTGCATTCTTCATATAATTTGTAATGATAATCCTCCACTCTCTCAAACCTTTGCCAAATTACAAACTTTTTAATAATCGGGCGCAAATTCTCCTTTTTATAGTTACATTTCTCAAGGTGTAGAATAAATCCAAATGAAGGGAATTCACACAAAGAGTAACATTGCCTCTGATGCAGTGTGAAAAACAGACATCTGTTCACCATACATTAAGACGTGAGCAGCATTGCACCATGTTAACTCCGTTTCCATGGCAATAACAAACCAATGAATAAACCACACAAGGGATGAGTGAGGTGAGTAAGTGTGAAATTGATTCAGTTGTACACAGGAAAATGTGGAACTGATTATTTTTCAGGATGCAATTTCTGGTAGGGAATACCATCTCTTTATACTAATGTTATCACAACTGTGCATGTTTCTTTCTAATCAAAATAATCCATTTCTAGATGCACGCCTTAGTGTGGAATTTTCCTATATCTCTCAATTTATTTCCATAAATTATGTGCTGGAAAGAGAGGATGCAGCCAAATTAAATAATGCCTTGCTAAAGAATATACATGCATGTCTGAATATACAGCAGATGCTAAAATATTAGCGAGTTTGCTTTTTTCATAGAAGGAAGCGTTACTGAACATGTATGTGAATGTGTGTATTGTACATTTTGTTGTAAATCTATATTGTAATGCTTTTAATGTAATTGATTTCTTGGGACAAAAACGGTGGTTTTGTATAACATGAGTTAATGGAATATTGCCATTTTGCTGTTTATAGAATCTTTCTGATTCTAGAATGTTTGTAGAAATATTAGTGTTCTTTTTAGTGTGTGATATAGAATGGTACCCCGAATCTGCTCTCTCTGCTCAAATCAACACAGCTTGGCAGACTTGGTACAGAAACACAATATATTGTATGTATGGCAATTGCTATTGTATGAAAAAAACTGTAGAATGAGGGTCCTTAAGACATTATCCAACATATAAGGGATAGAATATAATTTTCTCGTTAATTGTGATGACTTTTATTAGAATGGTTCAGTTAATCTTTCCAAGTTTGTAGCCTTTTATTGAGTTTGAGTTTTGGTAAAGATATGCTTTCTTTGTTAAATACAGGGAGTGCAGAATTATTAGGCAAGTTGTATTTTTGAGGAATAATTTTATTATTGAACAACAACCATGTTCTCAATGATTCCAAAAACTCATTAATATCAAAGCTGAATATTTTTGGAAGTAGTTTTTAGTTTGTTTTTAGTTGTAGCTATTTTAGGAGGATATCTGTGTGTGCAGGTGACTATTACTGTGCATAATTATTAGGCAACTTAACAAAAAACAAATATATACCCATTTCAATTATTTATTTTCAGCAGTGAAACCAATATAACATCTCAAAATTCACAAATATACATTTCTGACATTCAAAAACAAAACAAAAACAAATCAGTGACCAATATAGCCACCTTTCTTTGCAAGGACACTCAAAAGCCTGCCATCCATGGATTCTGTCAGTGTTTTGATCTGTTCACCATCAACATTGCGTGCAGCAGCAACCACAGCCTCCCAGACACTGTTCAGAGAGGTGTACTGTTTT
>BLSH010203700.1:1504129-1531874 GCA_018402905.1 Glandirana rugosa
ATTCGGCCCTCATGGGTATAGTGACAAGACGTTTTACACACATAGTGAAATTTACTTTAAAGTGATACACACATTTTGCAGAACAGTGATATGGGTACTCCCGGCTTATTTATACTTTTTTGACACAGTTTGAAGATGATTTTAGAACAGTTCTATGGCTTCTAATGTCAATTAATACTTTTCAGACCCATTTTGAAGATGATCTCCATTTTTGCATTTTTTATGTTATTTTTTTAAAAATATTTAAAGTTATTTCCCTGTCCCCATTTCTTTGTAGGGCACTTGTCCCACCCTTACCCACATTTTCCTTCCTTTTGCAGACCTCTAGGACCTTCCTGGGCTTTTTTACAGCATTTTTAAGATTTTGCATTAAAATTAGCAGAACCCCGGACCCGAACCCGGACTTTTTTTGAAAAGTCCGGGACCGGGTCCCGGACACCCCAAAGTTCGGTACGGACCCGAACTTTACAGTCTGGGTTCGCTCAACTCTATCCATGACAGATGGTTAGGTCTAGGGACTAGGGAGGAAAAGGAGGTAATGACGTCTATCTGGGTTCTGCTAGCGTCTAGCAGAGAGTGTCTAGCAGAGAGTAGGGATGGGCCCGCTGTTTGAGTCGAACGTAAGTTCGACTCAAACATCGGGCGTTCACCCATTAGTCGAAATTAGAACATTATGGGGCGTTTGCCGGAACTTCAAGCACACTGAGTCCCCAGCATAGCTGGAGAACTGACCACAGCATGCTCTTCTGCTTAGTGTTGTCAGTTTTCAATAGGGAAGAAGAGGAACTGGCAGGGTCACCAGGGATTTCACATAAAGAGAGCATTACAAAGAGAACAGGAGACTTTCTCATACAAATATATGGAACAGCAGGCACATATCAGGAATATGAAGTGTCGGGGTAACAAATCGTTTCATTTCTATTTTGGTGTCCCTCATACTGTGACCAACCAATGTAAAACTATTAGTTCCCTTACTACCTCCTACATTGTTATCTGTAGAACACTATTTTGAATGTAATGATCATGGTGGAGAGAGAAGACTGAGGAAATGCTTAATTGCAGGTTGCTTCAGGCTGACCTTGAAAACCTGTGCCCAAACAATGCTTTTTAGGGATGAATAGTAATTTATTTGAAAAAGGAATACGTTATTGTATATTGTGGCCTAGCCAGCATTTCTTTCATGCAGATTTGTAACATTATGAATAGAATAATCTACCTTAAACTTATCACATTTACATCACATTCATGTTTCTTTAAAAGTACAGATTCCCTTGTATTCATTTATTCAACAGCATATGGCATCAGTATAATCCCTTCATTTGGCTACATTTAATGCAAAATGGCAAATACTATTTATTTTGCTGCAAGCAAATCTTTAAGTTGCCAGACATATTGGATGCTGTATCCTGCAGACCACATTATTGGTAAGACCAAATAACAGTGTCAGTATTAACATAAAACAACACATTGTACCATATACCCTATTCTGTCAACCAAAGTAGAATAAAATCATAAACATATATTTAAACAGAAAATATATATGTTTCTTATACTTCCTATATTATATTCATGCCTAAAAACATTACATCATGGGTGGACAACCTTTGAGAAGGAAGAGATCTACCTGAGCAACATGGAAGAGAGTAATGCCTCATACACCCGGTGCAATGGTCTCACGACCGGACATCCAAAATCGTATGTTGGCTGTTGTGTCTCGCGTACTGATGTGCATTAAGCGATCGTACGACCAAACCTAACGTGGTGACGTGCTACAAGCGTATAAAGAGGAAGTTCAGGTGAATGTGTTTTGTGAATTAGGAACGTAGGTTTACACAAACTGACACTTCCAAGCATTCCTGACTTCTGAGCATGCGTGTTTTGCACATACAGCTTTGTTGGCCCAACTTCTCTGTACACACGATTCAACAGTCGTACAACCGTTTGTTGTACAGCAAACGTTTTCTAGTCTGCTCATCCAACTTCTGTTGTACCACCGTTGCACGCTGGCTGTTGTATTCGCCCGTACCAACGGTCAGATAATTGTACACACCGATGTACTGTGTGGCTCGGGGTGGAATTTCAGTACCATTAGCGGTAATCCCTAGCCACACTCGGGATTGCATCGCTGGATCCAAGGCAGCGTTACTCACCTTGTCCCCTGAATCCAGCAATGTCCCCCGCCGTGTCTGTGCGCTCTGTCCGCCGCCCGATGCCTCTGTGTGCCAGGCTCCGTTCCCTGCGAGCGTCGCGACACACGGGGAAGGAGACCAGCGGCAAATTCAAAAAGTGAAACATGCAGCATACATACAGTGCACTGTAATCTTACAGATTACATTACTGTATCAAATCATTTCACATCCCCTTTGTCCCTAGTGGTTTGCCTAGTGCCCTGCATGCACTTTTATATTATATATGTCATTCTTTCTGCCTGGAAACTTGATGTCCATGGCAACCAAAAAGTGTCCCTTTATGTCAAAAGTGTTTTTTGATCAGCTAGAATACAGCAATAGTAAATAAGAATCATTTGCAGAATTGAGTGATACTGATTTTTGGGGAAATTTATCATCAGACACTGAAAGTGACGACAGCAACAATTCTGCAACTGAGCAAATTTCTGTGTTATTGGTGTGATTATATCATTGAATACATTTTATTACTATTACGTTATTATTTTTGATAATTATTTTTAGTTATTTATTATATTATAATTTACAATTTCATGTTTCAAACGTTATCATACCTGGGATGTCTACTAGACTCTTGTTTGGACAGATTTAAGTGAGTTATTCCTAAGAATTACAGGCCTACAATATAAACCGCCAAATTTCCATGCAAAATAATGTACTGCTTTCAGCACCAAAAATCTGAAATAATCATACCGCCAGGGAGGTTAAAAGAAATAAACTAGCAATGCCCCAATAAAAAGATAAAAAGGGAGGGGCGTGGTCTGATACTGAGTCGGACAGTCGCATAGCTCCGGAGCTCCGACATTACAGGGACCTAGCGGCTCATAGCAAAGACCCAAGAAGGCACAAATCGCCCGACACAGACTCCACATCAGCTGGGAACCGGCCACGAGATGTCAAAGAAAAGGAAAGACCAGAGAAAGCCACACAAATTGACGGACTTCTTTTCACCAGAGCGCACAGGAGGTAGGCAAGATGGCGGCGAGGCCTACTCACCCCAGGTCTCGCCGCAGCATAACAACCCCACATACAAGGCCATCCAAGGGGACAATGAAGCAGCAATAAACGGGAGGCACCCCCGCCCATCCACCCCATCGTCTCGCAGCCCGGCCAAATCAAAAATCAGGCTGGATGGAGGTGGATGCAGCCCGTCCCTACACATGGCTGCAGACTCTGGGGATGACACTAGAGACCTACCCGATTGAATAGAACCGTTCCCCACTCAAAACCTACCTGTGATAGATACAGTTCTAAAAGAAATGCTCCTTTCATTGAGAAGCACAATACACACTGATATAGTGTCATGTATGCATAAATTTAGTCAGGATATACAAGAAGTGGAACACAGAGTGGAGCATATAGAGGGCAAGATGGGAGAATAGGCTTCCACGATAAATGACTTAGTTGACGCACATGATGAAAAGGAAAGAGAAATGGAGTGGTTTAAAGCCAAGTTGGCTGACATAGAGGACCGCGGGAGACAAAATAATTTAAAAATCAGGGGCATACCTGAAACGATCCCCCAAACTGAGCTACGCAACTACGCTACCTCTATGTTTAAGGCAATCATCCCAGACCTGTGAGACCTAGATGTCACCATAGACCGCATACACAGGCTGCCAAAACCATCACATCTCCGAGAACAGATCCCAAGAGATGTGATCCTGCGCCTCCACTACTACCATATCAAAGAGAACCTTATGTCTGCTATGAGGAAGAGAGATCTGATACCCCAACAATATCAGGACTTACAATTTTACGCCGACCTCTCACAATACACGCTGCAGAAGCGAAAAAATCTGATTACAGTGACTAAAGTGACCAGAGGACCGCACCACTCCTACTCCTCCGCAACAAAACAAACCAGAATGGAAGACGGTCAATGCAAGGAATGCCAAATCCCACAAGTGAGAATACCTGGGCACACATAAACCACAATCAGGTCCCTACCCTATGAGCTGATATCGCGAACTTAACCCCCCCACAATTTTGCAGCTTAAAGCTGCTCCAAATCTTCTCTGCTTTCTATGGCATGTTGCCACTAATGTTAACTCTGTATCAACGAAGATACAATAACTGTTGTGTTCCCTTTTTTTTATTTGTTTTTTTTCTACTGTCTACTGCTGGAGATAACCAGAAGGAACATGAGATACTCCTCGAAACCTATAAGACCCTCAACTTCAGTCCACAAGAACTGTCACCATTTGAAGATGCCATAACCCACATTTCGAACCTCAACTCTTCCACAGTAAGTACTGACCACTCATTTATACCAAAACAAAGCACATATCTGCAATACACAGTTGTGTCACCAGAGGGAGCCTTGGTTTCATCTGTGGAACCAACGCTCAATACTATAACATATATACAAAACAAAAATGGAAATCACAATTTTATCAATTAATGCCAAGGGCCTAAACCACCCGGCCAAACGAAAATCACTGTGGAAGGAAGCCCTACAACAGAAATGTGATATACTTTGTACGCAAGAAACACACTTTAGGCCTCATACACACGGACGTTTCTAAAAAAATAAACAAAACGTCGGGCCCGACGTCAAAGAAAAAAAGTCAGCGTCTTTCGGCGTTATGCATTGGCGTTTTTGAGCGTTAGTGAGCGTCGGCGTCAATAGGCGTTTTTTAAAAAAAAATCATCCCTCTGCTATTTTTCAACCTAAAAACGTCGGCGTCAAAAAACGCCGGAAAACGCCGGTATAATAATAGGTGGCATATGGTGGCATATGTTGGCGTTTCTTGGCATATTGTGGCGTCGGCGTCAAAAAACGTCAAAATGTTACAGCCTCAGAACGCGATGGCCATGGGTTCTACTTTCTGCTCACTAACGCCGACGCCACCTACAGCTCAGAAACGCCGACGTTTTTATGGGGCCATTGACTAACATGGAGAGCTGCAAAAAACGCCAGAAAACGCCGGCGTCAAAAAACGTCCGTGTGTATGAGGCCTTAGCAAAACATCCCCACCACTGTGTACTCATAGAAACTTTCCCAACATATTTGTAGCTAACGCGGATAACAAAACCAAAGGTGTTATGACAGCAATAAGAGACTCGGTTGCATTTACTCTCCGTGAACGGATTGCTGACCCACAAGGACGGTATTTAATTCTTATATGTGATCTAAACTCGGTGACATACTCTGGTCAACTCATATTTCCCGAATCAACACCAACTGCGCTTTTTCCATATCCTGATGGCGAAAGTTCGCCGCCATCAAATGGGGCGTCTGGTCATGTGTGGAGACTACAACATTATACCGGAACCATCCTTAGACTCTACCTCTAAACCAAAAAGATGTGTCCCCACACTTCAACCAGCTCTATATAAACATTCCCTCTTTGACGCTTGGCTCTGCCTTCATGCGGAAGAGAGAGACTACACCTTCTTCTCGCTACCTCACCGCACCTACACCAGAATCGACTTATTCTTAGTTGACCAACAAACCCTCATCAAAACCAAAAGATCAACAATCAACACTATAACATGGTCGGACCATGCATCCGTGACCCTGACCATTGAAGATACAGCAGCCCCATCACCTAACTCCGTATGGAGGCTGAACACTTATATATTGCAACAAAAAAAGTATAATGATATACTGAAATCTAAGCTGGGTGAGTTCTTTGCCGACAACCTTTTGTCAGTACAGAGCCCATTCACACTGTGGGATGCCCACAAGGCTTTCATGAGGGGTGTCTTGATACAACTGGGTGCAAGGGACAAGAGGCAGAGGCAGCAGCACATTAAAACGATCACAGAGGAACTACAAAAACTAGAATCCCTAAACAAAATCAAACCAAAAAATGACATAACGGAAAAAATATCCTACCTCCGCCACGAACTTAGACTGTCCCTTTTGGACAGTTTTGAGAAATATAATAAACGCCTTAAGATGACATACTACACCAACGGGAACAAAGCGGGGAAAATATTAGCACATAAAATCAAAGGCCACAGGTATAAATCCAAAATTCCATTTATCATACACCCCAGCACTAAACAAAAGCAATACCATCCTCAAAAAATAGCGGATGCTTTCAGTCACTATTATAGTACACTTTACAATCTAAAAAATGATGAGTCCACTCACCAACCCACACTGGAGATGATCAATACATTTTTATCCGCACTAGACATTCCTAAACTCACAGAGAAACAACTTCAAACAGTAAACCAACCTTTCACAACAGAGGAGATTTCAGTAGTTATAGAATCACTACCAATCAATAAATCCCCAGGACCAGATGGATTTGGGGGAGAGTACTATAGGGTATTTAAAGAATTATTAATACCTCATCTAAACAATGTATTTAATACTGCTGCTGCCTCGTCCTCATTCCCGCATGAAATGTTGGAAGCACTTATTGTAACTCTACCCAAGCCAGGGAAGGACCCAACCTCGCCTATGAACTTCAGACCAATTTCATTACTAAATATTGATGTAAAAATATACGCAAAAATGATAGCTATGCTCCTAATTGATATTATGCCCTTACTCATACATCCCAATCAAACTGAATTCACTAAATCAAGACAAACATCAGATGCTACTCGTAGACTGATAAACATAATACATTTAGCTGAGACCCGGGGGAAGCCTTCTCTGCTTCTGGCTTTGGATGCAGAGAAGGCTTTTGATAGAGTCCACTGGTTGTACTTAACCAGAACACTAGAGTCCTTTGGCTTCTCAGGTCATATCCTCATGGCAATAATGGCCTTATACTCAAATCCATCCGCTCGAGTTTACACGAACGGCACCCTTTCGGCACCTTTTCACATATCCAATGGCACCAGACAAGGGTGCCCATTGTCGCCCTTAATATTCAATCTACTGATTGAACCACTAGCGATCCACATCAGAACACATCCTGGAATTAAGGGCTTTCCAACTCCTTCATCCACACATCTGATAAGTCTATTTGCAGACGACATCATATTGGTTCTTACTGAGGTTTGGTCCTCCCTGGCAGAAGTACACCAAGCTTTACAATTGTTTAACAAATTGTCATACTACAAAGTAAATGAAAGTAAATCTTATATAATGGGCATAGGTATTGACAAAGATACTGAGATAGAATTGAAATCAAGATTCCCATATATTTGGAGCGAAGAGGGCATTAAATATTTAGGGATCACCCTCACTCCCCATACATCCAAATTAGTAGAAACCAACTACAATACATTTTTATGCGAACTAAAGTCCAAATTGCAAGACTTATCTAGAACAGAGCTGTCCTGGATGGGACGCTTAGCAGCATTCAAAATGCTCATACTACCTCAATTCTTGTACCTATTCAGAGCTATGCCAATTCCAGTGTCTGACCAGTTTTTCTCCAGAGCTCAAGCAGCTTTACTAAATATTTATCTATGGCAGGGGAGTAGGGCTAGATGTGCATTCAAAAATTGATCAAGGTTAAAGCCATGGGGGGTATAGGGCACGTAGTATTAAAAGATTACCACACTGCTGCTATACTAGCACAACTCAAACAATGGTTCATATATGAACAAAGTCCGAGATAGATTGACCTAGAATCAGCGCAAAGTCCAACCAGGAATTTGTCAAATTTACTTTTAACCAGCAAACTTATCACCCATAAACTGTACAAATTCTCCCCCACTATAACGGCCTCCCTACAAGCTTGGAAAGACATGATAAAAACCCCTTTTGAGTCGACTGGCACAGCAACAATAGACCTACCCATATCTGCCTTAAATCTACTAATCCCTGACCTAAAGATATCACACGGGACAACCAAGGGTATAAACACAGTGGAGGATATTAAAATAGGCCCGACAACCAAAACATTCAGAGCAATCCAAATAGAATACGGAATACAAGATAGCGAGTTTTACAGATATTCTCAAATAACCAATCTTTTGAAATCACTCCCTGGCACCTCTTCTACTTTACCATGGAAAATTAAAGCATATTTTCTGAATCAGAACTCCAAACTAAAGGGGATTTCCCTCTTTTATACCTTCTCAAATCAAAAAACAATGTTCACCAAGTCCTTGTCCATGAAGAGATGGGAGTCCGATATTAATTTTAACTATACAGAAGAACAATGGACCCAAGCCTTAGACATAACATATAGATCCACCAGAAATGCCAATCTATGGGATCTTACACAAAAATTAGTATCGAGATGGTATCTTACACCATCCAGACTGGCGAACTTCACTAGTGAAGTTTCCCCGTCATGCTGGAGACTCTGTGGACATAGAGGCACATTACACCACATATTTTGGTAATGCCCCATTATATGCAAATATTGGACAGAAATATTTGACATTATAAAGCGGATCGTAGGTATCCAACTTAATATGAGCTCTGAAATGGCAATCCTTTCTCTGGGTATTGAATATAATACCTACCACCCACAGATACGTAATATCACATCTTCTCCTAAGCGCTAGACTAGTAATTGCCAGACATTGGAGGGAGAAAGAACCCCCTACGATACGGGAAGTTATTCAAACTACCAATACACACATTACTTACGAAAAGATGTTTGCATATTCCCAGGGAAATTATAAAATTGCACAAACAAGATGGGAACCTTGGATTGAATGGTACTCTTCCTACAAGGAGGATTCTTAGGAACATACGTGTGACCAATAAGTAGAGGTTATCTCAGGTTCGGTCAAATTCTGGTCTTTTATGATCTATATGATATTAACATCTCCAGAACTTCCTATGTTATTGTTTAAACGATCTTACTGTTTAACTCTTTATAGTCTAAGAAGTTTCAGCGCGATAACTCTGATATGCTGATGTTGGGGAGGAATTCTGGACCACAGCAAAGTCAACATCCAACCTATTTTACACATTTATACTAAACAGAAGAATCATCAATACTTGATAACATTTAATTAGTAAGCTTGGATGTCATCCACCCCGCCACAGTATGCTCCCAAAGGGGTGGGGGCTGAAGGTGACAGATACAATCCTCAACCCACGCTTAATACTTGAATTGGTAAAGTCCAGAATTCCCCCCTATCGCGTAGTAACCTAGGAAGATCTTCTTCTAGCCTTTAAATCAAATGTATATACTAACCAACATGTTATAAACATATGTATGGGAATTCTATCAAGCCGCTGAAATGTTTGTAACTAAACCATTCGCATTGAAACCTAATAAAAATTATTCAAAAGAAAAGATAAAAAGGATGACATGAAGAAAACCTATAAAAAAGAAAATAAAACAAGCCTCACTTTAAAAAAAAAAGGATGTATTTACCTACCTATTTTGAGCCTACCACGGTCAGGTCGCGTGATCCCCTGTGTCAGCCAGTGGCAGCTGAAGGGGAGAGGAGAAAGCACTTGACAACAGCTGGTAAAGCTTGGAGTGGTGATGTCACCCATAGGTTTCCATGTCCCAGCCATGGTTGGCGCTCCCTCCTCTCCACTGCATTTGCTGTTGACTTACACAGATGAGATAATGTGACCAGATAGGTGCCACCTGAAAATCGGTTAGTAAGCATAAATGTTAGGAGGGGGGAGGAGGCTTTTTTAAGGCTAGATAGGTTTAGGCTGAAATTCTACTTTATTCTTTCTGCACTGATGGTCAGTGGTAGTGTTTCAAACTAGCCCTCCCTATTGGTGGGCAGTGGCAGTGTCAACTAACTCCTTTTTGCTGCAATAGTGGCCAGTGGCAGTGTTCATTAACTCAATTCATGCTGCAGCAAAAAGTGGTTAATTAACACTGACACTGATGCCCCTAATGCAGCACAAAGGGGCTAATAAAGTATCACTAAGGCATCAATGACCAGTGGTAGTATATTAACCCCTTAATACTACACATTACGAATGTCATTATAAATTAACCCCTTCACCACCCCCCATCATAAAACCACATCACTTTCACGCCACATTACACTTTCAACGTGTAGACTGGTGAAGATCTGCCAATGCCTGCTACTTTTAAGTGCCTGATCTTTAAGTTATTGCTCACTTGAACATACACGCTCCCTCCCTGCACCGGTGCCACTTTTATTTCCTATCCCACCTCCTGGCCTCTAAGTCAGAGACCAGTACTAGAAATCATCTGTTAGGTATGAGATCACTGGGAATGTTGTAGATAGCTCTGACAGGTGGTGGATGCAGTCAGGAGCTGGGGTCTTGTTGGGTTGCGCTCTTACTGTCAGATGACCATATTTGACAGCTTGGTGACCCCCGAATTACATTGTAGGCCACTTTAAAAATATACTTATTGTGGATAACAGTGAAAGTATTTTATGCAGTAGATTTCTTCTATGAGAAATATGCAAGAACTATTACTATGTCAATAAAACATAAACATAAAATTGCATTGTGAGTGTGCATATGTGCATTCCAAGATATGAAATACATTTTGCTGGTGGAAAAAAAGTGACACTATCTAAATATTGGTAAATATTGCTAAGAGAACATAAAAGAAAGCATAATCTAGTATTACAAAAGTATAATGATACAGAGAAGTAACCAGCAAGAATGACCTTTTCCATGATCTGACTACAAGACGTTAACATCTGATTTATGGGTTTGATCCTCTTTGTGCAGATAGATACTACCTGGAGGCAATTTTGGTTTAATTCTGCTTTAAAAAGTGTTGAGCTTTTATTTGTTTTCTACTTACTTAAAGGCTATTTCAAAACGACATGTCCACAGGATAAAAATACTGCAGCTATTTCACTGGAGAACGTATAGCACTGTCACAATGTTGAAAAAAGTTAAAAACCAAACGCTCTACTGGCATGAACAACCTTGTAAACCTGTATTACAGAGGTTGTGGTTATTTTAGATTAAAGATTAAAGTGGAAATTTAGTCAGAAGATTTAATCCTGCTAGATTTCTTCAGGTTGGCTCCTTTTTCAGGTATATCTATGTAAAACATTAAAAAGAAGTGCCTATGCTGTTTAAAATCCAGTAATACACTGTCTCACCCTGCTCTGCACATGCTCTCTATTTTTAGGCACTGTTAAATTTGTAGAAACCAATCTGCTGACAGCCTTAAAGCGGGTTTAAACTTTTCTATCCTTTACAGCCAAGGAAGCTGCTTTTGTTTGATCTGCAACTACCATGGTGCTGCACATGTGACAATTTGGTTGAGGATATAAGCAAATGTGACAGTTAGCAATCCCGCCATTCCAGGAATGTAACTGTTTTTGAAGTTGTTAAATCAATGGATTAGTCCTGCTTTATGATTTACGGTTTTCAGGGGCTCTGGGCTTCAGCAAAATGGTAAGCTCCAGCAAGAAGAAGCAGGAGCAATGCTGGAGGCAATTTACAGCACGCACTCATTTTACTAGCATAATTATTAAAGGAGAAGTACAGCCAAAGCTTACTTGGCTGTACTTCTCCTATGGATCACAGGAGTGAAGTTTGTTCTGTACTTCTGTGACCTGTTTCCAGCAGACAATGAGCTTAAGTCCACTGTCTGCTGACATCACAGAGCCGGTCCAGGCTTGGACAAGATCATGGCACTGGGGTCAGGATAAGCCCACATTCCTGGACCAGCAACCGGCTCAGGTTCTGAGCGAGTCGCTCAGATCCTGAGCTGGCTGCTCCCATCCCTCCACAGCCTAGTGCTCCAGTGAGCACAGGGGGAGGGGGGCAGAGCAGAGAACAGTGACTCACAAGCTCTCTGCTTGGGGAGCTGTGAGCTAAGTGATCTATGGTGTTAGAGCGCTCGGTTCTCAGTGTTAGAGCCGGTGGGGAACAGATGTAGCATCGGACTGATGCTGCATCCATGTAGGTGAGTATAGATCTGCAAAAATCCCATACTTCTCTTTTAGTGTGGAATGTATGTTACTTGCTAAAGAACATTATTTTTATCAAGTTGTTATGGGTAAAGTGTACGAACAATTACGGAGAGAATCCCCATATGTAGTAGAGCGGACTTTGCGGGCACACACTAGAATAATAGGATTTGTTAAAAATAACATTTATTATATCATTTGAAATATAAGGATATACAAATATATGTAAAATAAATGGGTACCCAATTAGGGAAACCCTGACTGAGTTCTGAAAGATGAGTACAATCTAAATTATGACAGGAAATGATACATGATACCAGAACTGTATGCACAAAAGTAGAAGTGAATGGTCGACGCGTTTCGCAAATATGCTTCTTCTGGACCTTTCTCTTGCAGACGTGAAAAGTGTACATATTATAAATATACCTTAACTACTTCAATACAGGACGTTTATACCCCCTTCCTGCCCAGACCAATTTTCAGCTTTCAGCACTCTCACACTTTGAATGACAATTACTCTCTCATGCTACACTGTACCCAAACAAAATTTGTATCAATTTTTTCACACAAATAGAGCTTTCTTTTGGTGGTATTTAAGAACCTCTGGGTTTTTTGTTTTTTGCGACATAAGTGAAAAAAGTGCGAACATTTTGAAAAAAAAACACTTTTTTTTAGTTTCTGTGATAACATTTTTCAAATAAGTAATTTTTGTTCATAAATTTGGGCCAAAACCTATACTGCTACATATCTTTGGTAAAAAAAATAACCCCAATAAGTGTATATTATTTGGTCTGTGTGAAAGTTATAGAGTCCAAAAGCTATGGTGCCAAGCATTGAAAATTGATAACACCTGATGCACTGATGGCCTATCTCATTTCTTGAGGCCCTCAAATGTCAGGAATGTACAAATACCCCCCAAATTACCCCATTTTGAAAAGTAGACATTCCAAGGTATTTAGTAAGAGGCATGGCGAGTTTTTTGAAGATGTACTTTTTTCCCACAATTCTTTTTTGCACAAAATTGTCATAACAACAAGTTATTTCTCACACACAGCATATGCATACTTCCAATTACACCCCAAAATATATTCTGCTACTCATCCCGAGTATGGCGATACCAGATGTGTGAGACTTTTACACAGCCTGGCCACATAGAGAGGTTCAACATGCAGGGAGCACTGTCAGGCATTCTAGGAGCAGAAACATCACATCTAATTTCCTAACCACCTATTACACTTTTGAAGGCCATGGAGCACCAGGACAATGGAATTACCCACAAAATGACCCAATTTTGGAAAGCAAACACCCCAACGTATATTCTATGAGGCATTATGAATCTTTTGAATGGTTCATTTTTTTCACAAGTCTTCGAAAACCATGGAAAGAAAATGAAAACGCTTTTATTTTTACACAAAGTGGTCAATTTATAAGATATTTCTAACACATAGCATGTACATAGCAAAAATTACCCCCCAAAATACATTCTGCTACTCGTCACAGGTATGGTGATACCACATGTGTGAGACTTTTTCACACCCTGGCCACATACAGAGGCCGAAAATGCAGGGAGCACCGTCAGGCGTTCTAGGAGCATAAATTACACATAAAATTTCATTCATACTTCTCACACTTTTGAGGGTCCCAGAGCACCAGGACAGTGGAATTACCCGCAAAATGACCCCATTTTGGAAAGCAAACACCCAAGGTATATTCTATGAGGCATGGGCTGCAGATAGGTACTCGGGTACTCTGATGGGCTGCAGATAGGTACTTGGGTACTTTGATGGGCTGGAGTAAGGTACTCGGGTAATCTGATGGTCTGGTAAAAGGTACTTGGGTACTCTGATGGGCTGCAGATAGGTACTCAGTTACTCAGATGGGTTGGTGACAGGTACTCGGGTAATCTGAAGGGCAGGTGACAGGTACTCGGGTACTCTGATGGGCTGGTGACAGATACTCGGGTACTCAGGTGGCCAGGTGACAGGTACTCGGGTACTCAGGTGGGCAGGTGACAGGTACTCGGGTACGCTGATGGGCTGGTGACAGGTACTTGGGTACACAGGTGGGCAGGTGATGGGTACTCGGGTACGCTGATGGTCTGGTTACAGGTACTGGGGTATTCTAATGGGCAGGTGACAGGTACTCGGGTACTTTGCTGGGCTGGTGACAGGTACTCAGGTTCTCTTATGTGCAGGTGACAGGTACTCGGGTACTCTGATAGGCTGGTTACAGGTACTTGGGTACTCAGATGGGCTGGTGACAGGTACTCTGGTACGTGGATGGGCTGGTGACAGGTACTCTGATGGGCAGGTGACAGGTACTCGGGTACTCTGATGGGCAGGTGACGGGTACTCTGATACTCTGATGGGCAGGTGACAGGTACTTGGGTCTCTGATGAGCTGGTGATAGGTACTCGGGTGCTCTGATGAGCACGGGACAGGTACTCGGGTACTCTGATGGGCAGGTGACAGGTACTCGGGTACTCTGATGGGCAGGTGACAGGTACTCGGGTACTCTGATGGGCTGCTGACAGGTACTTGGGTACTTTGATGGGCTGGTGACAGGTACTCGGGTACTCTGATGGGCTGGTGACAGGTACTCGGGTACTCTGTTGGTCTGGTGACATGTACTCTGATGGTCTGGTGACAGGTACTCGGGTACTTTGGTGGGTTGGTGACAGGTACTCGGGTACTCTGAGGGGTTGATGACAAGTACTCAGGTACTCAGATGGGTTGGTGACAGGTACTCAGGTACTCTGATGGGTTGGTGACAGGTACTCGGGTACTCAGATGGGATAGTGACAGGTACTCAGGTACTCTGATGGGATGGTGACAGGTACTCAGGTACTCTGATGGGCTGGTGACAGGTACTCGGGTACTTTGATGGACAGGTACTCGGGTACTTTGATGGACAGGTGACAGGTACTCTGATGGGGTGGTGACAGGTACTTTGATGGGGTGATGACAGGTCCTCTTTATTGGGGGGGTGATCAATGTGCTTGGTGTACAGTAGACGGTAACAAGCTGTTACCGCAATCTCCCTCTCACACACGATCGGTGTGTGACAGGGAGAACTGCGGTAACAGTTAGTTACCACGGTTTGTTTACATGACATGACCGGCAGTGATTGACACAGCCGGTCATGTGGTAAAGAGACAATTCTATTGGCTCTTTACAATGATCGGAGCTGGGCTTTGTCCGAGGGACAAGCCTCGGCCCTGTTCGCCGCGCTGCACGCCCCCAGGGCGCTCACGAGCAGCATGCACGTGGAGGTCGGTAGTGACCGGCTGTGATTGGTCACACAGCCGGTCACGTGGTAAAGAGTCAATTTTATTGGCTCTTTACCCCGATTGGGGGGGACACGACCCCCCCGGCACATGATCGATCCGTGATCGCCGTTCATATGACGTCGGCCCGGATCGACGAGCGGTTCCTGCTGACATAATTTTAATATGAGTCGGTAGGGAACTGGTTAAAGTACAACCTTGTAAATATGTATACATGTATATACATTGCCATATTAATATCTATTTGATTATACATAATTCATGCTTACTTGTGGTTAGCAGAGCTCCGAAAGAGGGCTAGTGAATCAGAGGGGCAGACACAGGGGATGTAGGTTGACTGAGCTTAACACATATGCTCTATATCTAGGCTTAACATAATGGTAATGGATATTGTTTAATTCAGTGGATAAACCAGAGAAAAACATGATTGTGTGCAAAATGTATGCAAACTAGGCTGATACCTGTATTTATAAGCCAAATTGGATATCAATCGACTTTCTAGAGCCTCTGTGCCAAGCCGCTAACTCGGTCTGAAGGGATAGGGTGTCTGAATGATATATCAATATAATAGGATAGATATTAACACCAAGAAGTATAGCACAATGTGGGCTATAGTCTGCACTACTGGTGAAGTATTGTAATAAGATAAGGATAATAAAAAAATGACATGCAACGATCGTACCTGGTAAATATGACCAAATGGCCCAGAGTCCAAGGTTATTTGTGTTGGTAAGGTACGGAGTTATGACCTAAAGACAGACATTAGTAACTACATTTGGTAGCTGGAAAGATATCTAATGCGTGGGTAAGACCATATTGGGAGGGCGAGCATCTTGATAGCAACCCACTATTATGGCCGTATGGACAAGGTCTAAAGTACAAGCAATAGTAAGTAGTAGTACCGTAGTAATTGCAACAATGCAATTGTAATTTAAAATAATGATATACAGGCTTCTATTCACCTTGTAGATGTCCAATGTGACTTCCCCATGTGGTGCCTTCGCCGCCGGGAATGCCAATGATTTGGCGTCCGGCTTAAATATTCCCCATTGCGCCGGGCTGTCGCAGTCCCACATGGTGGGCAGGGATTGGCGTTCCGGAAAGGACCAAAGGATGGTGATGGGTCACGTTCACCTGGTGGTGGTGATAACAAACGAAAGGTGGAGCACGAATCACATAATAGAGATAGCATGTCACAACCTCAAACGCACCTCGAAACACAGGAGCTACAACTCCCTAAACATTCAAGCACACAAGGTGATGGTGGTAAAGCACAAAAAGCACAAGGTGCATGCAACACTTCTAGTAAAAAACCCACAAACAAATATACCACAAACAATTACATTAAAGATGGGGATTTTTTAGACCCCACATCACTTCTAGGCACTCCCAAGAACACGAAGGCCACATTGGATCCCTTCGTGACCAAACTCACACAGCCCCCCCAGGATTAAATATTATAAATTTATCATCACATGATCTTACCCCAGCTGAACTATCCCTAAGTTTAGGATTAACGTTCTGTCCCACACAAAATATGGATCCTTTTGAAATTATAAAGGATCTCAATCTTTTTGGTAGGAAGCTCACGTACAAATTTTTATTTGATGAGGAAAGGAAAAAGAGAAAAGAAGATTAAAATTTGAGTGAACAGTGGACGGACTTCAAGGTCAGGGATTTTCAAGCCCTAAAGGATCTAATGGATCTACTGATGGAAAACGAAGTGCATGAGGCCCAAAATACATGTCACTCACAGTCCATACAAATAGAGGAGGGCCCAGTTGTGGTAACTGCTAACCCACATTCATCAATTAAAAAGAAGAAAAAATCTGAAAAATTTCCGTTGTTACAAACAAACCCCAATATAGCTGAGTTTATTACACAGGTTTCAAAACAGATAGAACAGATAGATATTACTAAATATCACCAAGAGGACAATTTAACCAATGAACAAAAGCAGGCGTTACGGGATCTTCAAGTCAACAACAATATTGTTATTAAACCCTCTAATAAAGGGGGCAACGTGGTGATGTTAGATGTGTGTCAGTATAAAGAGATGTGTTCCAAAATTCTTAATAACCAGGAATGGTATAGGAAGATTCCCCCGGAGGCGATTGGCAAATTCAGGGAGGAGTTCTCTAACCTTGCCTGTGATGCCTATCTACAAGGCATTATAGACAAGGATACCTATGATGCCATCTTGGTTAAAAATCCCCTTGTACCTACATTTTATGCATAACCAAAAACACATAAAAATATGCAAATACCTCCTGGGAGACCAATCGTCTCCGGTATTGGCAGTTTTACTGAACAAATGAGCCATCTCATTGAATCACACCTGAACCCACAAGTTTGATCATTACCCTCCTATATACAGGCTATCCCAGATCTATTGAGAAGATTAGAGGACATTCAAGTCCCTCTTAATACTAGACTTGTGGCTATCGATGTTGAAGCCCTATATAGTAGTATCCCTCACAGCAAAGGATTAAGAATAATTAGGGAATTCCTCAATGAGAGATATCAAGACTCACAAACAAAACGATTTTATCCCTGCTGCCCTTGAACACATTCTTACTAGGAATGTGTTCATCTTTGATGACTCCCACTACCTCCAGATACAGGGAGTAGCGATGGGGACTTGCTGTGCCCCATTGTATGCAAACCTGTATCTGGGGGGGGTGAGAGAGGACTATTTTCTCTGACGATAGATTTGGCACCTATTGGTCCCATATCCTCCTCTGGCTCCGATACATAGATGACATGTTCATGCTGTGGTCGAGATCAGAGGAGATGTTGAACGAGTTCTTTTCTGCACTATCCGTAAATTAATTTAATCTTAAATTCACAATGCAATCAGATCTAAGCATTCCTTTCTTGGATTTTCAAATTTGTCCAAATAATGAGGACCACCCTATACAGAAAACCGACAGCCGGGAATACGGTATTGCATGCCCAGAGTTTCCATCCGGAACCTCCGGTGCATAGCATACCGTATTCACAATATTTAAGGCTTTGAAGAATTTGCTCAAGTGGTGAACTATTCAAAAAAGGAGGCTGATGCCTTGCGTGAAAGACTGCTATCCAGAGGATACTCTTGCACTCTTTTACGCAAAGCATTTAATAAAGCTTATCACCGCACTAGGTAAGATGTGATGTTCCGAAGACCAAGATCCACTCAGGATAACACAGTTCGCCTAATTACCCCTTACACAAGGCAGCACAGGGTTATTAGAAAAATTCTCTGACACCACTGGTATTTACTAACGAACGATAATATTATAAATAAATACCTGAAAGAATTTCCTGAGATCACATTTAAACGAGCGTATTCTGTTAGAAATCGGGTAACACAAAGCCACTTCCAGGACCCGCATGATGTTGTCCCAAATTCTCCTAATGGGACATGGAAATGAGGGGAATGTGACTTCTGCCACTGGATTTACGAAAATCAGACTCTCTACCTGCCTAATTGCAGTTTACAGTGTACAGCATTTTGTTGATTGTCAAACGATAGGGATTATCTACATAATGTTCTGCGAATGCGGGGCCTTCTATGTGGGTAAGACTAAATGTCAGTAAAAGATCACATCTATTACGGAAACAAGAATATTCTATCCACACCCATAGGTAGACATTTGGGCATATATCATAATAATAGCACTGAGGTGGTTCGGTTTGCTGCTTTGGAGCTGGTATTGGAAAATCCAAGAGGTGGGGAGTTTGATAAAATCATTCTACAGCATGAGACACGTTGGATTTACCTTTTAAAAGCTACCAAAAACCAGGCTTAAATGAAGCCCTTCGTTACAAACCCTTCCTTTTAAATGTAACCCCACACCCTGGAATGATTCTAATGCCCTCTTCACAATATTTGTCTATGTTTCATTCACTGTCTGTACTTCAGCAGATACTGTGTACTTACTTCAATTATTCCAACCATTCCGTACTGTTGTAGTTTTGTTTTGTTTTGTCAATTGGCTCTATGATATTCTGCTTTTTATGTAAAGACTAACACCCTGCATCTGTTAGCTGTGGACTGTATACATCCCTTGCGGCTACTCGTGGTTGAGCTCCTGGGGGTGTGTCTCGAGGGGCATGCATATGCGTTCCACACACTAGGTTAGTGTGTTGGTAGCAGCAGAGCCGGAAGGAAGTTGTGAGCGGGAGTTCTGTCCCCTTCCTCATCCTGAGGCTTGACTCTCCTTACACATGGCGCGCCCTACACTGGGCATGCACCGTGTGCTGGAACGCACGTTGCGCTATGCGGGTGGCGTCGCAGTCCAGTGACGCCAATGCCCGCCCACCATGTGGGACGGCAATGGCCCGGTGCAATGGGGGATATTTAAGCCGGGCGCTAAATTATTGGCTTTCCCGGCGGCGAAGGCACCACATGGGAAGTCACATTGGACATCTACAAGGTGAATAGAAGCCTGTATATCATTATTTTAAATTACAATTGCATTGTTGCCATTACTACGGTGCTACCTTCTCTATTGCTTGTACTTTAGACCTTGTCCATATGGCCATAATAGTGGGTTGCTATCAAGATAGAGGACTGCGCATTTACACTAGGCTCCTAGGTAGGTGCTCACCCTCCCAATATGGTCTTACTCACGCATTAGATTTCTTTTCAGCTACCGTATGTAGTTACTAATGTCTGTCTTTAGGTCATAACTCCGTACCTTACCAACACAAATAACCTTGGACTCTGGGCCATTTAGTCATATTTACCAGGTACGATCGGTGCATGTCATTTTTTTATTATCCTTATCTTATTACAATACTTCACCAGTAGTGCAGACTACAGCACACATTGTGCTATACTTCTTGGTGTTAATATCTACCCTATTATATCAATATATCATTCAGACACCCTATCCCTTCAGACTGAGTTAGTGGCTTGGCACAGAGGCACTAGAAAGTCGATCTAAACCAATTTGGCTTATAAATACAGGTATCAGCCTAGTTTGCATACATTTTGCACACAATCATGTTTTTCTCTGGTTTATCCCCTGAATTAAACAATATCCATTACCATTATATTATGCCTAGATATACAGCATATGTGTTCAGCTCAGCCAACCTACATCCCCTGTGTCCGCCCCCCCTGATTCACTAGCCCTCTTTCGGAGCTCTGATAATCATAAGTAAGCATGAATTATGTATAATCAAATAATCAAATAGATACTAATATGGCAATGTATATACATGTATACATAGTTAGAAGGTTGTACTTAAAGGTATATTTATAATGTGTACACTTTTCACTTATAGTCTGCAAGAGAAAGGTCCAGAAGAAGCATATTTGCAAAACGCGTCGACCATTCACTTCTATTTTTGTGCATACAGTTCTGGTATCATGTATCATGTATCATTTCCTGGCATAATATAGATTGTACTCATCTTGCAGAACTCAGTCAGGGTTTCCCTAATTGGGTACCCATTTATTTTACATATATTTGTATATCCTTGTATTTTAAATTATATAATAAATGCTATTTTTAACAAATCCTATTAGTCTCATGTGTGCCCGCAAAGTCCGCTCTACTACATATGGGGATTCTCTCCGTAATTGTTCGTACTCTTTCATATATTAGGATGGTGGCACAATTTGAAATGCAACTTTTCCCTCATTGTTATGGGTAAAGTTCCACTTTAAGTTTATGACAGGTAGATGTTGCAATTTGTTTAATGAGGTCTGAGTGTTGAAAACTAATTATTCCAAATGCCCTTTATCTTCAGAGGGAGATCATGCTGTTCAAACATGTCACCTTTCTTGCAGTAGATTGAGTGCTTTTTTTAATGGAAAACCTTTCTTGTATGCCACCGACACATTTGCAGGAGGTTTGAACATATCCTTAGTATTACTCTTTTGAGAATGATAAAAGTTTTAACTAACAGGTTTGGTCTGAAGAAAATAATAATTGGAATAGTCATTTAAAAAGGACCTGTTTCGTTTTCTAAAAAAAAAAAAGTGCTGTAAAGGTAGACACATTTTTTTTTGTTGTTTTTGTAAGTGAACTTGTTAGTATGCTAAAGTTAGAAAACATGCTGCAATGCTACAATGCAGATATCAGGCAGTTCTGTATAGGAAGTGTTGAAATCTGTATACAGGATGGCAAATTAAAGGTTTGTGGAAGTAGTGTTTGGTGACTGCACTGGGGTACTATGGCCTGTCTCTTATATTAAGAGTGCATACTTGAGGTTTAATTACTAGTTGTAGAAACATTAAAGCCCTTTAACATCAAACCAAGATATATTTGTTATATGGCCACTTTGAGGATGTTGACTTGTCATGGTGATGTTCTGAGGGGCTGAAAGACATTTAACCTATCACACCTCACTCATGCTAACCTTGTAGCACTGCCATAATAACAGGCAAATAAGGTACAAAGAGTTAGGCTGACCATACATATAGTTTAGGTTTCTCAACGCTATATCTAGGGGCTGGTTCAGTTTACTTGTATCAGATAATCACAGGAAACTATGGAGGTAGCAAGGGATATGGCCAAGCATAACATGCATTGAAACAGTCAATATTTGCATATCAATTTAGCTATCATTATCTCTAGATTTACCAATCATTTTGACATTTTTTTTATTGCAGGTAGCACCTGTTTATGCATGTTTTACCACATGCTCAGTTTCTTACAAATGGAAAGATTTTTGTAAAGTAACTGGGTCAATGCATAAAACCAGATACAATACATGCTGTGTATAGACTGCATTGTTGTAAGGAGCACAATGGGGTTGATTTACTGACAGCAATAGACTGTGCACTGTGCAAGTGCAGGTGCGCCAGAGCTTAGTAAATGAGCAGAGGCTCTATTGACTTCCATCATCCAATCATGTGCAAGCAAAAATGCATTTTTTTTATTTCCCTTGCATGTGATTGGGTATTGAAGCTTTACTTCAATTGCTAAGCTCTGGAGCAACTGCACTTTGCAAAGTGCACAGTCTATTTGCCTTTGGTAAATCAACCCCATCAAGTGCTATGTCAAACCATTCAAAGTTTGCATCAAGTCACCGGTACATGGTTTAGTACAGGAATGAATGCTTTTGACTCCTTATAGTGGAGTCTCACAGTCACCTTTCTGGGGTTATTGCCTGTAAAGCCTCAGGATTGGAGGGTCCAATAAACCCCACCATGCAGGCAAGCTGTCTAGTAAGGATTTTAAGATTCCCCCTTACCCTATCTACTAGATCTTCATGCCGTACTTTGTGCAGGACTTGGATGTGCAAGTTAATGTGCTTGTTTCTGTCCTCTTGATCCTCAGTTTTGTACAAAGCTGTTCCAATGGAAAATTAATTCTCATTCTTGCAGTTCAGCAATGGTTTTAGAGTAGGAGTCGAGTCTGTCTTCCACTCTTTTCAGAGTGTGTGATAGGTAATTTCTCATGGATGTCCTATATGTGTAGAGTCACAAAATAAATGGCAGTCAGGTAGGCCTATTCTGATATATATAGCCATGAATTCCTCCGGAGCTGACTTAAAGGCACCCCCCTTAACCCTCCTGCCTTCACATACTTAGTTTCTCAGTTTCTCACAAACACATTTTTCATTTTGGCTGTTATCTTTTCTTTTTTTGCCCCCCTCATCAGTCTTTCCAAGCATACATTAAATAATTCCTTCATGTTAGGTTAACTTTTTTGCAATTAATGTCCTGTATATTGTTGTTCTTAAGGATTTTTTTTCCTTGTTCAATAATTTGTATTGATATTTGCAAAATATGCAAAAGAAAACAGCAAAAAATAGTATTCATAAGAGTGCACCAGAAGTTGCGGAGACCATGCACATCAGAATAGGTGAGGTAAATCCCGTTCATTCAAAAAATACAGAGTGAGATGCTTAGGGGGTAGATAAAACGACAATCAGTAGAAAGTTGTCAAGCAAGGTCTCTTGGGCTACGGATGAGGCGATGTGAAGTGTCAAACCATCTCTTAAGGATTTTTTTTAATAAACTATGAGCTGGGCTAAGGTGCTTGTTTACTCCACCTGTGCAAATGTGTTTTTTTTTTACCTCAGAAGCATGAATAAAATGACAAAAGTCCTCAAAACTGCAAGAGCCTCTGTTTATCCTCTCAGATAATGAAAAGTGCTACTCAGACCAGATAGCTCAAATGACTCTTGTCTTTATTTTTTTGACCATTCTCCCATTAACAAAGACTACTAAGTTGTGACCGAAGTAATGTAATTGAGTGAAAATAATATTTACACAACTGTAACTATTGTATATATGATAATAATTGTTAACAATGTAGTTTACCTTCATGTTACTTATCTGAACAGTATTTGTGTTTAATGGTCCTTTGAAGAAACAATCCATCTTCTCAATAAAGCATGCATTCAAAACAATATTTATTCATCTAATCTCAGTTCTCAGAAATATTGGCTTATATTGGTCCCTTGAATTACTTTAGTTTCCTTGAACCTCCCTTTTAAGCTTTACCCATTAAGGTATAACTTGGCCTGAAAAATTACCTTTTAGCCTTTAGGACAGAAAGTATGTCAAAGGACTTGTACTTTGATCAGTGACTTTAAGTTGGAGCGACATGAGTAGCATATATTAAGACGGCTCCCATTCATTTCAATGGGATTTCTCATGCCAAGCGACTTGAGGCAACTTGGGGCGACACAAGCCGGATCGCTAGTCGCCTAGGTGTGAACTGGCCCTAAGGGTTCACTCACACAGATGCATTCAGCTGTGTTGATCTACATTCATCAAAGCAAGAGCATGTAGGAAACAATTGTTCTCTGTGGTCCCTGTTTACACCATACACATTTAGCAACACACAATGTGTTGCAACATGCTGATAATATTGAATCAAATGATTTTTATGTCACTGTTGATAAAGTTAAAAAAAATAAACATTGCAATGCATTGTAACACCACCTTTTACAATGGACACCAGCAAGCACATGTTATAGCATAGTGTGTGTGGTCAGGAGTGAATAATCCCTAAAGGAGTTGAGAATCTGCACACAATTATACATATTTGTTCAATTATCCATTCATGTGCAGATGAAATAAGTAAAAAGGAATTTTCTTTTCACATGATTTAAATAATTGAAGTGAATATTCATACATTTATTGTGTGAAGATCAACGGTGACCGGTCAATAGGGGGCACTTGGCTGCCGCCTCCCTACTGGTAATGAAGAAAAAAAAAGTCAGCCCAACCCCCTAAAGGTGGAGCCGGTATATTGATTTTTTTTCCGGCTCCTTGTTGTCTGCTGATGGTCAGTCCTGAAGTTTAAAGTATGTGCGCTAAAGAAGGACACATACCTACACTAATTGGCTGCCTGAACCCAGTGACTGCCAGTGATTGGTGTGGTGGACAGAGGTGGGACTGTGGTGGATGTGCTGGGTGTGTGATGAGTTGACTCGCACAGGAGCAGCACTCCGCCGGGTTTCCATCCATCCTCCTCGCAGTCAGATGACGACGAGTGCACCTGTGACCTGCTGCCAGTGCCAGGCCAACTGGCCCGACTCTCTCTCGTGTCGTGCATGCTCATCGTCTGTACGACTCACTCAGTGACTGCCTGCCAAGTTCCAGCAGCCAGACAGCCAGTGCCAGCCAGACCACCAAAACCGGCATCCACCAGTGACTGGGTCCCACACTCCTGAGTCCTCCAGTCCCACCAGCCACCACTCAGTCTCCAGTCCAAGACCTGTCTCTCCTCATCACCAGCCAAGAGTTGACCACAACTGCCTGTCCTAAAGTAAAGGCCTGAAGCCAGGCTGCCAGGTACCGTAGTGGCAACTTTGATGTATGGGGGAGTGGACTCTCACCTCATGGGGACCCTGATGTAAGGGGCTGTGATGTATGGGGGACTCTCATGGGGACCCTGATAAGGGGGCTGTGATGTATGGGGGACTCTCATGGGGACCCTGATAAGGGGGCTGTGATGTATGGGGGACTCTCATGGGGACGCTGATATAAGGTGCTGTGAATCACTATGGGGGACTCTCATGGGGACCCTGAGGGGGGTGCTGTGATGTATTGGAGACTCTCATACATGAGAGTCCTCCATATATCACAGCCCCTTATATCAGGGTCCCCACGAGCGCCCCCCCATACATCACCTGTGAAGTATGGGGGACTCTCATGGGGACCCTGATTTAAGGCGCTGTCACAGTTTATGAGAGGTGGGAGGGGTCAAAAAAGAAGGGCAGGGTCTGGCGCCCCCCCCATCCTAAAAGTTCATCAGCAGCCACTGGTGAAGATTGTCAGCTCTTTTAGTAAATCCCCCTCAGTCAGAAACAATGTTTATTGATAATTTGATATACAAAATTAATTGAGCAGACATACTATGAAGGGAAGATTTAAAGCTTTGATATTTTTGATGAACGTGATGTTTGCTTTATATAAAGTCACAAAAGAGATGCTAACAAGCTGTCAGAATGTAATAGTTTATAGTTAGAGATTAGTAAATATGCTTGCAAGAACCAAGATTTGAACAGTTCAGTTGTGCCAACTGATGTGGATATCTGCCAACTTTTGTAAGTTTGCTGCAACAGGATGGCCACCCCTCCCCTTAATTGTATCACCGCTGTAGTTTTTATTAGTCTATTAGACTTTCATAGGTTTGTTGCCTTTGTCACACACTAATTGGAGTTTTGCTGTTACTGTCAAACAATTCTTGTTAGGTTTCTATTTTTGCTGTTAACGGACAAAAATAATTTTGTTTTCCCGTTGCAAAAGCAAAGTGTCTTTTTTCACTTTTTGACTTTCAGGTTGCAGCATAAAAAAATCATTGCACTATTTGTCATTTAACAAATGACACTGTTCCAGTCAATTTACTAAAAATACTCTACACATACACACACAGAGGCTTGTGTCAACGGTGTTAAACTGTTTGGCAAAACCAGTTTTTGACTGGCAAATATGGACTCTACAGATTTTTTTTAAAGATTTTTTCTCAAGCCTAAAATACTAAGAAGCTTAATGAATTCCATGGTTAACAGAAATAAAACACTATAAAAATAGTGTTGTCAGGTAGAACTATGTCAATATGGGACATCTCAGGCCACAAACTGGAGCAAAGGGGCTGTTTTCACCAGCTGGTATAGAAGCAGTTGAAGTGACATGAGCTTTGCCATGCATTTAGGTGCCATATGTGGTAGAGGTTTTAGTACATTTATTTTTTCCACTCTAGCAACTAGGTAAAGAGAACCTTGGTGGGGGAAGGTTGTTACTGGAGACAGTGTAGGGGAATTTGGTGAGTGCTACAGTAGGTGTTGTGCGTGCTGCTTTGAGTTTCAAGGCCTCATTCAGAAGGAGGACGGGCAGCCCATGGCCGCAGAATTGTATATCATTTTTTGCTGCTGCTTGGCCTTTCCCTCTTGTCTTTGGAGAAGGACTCACAGGAAAATGCCAAAAAGGACTGAAGGGGTATTGGGTTAAAGAGCCTGGTACACACTAGTAGTTTTTTTTTCGTGCCACCCAGAGGGCTGTAAAAAAAAAATAAAGAGGAGCCGCTGTACTAACAAGCTTATGTTTAGTACAGCAATATCCTCTGCTGTGCTAATGTGTTTTGACATGGAGACAGCCCCCCACCCTGCCAGAACACACCAGTCAGCGCTCTCAGCCATTGGTGCTAATCGCTTTTTTCGGCAATGCACCTTTTTCAGCTTCTGTTGCACTGGCCACCGTACACACGGGCTGAATGTCGGCCGGTTTCTATTAAAACAGTCGATGCTGCTTGATATTTGGCCCATGTGTACAGTCCTTAAGTCTGCCATCAAATACTGTTGCCCCACAAAATCCACTTGGGTACCCCTTGCAGCATCGTTCTTATCTGGTTTTATTTTTGCCAAGTTTGCATTACCATCATGAGCATGTTTTCTTGAACATGACAGGGATGGCCTTCCAATGAAAAGAAACTAAAAAATTCAATAAACGTATTAAAGCTTTTGTTAGCCTAAAAAATAAAAAATAAAAAAAGATCCTGTTCCCTTAAAGCATGAATAACAGAATGAATAATAGGGGCTGATCCCCTCTGTTAAATAAGGACATGTGCCCCACTGCATGTGTTTTATAAAAAATATGCTGATTTCTACCTTCTACCTGTTTGTGTTTTGGTTTCAACAGAACCCCCCATTTTCCACTTCTTGATTAGAGTTTGAACACTGCTGATTGGCATTCTCAATTCCTTGGATATCTTTTTATATCCCTTTCCTGGTTTATACAGTTCAACTGCCTTTTCCCGCAGATCCTTTGACAATCATTTTGCGCTCCCCATGACTCAGAATCCAGAAACGTCAGTGCAGCACTGGATGAAAGATGCAAGAAGTCTGTCAGGAGTCCAGAAACTCATTGACCTTTTATACACACACACCAATTACAAGCAAACAGATCACAGGTGAGGATGGTTACTTTTAATAGCCATTCAAACACCTTTGTGTCAACTTGTGTGCATGTTATCAGGCAAACATCACCAGGGTATGTAAACTTTTGATCAGGGTCATTTGGGTAGTTTCTGTTGTCATTATGATTTAAAATGAGTAAACA
>BLSH010203700.1:1541800-1589901 GCA_018402905.1 Glandirana rugosa
GAGTAGTTCTCCTGTTGACGTGTTGTTTTGGAGTTAGTCTCGCGTAACCCTCTCTACATAATTTTGACGTCGTGAGTCTTAAACTACGTCGAGACGTACCGTCAGTTAGTCGAAGATTAAAGTTAATCAAGGTAATTCGAAACTGTTATTTTGAACGTTCGTCTCGACGTAGTCTAAAACGTGAGGGGTCAAAATCATTTAGTTGGGGTGACTTGTAATGATGGTGTATGGATTCTGTGAACTTACGGTATTGATTGTAAAGGCTCCCAGTCATCGTGGACAACGACAGAGGTTTCCTTCGGGACTAATACATCTCTCCCAATGCGCTCTGATTGAGGTTTTGTTGTGCAGTTGTCCTCTTGATGAGGGTGCAGTGGTTATGATGTGTGGAAGCCTAACCTTGTTACAGTACTAGGCTGCTTGGTCCCTGTAAGGAGAGTTAGTTTATCATACAATTAATCTGTGAGTGTGTGTTGAGGAGCACCTTGTACAGACAGTCATACTACTCATTAAGTTGTCTTTTAGTGGTTCGGGTGATGGGGTCATGATGTTTGGGGGTGGGGGTCACCTCATCATATAAAGTTCTGAACCAATAAAAGACTTACTAACAAGTTGTGCAGTTGTCTGTACTGTGCTGTCTTCCTCACCAGACACTTAGAGTGTTATGACATTCCGGCATTTCAGATTCAGAATACTTAATTATTCCCAAAGGGATTTTGCAACTTGTTGGAAAGCCTTGGTGTTATTGGCTATTGAAAAAAATAAGTGAGTGCTAACTGCACATGCGCTATGTTTATCCATCAGCCAAATTGCAAGATAAATAGCAGTGAGTTGAAGATGGGGTATATGTCTCACTGGCCAACATTCTAAGTTCTGTTATTTTATGCTTTGGGACAATCTACGGTTTGTGAAGTTAATGCACAACGCGAGACATGGCAGCTAAGAAACAAACACCGCTTGCCTTCTCCTGCCAAGACTCTTTTGTTCATCCTAGTGTTACATCTGTGGAATCAGATTTCACTTTGAACCTTTCTTTTGACAAATGGATAAAAATTCAAAATGCTGAATAGAGATTATTTTGAACAGCTGTTATACCAGCCTGTGTCACACAACAACTGCTGGTGCCTAAAAATAATCTTTATTAACAGCAGCAAGGAATCTAGTCATGTATGACTGAAGGCATGCTTCAGTAGTACAATGTGACACCCCCTTTTTTTTCTGCAACTTCGTACAATTAAGCCAGCAATCTTTCTTTGCTGCTATCCGAACACTATAGAAAGCTATTAACAGACAAGATTGTGAGAGCCGCAGTGCTGCAGAAGCAGAAGCAGCATCACACCTCTAATCTGAAGGAATGAGCCTGCACACCAGTCATATCCCTCTCTTCCCAATGATGTGGGATTAATAGGAACACATAGCACATATACTACGCTGGCACGTGCAGTGGCTATGCTTCAAGACACACGTACAGGTCTATGGTAACTTCATCAGACAGGTGAAAATGAATAGAAAGCGTCTTCAGTACCTTGGAATATAAGCTGTATTGAATAAATAATGCATTGAGGGGTGAATCGGATACCTGATGGAGGAGTCTAAATAATGCACGTCTATACACAAGAGTTTTAGCAGCGAAGAATGCAGACAACTGGACCTGGGCTATCGGGCAAGATTGAAGAATGTCTCACTATCATTTTATTAAATGCTGTGAGTACTTCTTTTATGAGTCTGTATGTGTTTAATTGGTGAGCTTTATATGGTTTATGATTGGGATGAATGAGAATGTTGTGTTTCACAGGCTGATGCTCGGTGATTACTGAAGCAGCCAGTGCTGTTGGTTACAAGAAGCACAAGCTTTATGTACCTGCATTGTACTGTATACTTGACATAACTGTAGCAACTATCAAGCTTATGTTTTATTAGCCTGTACTAATCCATATGCAACCAAATATGTGTATAGTGAATAATGAAATGTGATTATATTCCACAATATTGTTCCAGTGTATATTAATCATGCCTTGTGTGTGCACTGAACACGACTGCAGTTTACTTGAAATCTAAAAATACAATTTTAAAATAGATAGAATCAGCCACAATCATTGCATCTTGTTAGGTTTCATGTGAAATTTGGTAAACATTGTGCCAGTCCATTTGTCCTAAGTATGTTCTGTCAAGGTCATTCATAATAATATCTACTGCATATTGTAATTCTTGAGGATCATCATGAGGAATGCATTCCTTTGATGTCTGTGATGGACAGACAAATTTTCTTTCTTTGAAGCAGCTGTATAGCCACCAGGTTTTATTCTATTATAATGCTGTTATGATGAATATTTTCACACATTTTTATATATTTTTTTTGTTTCCTTGTTGCACCAAGCATTTAAATACATAGGGTTGTGTGGTCAGTGTTCAGATCAAAATATATAAGATCTGGCTATTGGTAGTTCATATTTGAGAGCAATGAAACTGAAGGGGGGTGGGGGGGGGCATTAGCTGGTTGTGGATTCTGCTGTAATAGTAAATCTTGTCAGGGTTATGGCTTGTGCCAGCTCAGGCATTAGAAGCTGCTGCAGCTAAGGCAACCTGTTATTTTACTATTTGGGATTGGATATACCTGTGATTATTTTAAGCAATGGAACTTAATTTGTGGTTAGTAACTTATATTCAGTGGCACTGTAATATTGATAGAAATTATGTGTTTCTCCACTGTAAATTATGTACATTTTATGACAGCCAAACTAAACTGAGTTTATGTCATATACCCAGGAAAAAATGTATATGTTTATATATAGTTGAACCTGATTGGGCTTTTAATGGCCTGGCAAGTTGTCACAGTATGTATTGCTGCACATTTTATAACAATTAATAGCAGTTTTGTGTGTATATATATCAGCTAATTTTATATATATAACTTGCGCGTAATTGAGCTTGAATCCTAATGCCTAGTAGTGTTACTATAGCAAGTACCACAAAACCAAAATGGGGTGACATGGTAGGCTATCATTGCTCAGGATAATAACATTTTGTGACTTTACTATAAATTAGCACATATGCAGTCCTCTGTATAAAAAGCTCCACCCATTAAACTGATGCCTCTTATGGCTGTCCTTAAACATTGAGAACATTTACAATTTAATACAGTTGTTACCAGTAGCCTTATGGTACCCTTATAGTAAGGTTAACACTCTTGATAACAGGACCTTAAGGAATTTACCCATTAATTTACCTAATTCAGACATTAATTTCTATATTATAGTATTCTACGTGATTTGTAAGCAGACTATGCCTGAAGAAAATGTTTTTATATCTTTTCAAGAACACCCTTGGTTAGCACTGGTTACTTCATCAGCTTCTGCAGAATCCAATGGCAATACCAGAATTAGCGCAATATTTTATTTTTTTATTAGCTATTCCAGGTTTATTATTCATCCCATTGCACCACCTCCTATAAAAAAAACACATTTGTAGATACCTCCTTGGGGAGAACCTCCCTGTTGTAACACTTCCTTGCCAATTTTCTGCATGGGATCTCCTCCTGCAAATTATTTGTTCCCATTCCTAAACAGGAGCTGTAGGCTCCCCCAAAAGAACAAATACTGTAGCTGCTTGCATCTAAAGTGGTAGTAAACCCCCTTAGGCGACTTTAACCTACAGGTAAGCCTATAATAAGACTTACGTGTAGGTACCGAGAATAGCTCCTAAACTTACACAGTTTTGGAGATATTCACTGTGCAAGCAGCCGCCGGTGTCAGCAGCAAATGCGCAGTGAAGAAACGGCTCATTGTGCCATTTCTTCACTTAGTTTGTGCCATGACTGGCATCTCCCGTGCGCATGCGCAGGAGTGACGTCATGCGACTCTGGCCAGTCACAGAGCCGGAGTCGTGACTCTGGAAGGAAGAGGGGCTGAAGATGGACGCTGCCTGTACAGAGCACATCGCAGGCTTCGTTTGCAGGTAAGTGACACATAATGGGCTACTATGCGATGCATAGTAGCCCATTATGCTTTTACTTTGCAGGGGAATTTAGAGGAAGTAAACCCATCAGAGTTTACTTCCTCTTTAATGTAAGGACACTCATTCTTCAATCAGCTTTGGTTGCAGGCACTGGGATCTCAGGAAGTGAAGCATTGTGGCTTCACAGCTG
The DNA here is from genome assembly GCA_018402905.1 of Glandirana rugosa. Taxonomy (NCBI): domain Eukaryota; kingdom Metazoa; phylum Chordata; class Amphibia; order Anura; family Ranidae; genus Glandirana; species Glandirana rugosa. Next base: position 1,545,945 of record BLSH010203700.1, read on the forward strand.
GTTTACTACTGTGCATGTGATGTGATGTGTTCCAGAAGACTATGGGAGAGGGGGGGTAGAACTTTTGGCTCAGATCAATGTGGTGATCTGAATCAGAAGTGGGAGCAGGTACCAGTCAAAACCATGTAAAGGCGGTCCCCTAGTTACAGACATTCGACTTACAAACGACTCCTACTTACAAACAGAGGTAGACAACACAAAGTGAGTGGAAATCTACCCATAGGAAGGGAAATTCACTCCTGTAAGAGTTATCATGGGAAAAAGGTGTCTCCACTGATGCTTTATCACCAAGGTTTGTTTCCACAACAGCCCAACATTTTCAAAATCCAATTATCATTGGGACAGGAAATGAGGTGAAATCTTCTGAACAGAAGCACAGACAACAAAACAAACATTACTGGGGTGTTACCCCTTCCCTATGCTATCCAAAAAGCTTAAAAATAGTTTTTTTGGCTGAAGCTACACTTAAAAAATGTACCTGTTTGGACTTACAAACAAATTCAACCATCAAGAACCTGCTCCCCCCAGTGGCAGTGGCAGTGGCGGGGGGGAGGGGGGTTGCAAACAAGCGGAACTTCCCCTTTTGGGGGAAGTTCTGCTCTCAGATAACAGAACTGGTGAGTGTTATCCATATGCCAGTTAGAACTTTTTTATTACTAATTGTTTTGCTAGCGTGCACCCTGATTTAGATCCCCCAATGCCCAACACAACTCTACCTAGGCAAACAATCAGCCATAAATAGAGTTCATCCCAAATTTTGTAATAGGTTAGACTTAGACCACATGCGTTCTGAGCCGAATACAAATTCATTCATTTATTCTTTTGCAAGGAACCAGAGCTGCTCCCAAGACTGTTTCTACCAAATATCCTCTTCACTGTTGCCTAGGCATCCTTTGCATGGCTGCTAGTGGAACCAGGTCCCACTTCTCTGTATTGGTACCCCTAATAGATTGCTAAAGAAAAGCAGCCCATAAATGAGTAAGGTTTTTTCATTCAACCAAAGAAAAAATCCTATTCCTCCGCGCTTCAGAAGAGTGGCTTCTCTGCAGTGGTGAGAAAGGGGATGTCTGATGGTGTCAGAACTGGGTAACGTGCTGGCCTGCTGCCTCCTGATGGACTGGGGTCGTCCCAAACTGAAGAAACAAAAAGGCACACAAGGGTGCACTGGCCTAGCGCATTATTTATAATATTATTTTTCATTCAACCAGCGGGTTAAACAAACAAAACTAACTTGATTTCCTTATCCATACATTCAAAGTGAATGAGGGAATCCTTCCCACTCTGTCATTGTATTCTGACAGTGAAGAGACTTCCCCATTATCAGAATACACATAACAGCTCTGCAGTCTTTAGTCTACAGTGCAATCGAGTGGGGAAAATCTGACAGGGTGGTTATAAAGAAGCTGACCAGTATATCCACTTCTGTACAATCACAGTGCTCATACATGGATCAAAATTTTCCCAGTCCCTGCTGAACTGGTCGAATGTCGATCCACGTATGGCCAAAACTTTGGAAATCAAATCCATTCCAAAAAGAATTTGAATGTGTGTAGTCATCTGACCGATGTCCACTTCACTTTCTCACAAGTGCCAGATAAGCTGTAATGAACATCAGCTGGAATTAAATTAAGTGCCAAAAATCCATTTATACAAATTCAAATACTGCATCTCCTGAAATGTGTTTTCTCAAGTTTCTCTTCTTTCTTAGAGCAATTTTCTGCTCTAGATTTTTATCTGTGTTATATTAATTAGAAACATGCATATTCAAGCAGCAGCCCAATCATTTTCACTTTCAAGGACAAAACATTATCATCAATGTTATATTTTTTCTTAACCTTTTCATATCTGGAGTATTTTAGCATACTTTTTAAATAGCTCTAGGGCTTAATGTATATTAATATAAATATCAAAACTAATATCAATTAGTCTGTAAACCAATTAGATCTGATAATAACAGTCATGTGGCTGAAAATAATGCTACTAATGGCAAACACACATAGTATAGCTTTGTAAATTAAACTTTGAATGTGTTTTAATGTGTAAAATAATTCATATACATTATATTGTGTATGACTTTTAAGTAATGTTTGAATTCTTAAAAGAGCTGTGCAATGAAATGAACAGATATAGTAGATTGAATCAAATAGAATTTCATTCCTCCCAACTTTCTGAGATGGGAACGAGGGACACCTATTAGCAAAGTATGTAGGCATAGGACACACACCCTTACAAGTGCTTTTTTTACCACTACAATTCTTTTATATTGGCTTTTAGAATTTACAAATGCAGCAATTTAGAAATTTGATGAAAGGTTTGGCACTGGGAAACACTTTTTGATAGATAAGTAGATTGTTTTATATACAAGTATATAGATCAGACTAAAATGAGGGGCAAATGAGGAGGAAAGAGGTACAGAGGGACTTTGTTCTGAATGAGGGACAGTCCCTTGAAATCAGGGACAGTTGGGAGCTATGGAATTTTAATGGAGATCAACATTGATTAATTGATTTGGGACAACACAGGTACCTCTCATTGCATGGAAAGGTTTTTCAACTATCAATTTGTTACATTTTCAGACCCATTTCTGTTTATCTGCTGTGTGTAATATGTATGTCTGTTGCCATCCTTTATGTTGGACAAACAATTTTTCAATTTTTGGAATATTTTGAATCATATTTCATTTACAACTATGTGCCTCCTACAATTCTATTTGCTTCCAACTTCCTTGCATTTACATTGCATAGCAAGCAACTCACACTTATGCCAGGTTGATTTACTTTTTATCTGTCTTTGGTGTCCCATGGTCTCATGATCTCTTCCTCCAGTTACACTGCTCACATATTGTCTGAATGACCTGAAATGAAACTGTCATAATATTATATAGCTAACTTGCATATTCAGTAGGAATGGGCCCAATGTAAGTTCGACTCGAACATCGGGCGTTCACCAGTTCACAGAATACAGAACATTATGGGGCATTCTCGGCAAATTCGAGCACTGTGGAACACCTCATAATGCCTTGACGTCTTATAATTGGCCAAAGCATGCACCTGACCTGCATGCTTTGGCCAATCACAGTGCGCTCTGCTGCAAGAGCCATGATAGGCCAAAGGCAGGGTGCCTTTGGCCAATCATGGCTGAGGGGGCTAAGTCCACGTCCCACACTATATAAGGCTGCTTACACAGTGGCCATATGTAGTGTGATAACTTGGAGACCTAGAGCTAGATTAGGCGGGTTAGTTAGTGGATAGAGCATGCGATCAGTGTAGTATATATACAGAGTGCAGGCAGTGTAGAATATATATTACAGTGTAGTATATATTACTGTGCAGGCAGTGTAGAATATATATACAGTCAGTGCAGGGAGTCTATTAATATATATATATATATATATATATATATATATATTTATATTCAATTGTGTGAGTCACCCCGTTATGCACTTCAGGCAATGTTCCTGGAGCTGTGTCACGGCGGGCTCCCAATGATCCACCACAATTAATCAGAAATAAAAGTCGGGACACGTCTTCCAATGTAATGAATTTACTGAAAAATGTCTTCATACATATCGTTCAGCTGACTGTACAGTTTCGAACAATCTCTGTTCTTCATCAAAGCTGTATGTGCTCATAAAGCTTTGATGAAGAACAGAGATTGTTCGAAACTGTACAGTCAGCTGAACGATATGTATGACGTTTTTCAGTAAATTCATTACATTGGAGGACGTGTCCCGACATTTATTCATATATATATATATATATATATATATATATATATAGTATCTCACAAAAGTGAGTACACCCCTCACATTTTTGTAAATATTTTTATCTTTTCATGCGACAACACTGAAGAAATGACACTTTGCTACAATGTAAAGTAGTGAGTGAACAGCTTGTATAACAGTCTAAATTTGTTGTCCCCTCAAAATAACTCAACACACAGCCATTAATGTCTAAACTGCTGGCAACAAAAGTGAGTACACCCCTAAGTGAACATGTCCAAATTGGGCCCAAAGTGTCAATATTTTGTGTGGCCACCATTATTTTCCAGCACTGCCTTAACCCTCACAGGTTGCCACTGGAGTCCTCTTCCACTCATCCATGATGACATCACAGAGCTGCTGGATGTTAGAGACCTTGCACTCCTTGACCTTCCATTTGAGGATGCCCCACAGATGCTCAATAGGGTTTAGGTCTGGAGACATGCTTGGCCAGTCCATCACCTTTACCCTCAGCTTCTTTAGCAAGGCAGTGATCATCTTGGGGGTGTGTTTAGGATTATTATCATGTTGGAATACTGCCCTGCGACCCAGTCTCCAAAGAGAGGGGATCATGCTCTGCTTCAGTATGTCACAGTACATGTTGGCATTCATGGTTCCCTCAATAACTTGTAGCTCCCCAGTGCCGGCAGCACTCATGCAGCCCCATATCATGACACTCCCACCACCATGCTTGACTGTAGGCAAGACACACCTGTCTATGTACTTCTCACCTGGTTGCCGCCACACACACTTGACACCATCTGAACCAAATAATTATATCTTGGTCTCATCAGACCACAGGACATGGTTCCAGTAATCCATGTCCTTAGTCTGCTTGTCTTCATAAAACTGTTTGCAGGCTTTCTTGTGCATCATCTTTAGAAGAGGCTTCCTTCTGGGACAACAGCTATGCAGACCAATTTGATGCAGTGTGTGGCGTATGGTCTGAGCACTGACATGCTGACCCCCCACCCCTTCAACCTCTGTAGCAATGCTGGCAGCACTCATACGTCTATTAACCAAAAACAACCTCTGGATATGACGCAGAGCACGTGCACTCAAATTCTTTGGTCGACCATGGCGAGGCCTGTTCTGATTGGAACCTGTCCTGTTAAACTACTGTATGGTCTTGGCCACCGTGCTGCAGCTCAGTTTCAGGGTCTTAGCAATCTTCTTATAGCCTAGGCCATCTTTATGTAGAGCAACAATTCTTTTTTTCAGATCCTCAGAGATTTCTTTGCCATGAGGTGCCATGTTGAACTTCCAGTGACCAGTATGAGAGAGTGAGAGTGATAACACCAAATTCAACATACCTGCTCCCCTTTCACACCTGAGACCTTGTAACACTAATGAGTCGCATGACACCGGGGAGTGAAAATGGCTAATTGGGTGCAATTTGGACATTTTTACTTAGGGGTGTACTCACTTTTGTTGCCAGCAGTTTAGACATTAATGGCTGTGTGTTGAGTTATTTTGAGGGGACAGCAAATTTACACTGTTATACAAGTTGTACACTCACTACTTTACATTGTAGCAAAGTGTCATTTCTTCAGTGTTGTTACATGAAAAGATATAATAAAATATTTACTATATATATATATATATATATATATATATATATATATATATATATATATACAGTATCTCACAAAAATGAGTACACCCCTCACATTTTTGTAAATATGTTATTATATATTTTCATTGGGCATGAAGTTCACCAGAGCTTCACAGTTTGCCACTGGAGTCCTCTTCCACTCCTCCATGATGACATCACGGAGCTGGTGGATGTTAGGGTGTTAGAGACCTTGCACTCCTCCACCTTCCATTTGAGGAGTATAGGTCTGGAGACATGCTTGGCCAGTCCATCACCTTTACCCTCCACTTCTTTAGCAAGACAGTGGTCATCTTAGAGGTGGGTTTGGGGTCATTATCATGTTTGAATATTGCCCTATGGCCCAGTCTCTGAAGTAAGGAGATTATGCTTGGTTTCAGTATGTCACAGTACATGTTGGCATTCATCAGTGAACTGTAGTTCCCCTTTGGCTGCAGCACTCATGCAGCCCCAGACCATGACACTCCCACCGCCATGCTTGACTGTAGGCAAGACACACTTGTCTTTGCACTCCTCACCTGGTTGCCGCCACACATGCTTGACACCATCTGAACCAAATCAGTTTACAAAAATGTGAGGGGAGTACTCACTATTGTGAGATACTGTATATCTGTATATATATATACTCTGCATTCAGTGTAGACTATATAGACAGTGTATTCGGTGGTGTACAGTATATAGTCCACTTCAAGTGATGTATTAATATATATTTACAGCCTGATATATATATCTATAGATCTATATATATATATATATATATATATATATATCTATATATATATATACCGTATATACTCGTGTATAATTAGACCCGCGTATAAGACGACCCCCTACTTTTGCCCAAAAAATCTGGGAAAACGTATTGACCCGCGTATAAGCCTAGGGTGGGAAATGCAGCAGCCAGAACACAGGGACAGGGAGCCAGAACACAGGGATTTTAGCCAGGACACAGGGATATTAGCCAGGACACAGGGATATTAGCCAGGACACAGGGATTTTAGCCAGGACACAGAGACTGTAGCCAGAACACATAAGGGATGAGTAAGGTAGTTTCACATTAAACAGAGCTGTGCTGCTTCTAAGAGCCGTTCTGTGCTTGTAACTGTGACTAATCACATTGGAATGTAGAGAATGTTGAGAGAGAGCTGCAGCTCTTCACTGAGATCAGGAGGTGGGCGGGACTGAACAGCTAACATCAGCTTGTCCCGCCCACCTGCCGACATCAAGCTGAAAATCTGACACCCCTCTCAGCATTCTCTACATTTCAATGTGATTAGTCACAGTTACAAGCACAGAACGGCTCTTAGAAGCACCACGGCTCTGTTTAATGTGAAACTACTGATCACCCACAGACACTGACTCAGGTATAAGCCGAGGGGGGTCTTTTTCAGCACAAAAAATGTGCTGAAAAACTCGGCTTATACCCGAGTATATACGGTATATATATATATAGATATATATATATCTATATATATATATGGGGAGCAGGTGTGTTAAATTTGGTGTTATTGCTCTCACTCTCTCATACTGGTCACTGGAAGTTCAACATGGCACCTCATGGCAAAGAACTCCCTGAGGATCTGAAAAAAAGAATTGTTGTTCCAAAAGATGGCCCAGGCTATAAGAAGATTGCCAAGACCCTGGAACTGAGCTTCAGCACGGTGGCCAAGTTTTAACAGGACAGGTTCCACTCAGAACAGGCCTCGCCATGGTTGACCAAAGAAGTTGAGTGCAGATGCTCAGTGTCATATCTAGAGGTTTTCTTTGGGAAATAGATGTATGACTGCTGCCAGCATTGCTGCAGAGGTTGAAGGGGTGGGGGTCAGCCTGTCAGTGCTTCAGACCATATGCCAGAGACTGCATTAAATTGGTCTGCATGGCTGTTCTCCCAGAAGGAAGCCTCCTCTAAAGATGATGCACAAGAAAGCCTGCAAACATTTGACTGAAGACCAGCAGACTAACGAAATGGATTACTGGAACCTATGTCCTGTGGTCTGATGAGACCAAGATCAACGTATTTGGTTCAGATAGTGTCAAGCGTGTGTGGCGGCAACCAGGTGAGTTCAAAGACAAGGGTGTCTTGCCTACAGTCAAGCATGATGGTGGGAGTGTCATGGTCTGGGGCTGCATGAGTGCTGCCAGAACTTTTGAGCTACAGTTCATTGAGGGAACCATGAATGCCATCATGTACTGTGACATAATGAAGCAGAGCATGATCCCCTCCCTTTGGAAACTGGGCCACAGGGCAGTATTCCAACGTGATAATGACCCCAAACACTCCCCCAAGATGACCACTGCCTTGCTAAAGAAGCTGAGGGTAAAGGTGATGGACTGACCAAGCATGTCTCCATACCTAAACCCTATTGAGCATCTGTGGGGCATCCTCAAATGGAGGAGTGGAAGAGGACTCCAGTGGCAACCTGTGAAGCTCTGGTGAACTTCATGCCCAAGAGAATTAAGGTAGTGCTGGAAAATATTGGTTGCCACACAAAATATTGACACTTTGGGCCCAATTTGAACATTTTCACTTAGGGGTGTACTCACTTTTGTTGCCAGCGGTTTAGACATTAATGGCTGTGTGTTGAGTTATTTTGAGGGGACAGCAAATGTACATTGTTATACAAGCTGTACACACAATACTTTAAATTGTAGCAAAGTGACCTTTCTTCAGTGTTGTCACTTGAAAAGATATAACAAAATATTTACAAAAATGTGAGGGTTGTTCTCACTTTTGGGAGATAATATATATATATATATATATCAGTTCAGAGTATATAGTGCAGTCCGTATAGTATATATATAACAGTTCAGATTATATAGTGCAATCATTGTAGTTTATATAATACAATGGAGAATATATAGTACAGTCAGTGTAGTATATATAACACAGTGTATTGAAGTGGTAAAGGGGAACCCTGAGGCACAATTTTTTAAAAAAATGGCATGGAGGTCCCCCCAAAATCCATACCAGGACCTTCAAGTCTGGTATGGATTTTAAGGGGAACCCCACTCCAAAATTTTAAAAACCATACCATGAACCATACCAGGCCACACGCCCTCAACATGGGGAGGGTGCTTCGGGGTCCCCCCCAAAGCACCATGTCCCCATGTTGATGGGGACAAGGGCCTTTTCCCGATAGCCCTGCCTGGTGGTTGTCGGGGTCAGCGGGTAAGGGGGGTTTATCGGAATCTGGAAGCCCCCTTTAACAAGGGGGCCCCCAGATTCCGCCCCCCCTTTTGTGAATGAGTATCGGATACCCATTCACCAAAAAAGCTGCAAAATGTAAAAAAAACAAGAGGCGGTTTTTGACAAGTCCTTTATTTTAAAAAATTGCTCTGTCTTCTACCCAAGCCATCTTCTCCCACCGCCGCCTCTCCCGGAGCTGTCTTCTCTCGCTCCACTGTCTTCTACTTCGCCACCGCTGTCTTCTTCCTTGCCACCGATTACCTGATAAAAACAAAAAAGACACCCTTCTCCTGATGCTGTCTTCCTCTGTTGTGACGTCCCAGCTGTCTGATATTTCTTTTGCAGCCTTGTGATGTCACAAGGGGGCAGGCTCTCTGGGTGAGGTCATCAGATGGCCATGCTCCATGGCTACATAAGGGCTATCAGACAGCGGGGGACATCACAACAGAGGAAGACAGCATCAGGAGAAGAGCATATTTTTTTTTTCAGTGGGTAACTGGCGGTGAGGAAGAAGACAGCAGCACAGGAGAAGACAGCCCCGGGAGAGACGGTGGCGGGAGAAGACAGCTACGGGAGAGACGGCAGCGGGCTCGGGGAGAAAACAGAGCTATTTATTTTAATAAAGGACTTGTCAAAAACCAGCTCTTTTTTTTTTACATTTCACAGCATTTTTGGTGAATGGGTAGGGGTACAATGTACCCGATATTCATTCACATAGGGGGGATCTGGGGGCTTCCAAATTCTGATAAGCCCCCCGCCCGCAGACCCCGACAACCACAGCCCAGGGTTTTCGGGAAGAGGCCCTTGTCCCCATCAACTTGGGGACAAGGTGCTTTGGGGTGGGGGGCCCCCAGGTTGAGGGCATGTGGCTTGGTACTTTCAGGGGGGGTGCGCACGCTTGTCCCCCCTATCCTGCCTGGTCAGACTGCATGCTCGGATAAGGGTCTGGTATGGATTTCAGGGGGACCCCCACGTCTGGTATGGACTGGGGGGGACCCTACGCTGTTTTTTTCCTTGATTTTTTAAATCTATATTGCCGGTAGCCGGCAATACATTATATCCGCAAACAAGTTTAAATTACTTTTTTCCTTTAGAAATGTAATTTTGGTGCAGCACTGTTCTCAACATCACACAGATGCGTAACTTTACTGGCAGACAAAGGGACCCCCAGGCACAATATTTAAAGGAATATTTCATTTTTACTTTTTCACATTAAGCATTATTAAAATCACTGCTCCTGAAAAAAACGATCATTTTAAAAATGTATTTTGCATTGATACATGTCCCCTAGGGCAGGACCCAGGTCCCCATACACTTTTTATGGCAATAACTTGCATATAAGCCTTTAACATGAGCACTTTTGATTTTTCATGTTTGTGTCCCATAGACTTTAATAGGGTTCACATGTTCGCACTAATTTTTTGCCTGTTCGCGGTGCTCTGGTGCGAACCGAACCAGTGGGGTGGTCGGCCCATCCATATTTAACAGTTACTTTCACCTACCTAGGCAGTGTGGCCTACCTCCATAGCTCATCATTGCAACCCCTCATAAATCCTATGTAAAAAACACATTTCTACAAGTCTAAATTTGCAAAGGACTAGACATGCCCCCCACCCCACATGTGATTGTATTTGGGCCAGACGATAGATCGTTCAGGCAAAAAGGAATTGTGGGAGAGTGGGGAAGAGCATGTGTGCCCAGAATCCACATGGTTAGGTGGTACATGAGGATTCAGCACAGGATGGGAAGTGTCGAACTGTGCTGGCAAGGTAGTAGCAGGCATCATATGGTACCCCAAGATGCCTGGATTCCTGCGGTGCTTTGATATGCAAATTTTGGCCTTTGGTCAAGAGTCTGATTCTACCCCTCCCTTGCCTTCTTATTGACCAATAAGGTGACCCTGCTCCTCCCATTACTTTTTATTGACTAACGAGGTCACCCACCCAGTACTAGGGTGCAGGAGATGGAAGGCAGCTGGGCCAGTCTCTTGACCATGGGAGCTGTTTGAAATGTGCATACCAAAGTTCCCTGAGGCTCCCAGAGTGCCAAACAGAACTTAGTGTGCAGTCACCTTGTGGTACTGGTATAACACAGCATTGGCACTTTTGTCATTAAATGTTGCTATTCATATACAGCTGAACATGTATAATATGAGGCTGTAATTTCATACCATAGGAATTGTTAAATTATTTTGAAAACTGTTGTCATTAAAAGGTCATATGAAAAAGTCAAACATTAATATACAGTATATTGATTGTGAATGATTTTCCAGCTTTTCTTTTCAGAGGTTTGCATTCTTTGACTACAAAAAAGGCAAATATCATAAACACAGCTATTGTATATATCTAAATCTTTATTTATATTACCATTCTATAATCCTTTGCACACCAGCACTCAAACTGGAAGAGAAGGAACAGACAGCATAAGCTCAGACTGGGCTCAACAGCTTTTGCAATATAGAAACATGCTTACAGCAAATGTAAGCTAATGTGTGAGCACCCCATGTGTGTTCATGACAAGCGCTTGCATTGTTTTGCATGAATTTTCAATGCTGTGATTTGATTCAGAAGCCATATCCAGCCTGTAGACACTTCCTGATGCCTCTAATAGAAGTCATTGGGAACAATAAGAACTCATTTGCACCAGAAGTGCACGCCATACTCTTTTTTTGAATCAAATTTGTTTATTTGCAAAAGACAGGAAATTTTACATCTTAACATCATATGCAACACATATATCTTAGTATGCAAAATAAGATCATACATTAACCTGTGATCAGGTAGTCAAGGGTTTTCTCTAAGACACATCTGTTGATAACATACATTGATTCTACAAATATCACCATAGATCTTTTACCTGCCCTTCGAACTACATCACCAATATAAAAAGAGGAAGAGGATAAATAGAAAAGAAAGAACCCAAGAGCGGGAGAATAGAGAAAGAGAGAGAGAGAAGGTACCATGAGCCCAAAAAGTAGGGCCTGGAAACTGTAGATGAGATAAGGGAAGCTTTAGTATGAGGCAGTTTGATAAGGAGAATAGTCTGGAAACATAAAGAAAAGAAGTAAGAAAAAGGGAAGGCCATCTCCTGCACTAAGCTCTATTCCATAGCAATTTATTAAATATGAAGTATGAGATATATCATCCCTCCAATAGTCTATCCATCACCAACTCACTAGGAGCCAAGCCGGGGGTATCCAGCCATGCCTACCAGATTGAATAGAACTTCTTAGGTGCCTTCCTGTGAAGGTATGTATGTTTTTCCCTTATAATCATGACACTAACCTGTTCGATCCATACGCGTCGTGTGGGGACTCTGGAGGTTATCCAAAACCTAGTTATCTGCTTTCTAGCTATATATAACAAGCGTATAACAGCTATATATTCATTGGGTGACAATTTGTCCTCCTCCACAGCACCCAGTAGACATGTTAAGGGATCCCGTTTTATTTGGTAGTTATAAACTTGAGTTATGGTATGTATGACCTCCGTCCAATACCTAAAAAGTTTTGGACATTTCCATAACATATGCAATAGATCTCCATGTTCACGATCACATTTGGGACAGTTAGGGGTCTCTCTATGTCCCCATTTATGTAATTGTATAGGTGTTTTGTATGCTCTGTGGAATAACATCAAATGGGATATTTTTTGTGTGGCAGAGACAGATACCATGGGCACCGCGTTTAAGCACTCCGTCCATATGTCTCCATCTATGGCACCAATGTCTGCCTCCCACCTAGCCCTGCATGGCAGCTCCCTAGAATCCTGGGTGGCGTTCATTAACGTCGTGTATGTCCTGGTAATCATTCCCCTTTTTTCTGTTGCCAGAAAAATTTCCTCAATAATTGGGTGGCCCGCACTCATCATTGTAGTGACCTGTGCCTGTGCATTAATAGCATGTCGTAACTGTAGATATTTATAAAATTGTTGCACTGGGATTTGAAATTCCCGCTGGAGCTCTGCAAATGATTTAAAGACATTGTTCTTATAGAGTTGTGAGACGTATCTGAGTCCAGATCTCTCCCAGCCGCCAAACCCTTCCAATTTCATGATTTCTTTATAATGTATATTTCTCCACAGTAGCGTGCGCGGTAAGTATCCACGTATCCCTAAGGTATTTTTAATATTGGTCCACATGCTGTTCAATAGTCTAATCGTGGGGAGTGTTGGCGGCACATGGGGGAGTCCCGACTCGAGACTGGCCAATGCTGTATCTGTATTGCCTTCTGGTAGGAGCATATTTCTAATGGGATCAGTAGGAGCACAAACATCCCACCCTCCCATCTGTTGCGCTTGAGCAGCCAGGAAGTAGAGTTTGGGATTCGGTACTGCCAACCCTGCTCTGTCCTTACTCCTCTGCAATGTGGATAAGCTGATACGAGCCTGTTTACGTTTCCAAATTAATTCTCGTAATTGTGTTTCCATCCTTCGGAACCACTTGCCCGGAATCCACACCGGAGAATTGTGGAGTATATACAAAAGTTGTGGTCCCCAAACCATTTTAATCAGGTTCACTCTACCTGCCTCTGACAATGGTAGTTTACACCATGTTGTGCATTTCTCACTAAGTTTTTGTAGTATGGGAATCAAATTTAATTTGATATAATCTTTGGGATCAGGTGATACAATTACCCTTAGGTTATTTAAATTGGGAGACCTTCTCCACCATTTGTGCTATCTCCGGCAATGGGCCAGGCAGTGGATCCAACGGCATAAGGACAGATTTGTCCCAGTTTATAGAAAATCCAGATAGGCTACCGAAAATATTGATGAGCGTCATTACTTCCTGTAGGGATTTGTCAGTATCCCCCAGATATAATAGGGTATCGTCCGCGTACATAGACACTACATCTACATTGTTGCCACGGTGGAATCCTACCAATGCTGGGGATGAACGTATCTTCGCAGCTAAGGGTTCCAAAGCGAGAGCGAAAAGCAGGGTTGAAAGCGGACACCCCTGCCTCGTCCCCCTATGCAACTCAAACGGCTCTGAGAGTTCCCCATTGACTCTAACGCGAGCCCTGGGGGCCGCATAGAGCACTTTCACCCACTTGATGAAATTTTGACCCATCCCAAGACACTCCAAGACCTCCCACAGATACCACCACTCCACGCTGTCGAAGGCCTTGGCAGCGTCCAACGAGAATATTGCTCGGTTACCGGTGTTATCCGTAGGTAGTTGTATATTCAGGAAGAGCCTCCTGATATTCTGCGCTGTTGAGCGATTGGGAATAAAGCCACATTGATCAACATGCACTAATTTATGTATAACCTTGCTGAGACGGGATGCCAGAATTTTGGCTAATATCTTAACATGGGATGTCAGCAAAGATAGCACGCCATACTCTGAATGATGGTGTGCATTGTGAAGGGGCAGTGCATTGTTAGATCCTTTTTTAACTCCTTAATGCCGGCACCTCTCTTTCTGTTCAGGTTCACTCAACTCTAGTCACAACTGATCGCATGTTCAGTACCACAGCAAACAAAGGCAAGGATGGCAGCCCCTTGGCTGTAAAGCATGGGGGGGTTTGATTCCTCTTTAATAGAGTTGAGTGGACACCTGGATGTTCAGGTTTGGCCAACTTCACGAAAAAGTTTGGGTTTGGTACCGAACTTGACCCGAACTTGACCCCGGACCCCAAACCCCATTGAAGTCAATGGGGACCCGAACTTTTCGGCACAAAAATGGCTGTAAAAAAGTCCTGGAAAGTGCTAGAGGGATGCAAAATGAAGTAAAATGGGGGTAAGAGTAGGACAAGTGCCCTACAAAAAAATGGGGATAGGGAAAATAACTTAAAATCAAAAAAAAAAATGGGAAGGGGGTGGATGTGGAGTAGGAGCCTAGAGGTTGACTAGGCCGTGACCGTGGCAGTGTAGGTGGAAGTGGCGGTGGTGGAGGAGGAGGAGGAGGTAGCCAACACTTTTTGTTGTTTGTTTGTTTTTTTTTCAAAAATATTGAGGCATATTCAAAAAAAAAGTATACAGTACCAATAGCTGTGTGAGGCCGGTCTATTCTGCAGAACTTCTTACAGGAGCAGCAGGAACCTCTCCCTATAGAACTAGGAGACGATTTTAGAACAATAATCTGTCCCTTACAGCACCAGCAGGAACCTCTCCCTATAGAACTAGGAGGTGATTATAGAACAATAATCTGTCCCTTACAGCAACAGCAGGAACCTGACCCTATAGCAGTAGGCGATGATTTTAGAACAATAATCTCTCCCTTACAGCAACAGCAGGAACCTGACCCTATAGCAGTAGGCGATGATTTTAGAACAATAATCTGTCCCTTACAGCAACAGCAGGAACCTCTCCCTATAGAACTAGGAGATGATTTTAGAACAATAATCTGTCCCTCAAAGCAGTAGACTCTACCTAGTCCAGTATCAGATCGTTCTGTAATGCAGGATGAGATGTTATTAGATCTGCAATCTGTCCCTAAAAGCAGGAGTAGTAAACTCTACCTAGTCCAGAATCAGATTGTTCTGTAATGCAGGATGAGATGTTATTAGATCTGCAATCTGTCCCTCACAGCACCAGCAGCATCCTCTCCCTACAGTAGCCTGAGAGCATGTGACATGCAGCACTACGTGACTCCAGCTTATACAGAGGCTGGGTCACATGATGCACTGGCCAATCACAGCCATGCCATTAGTAGGCTGTGATGGCTTCTAAGGGCAAAACAGTCAAATGCTTGTTGATTGGCTGCCCTGCAGCTATTCAACAGGCAGGATAAACAATACCGAACCCCGAACCCAAACTTTTTTTCAAATGCCCGGGTTCGGGTCCGGGTCACGGACACCACAAAGTTCGGTATGGACCCAAACTTTACAGTTCAGGTTTGCTCAACTCTACTCTTTAACATTATATTGCTAAGAATGTCCACACAATCATTGACAGTGCATGCCCCGTCCCCCCCAATGCAAGGTGAAAGCAGTCTTGGTGCTGGTGAAAGGAATAATCCAAATCCATCCCAGAAGCTTAATAAAAATTGGCAGTCACCAATTTTATATTTGGAAAACACTATAGCAGGCTCTAGATTTCCTTAACCTCCCTGGCGGTATGATTATTTCAGATTTTTGGCGCTGAACGCGGTACATTATTTTGCATGGAAATTTGGGGTTTTATATTGTAGGCCTGTAATTCTTAGGAATAACTGACTTAAATCTGTCCAAACAAGAGTCTAGTAGACATCCCGGGTATGAAAAAGTTTGAAACAAGAAATCATAAATTATAATATAATAAATAACTATAAATAATTATCAAAAATAATAACGTAATAGTAATAAAATGTATTTAATAATGTATTCAAACCGAAAACACTGAAAATTGCTCAGTTGCAGAATTGTCGCTGTCGTCACTTTCTGTGTCTGATGATAAATTTCCCCAAAAATCAGTATCACTCAATTCTGCAAATGATTCTTATTGTTTTCTAGCTGATCAAAAAACACTTTTGACGTAAAGGGACACTTTTTTGTTGCCATGGACATTCTCAAGTTTCCAGGCAGAAAGAATGACATATATAATATAAAAGTGCATGCAGGGCACTGGGCAAACCACTAGGGACAAAGGGGATGTGAAATGATTTGATACAGTAATGTAATCTTACAGATTACAGTGTACTGTATGTATACTGTGTGTTTCACTTTTTGAATTTCCCGCCGGTCTCCACCCCCGTGTGACGCTCGCAGGGAACGGAGCCCAGAACACAGAGGCACCGGGCGGTGGACAGAGCCTGCAGACACGGCGGGGGACATCGCTGGATCCGGGGGACAAGGTAAGTAACGCTGCCTTGGATCCAGCGATGCAATCCCGAGTGTGGCTTGGGGTTACCGCTAATGGTACTGAAATTCCACCCCGAGCCACACTCGGGATTGCCGCCAGGGAGGTTAAAGCGGTTGTCTACCCCCTAAAGTCATTTTTACCTACAGGTAATCCTGTAATAAGGCTTACCTCTAGGTAAAATGAATATCTCCTAAACCTGTACAGTTTAGGAGATATTCCACTTGCAATGCAGCCGCTGACATCACGGCGCATGCGCTGTGATGGCCCGGTGAAGGCCTGGCTCATAGCGCCGGACCCTGCCGGAAAGACCACCGGACAGACGGGCTCTCGCGCATGAGCGGGAGTGACGTCTCGCGGCTCCGGTCACTCACAGCACCGAAACCCTCGAACCCGGAAGAATGCACACTGCTTCGTTCTAAGGTGAGTATTTCATAATGAGCTAATATGCGGTGCATACTAGCTCATTTTGCCTTTTGCCTTACAGGTTTTTGGGTTTTTTTATGCTTTTTTTTTGAGTAGACAACCGTTTTAAAGTTTTTTGTACATGCATTCTTGTTATGTTGTTGGCACATTTTACTGCATAACCACTATCACTAGCACACGCATTACAGATTCCAGAGCATGTGTACAACCCACGCATATAATAAACATTGCTTCACTCAAAACCGTTTGTGAGCATTAGTAAAGCAAAATAGTTTAGGAGATATTCCACTTGCAATGCAGCCGCTGACATCACGGCGCATGCGCTGTGATGGTCCGGTGAAGGCCTGGCGCATAGCGCCGGACCCTGCCGGAAAGACCGCCGGACAGACGGGCTCCCGCGCATGAGTGGGAGGGACGTCTCGCGGCTCCGGTCACTCACAGCACCGGAACCCTTGAACCCGGAAGAATGCACACTGCAAAGATGTCCACTCCCTCTGCAGGGACTGGGTAGCCCTGCGGGAGCTTCGTTCTACGGTGAGTATTTCATAATGAGCTAATATGCATACTAGCTCATATAATATGCTAATATTTCATAATGAGCTAATATGCATACTAGCTCATTATGCCTTTTGCCTTACAGGGTTTTGTTTTTTTTTATGCTTTTTTTTGAGTAGACAACCGTTTTAAGGTTTTTTGTACATGCATTCTTGTTATGTTGTTGGCACATTTTACATAACCACTATCACTAGCACAAGCATTACAGATTCCAGAGCATGTGTACAACCCACGCATGTAATAAACTTTGCTTCACTCAAAACCATTTATGAACATTAGTAAAGCAAAATGTTCATTCACCAGAGCATTTGGAAACCCGATCATGACAATTCAATCAGTTATGTATGTCATACCATACTTAGATCACCTTAGAGTTGATGAAGCCTCACCCCCTCCCAATCAGCATGTGGTCCATGGTCCACTGGGGCCAGGCCTAGGGTTTCCAACCATGGGGCCCAAAGTCTATCAAATTTGCCAAAACTCCCCTACGTTGAAATATATACTTCTCCAGTCTTAGGGTATCTCCCATTTGAGCTATCCATTCCAGTCATAGGGTGGTCTTTAAGAAAAGTGTTCAGTAACATAGAGTAGCAATTGGATATAAATTCCTTATAGGTATCCACCTCATACATGAAATTAAACATTGGAGTGGGCGATTGCACCAAGAGATCAACTCCCCTCTGTGTCTTCACCGCATGTTGAAGCTGCATGTAATAAAAATGCATCAAGTTAGGGAGACTTTAGTCTTTATTTACACAGCATCAAGCATTTCTCCTTCCTTCTTCTCCTTTCATACATTAGCATTTCAGTAATTTAATAGTTGTAGCTCAAAATGATTGACAGCGTTGTGTACTCAGCTGAATACTATTGATGACCTGTTTATTATGTATATGTTCAAATCTGGGTCTATGTTCCATTTTCCATACTAGTTTTCCATACCATGCGCGGCTGCCTTAAACGTGAATAGAGAGAATTTACAATTTTTTAAAATTGTTTATTTAGATTGAGCAAATGGAGAACAACACGTACATTTCAGACTAATGTCTTTTTAATAATGTATTCACTAGGTGCTTTGTCTTGTTTATGATAAATTAGTAACAAAGTGAAGATTTTTTTATTTTTTATTAAACCGTATTCAAACCCAAAAATGTATAGTTTTGTAGCTTATCTGTCCTTAGATGTGGTGGCTGCATTAGTACTCCTTTTCACACCCTTTTTACCTTATTTTAACCTGGTAATCCTGCTGTAGGAGCAGCATTATCGCCTTAGGACACAGAGTGTATGAGGGCCAAATAACATTGTTGTTGATTTACTAAAATTAGAGAGTGCAAAATCTGGTGCAGCTGTGCATGGTAGCCAATCAGCTTCTAACTTCAGCTTGTTCAATTAAGATTTGACAAAAAAACTGTAAGCTGATTGGTTTCTATTCAGAGCTGCACCAGATTTTGCACTCTCCAGTTTTAGTAAAGCAACTGTGTTGGCACTACAAAACACGGAATTTCCTTCTCCATAACTGGGGAGGTGTTTTGTAGTCCATGGAGTTATCAGGGAACAGTGTTAACTGATAACTGTCTAGTTGCAGAGAGCACAGGAAGTCATCAGCTCAAAGATTTCTGGCTGGATGAATAGCTATTTTTTTTGCACTTGTTGAGCAGATATAATAAAATCATTTAAATAATACATTTAACTGGCTAAATAAAAAAAAAGAGAGAAGGGAAATTTATTGTTAGTGTTTACATACACAGCACTTTTAGTGAGAGTGCATGTTGTATATTTTGGTGGTTGGATTGTTATTATCTATAGGTATTTTACCTTAATTTGATATGTCAGCTAGTATGCAAAAACGGATGACAAATTTAACCTAAAGAATGAGTACAGGCAATTATACTGTATATAGCACAGGTTAAAAATAAATGAGCTTTTTCAATTTTCTGAAACATTCAACCAACCAGGCCACTTGCATTTTTCTTGGAAATCCCCTTAATCCTTCAGTAACAATTTAGCACACTGCAGTTATTAGTTAGCTATAGTTTCTAGTATAGTTATACATTTAAATACAAACAGCATACCTGAATGAATAAGTAATTTATAAATTAATCAACAAACCTGATTTGACATAAAAGCACTTTTTTTTTTCTTAAAAACACAAAAGAAAGATGCAGATAATAAGGAAATAAAATCCCTGAATCAATAAAAAGATAAATAAATTATACATGAATGAGTCATAACTAATCAAGCACTTTTCAATGAGTTCATTAAAATTGTGTCTAGTCATCATCTTTGTAGAGAATTCTGAATGTGTAATCAAGTACCAAGTGCTGAAGCCGATACATTTTGGCACTTATATTACATTTGTTAGAGACTGCCAAGCACTTTGTACTAAATAAAATGTCTGCGGGGATATTTTGTCATTGCAATTTACTGCGTGGGTTCTAGTGTCAGAAAACTTTATTGGTCATTTTTATTTTGTCAGGACATAGCAGTTGTAGTGGCTTCTCCAGAGAATGGTTTACAGCAAATTAGAAAACTGTAGGACTCTGGCAGTTGTGGGTCCATTTGTCTGTATAGTGGGAGCCTGTTCCTTTTGGTTTTGCAGTTTCTAGCTTGTATCGGCAGGAGTGATTGTGTGAAACAGTGGCTCTTTTCATGTTATTTGTATGAAAGGACCACATCCATCTTACCTTGCACCGTTTCTCAAGGTCACCTTGGGTGCCAAATGACTAGTTTGCTCCTTTTGTCACAGATTTGATTATCTGAAACTAAGGGTTCATGTCGGCAGGCATAGTAGTTAAATCTGTATTTTCCATCCAAATGCTTTGTTAACTCTTCTTTGCCTGCAGTTCCAATGCACTTTAGTGGGGCATGTTGTGCCTTCAGAAATGCAGTGCAACGCAGCACAAAGCAGCTTAAATGCAGCCTCAGTACTTGTGTATGGTTAATGAAAAACATTAGGATTTGTTAACCTGCATTTGAAGTGCATTTCAAGCACAGGAAAACAACGTCCATTAACATAGGTCTTTAGGTGTAGTAGACACAAGAGTAGGAGTAAGGCCTGCCATAAAAAAAAAGATATAGGGTATGAATGAATATCTTCCTTAAAGTCTATGTAAACCCTCACAAATACCCATTGAAGTGAACAGCCTCAGATGATACACAGAGATTAAACAAATCTCCCTACATATGTTTTACATGCATATCTGCTGTCTTTAGCATTTATATATTCTTTAGAAAGTTCAGATCATGTTACAGATTTTCTCTTCCTGTTCAGCACTGAGTGTGAAGTCTGGGCATACAGCCAAGACAGCTGATTGGGGGAAAGGCACACCCCCCCCCCCCACTGAACATAGGCAGAGACTCTCAGAGCTGTCCTGTGAATAGTTTAGCTCTCTGCTAATCTATTTATAGCAACCTTCCCGACACAAAATTCAGCCTGGTTTATCACCGTTGATGGAGAACTTGTCAGAAGTCATCATGCTGATAACAGAATAATGGAGCAGGGGAAAGCCACAGGACTTAGTGCTTTGAAGAGAGATAAGAAAACACTGCAGATATATGTGCCCAGCTCAAATTTCATGAATGGGGTTTACATCCACTTTAACAATTTCTGTCAGCATTACTGCCGAAAGTTTAACTAAATGCATAGAATAGAGAGGGATTAGAACACCAGTCAATTTTTTTTGTGCTGTCTGTGCACCATAAGGGAGACTCACTAACTTGGGATATGCAAAGGTGAACAGGAGCATCAGAAGCCCCAGGTAGACGTGAACACAGGAATTACAGCAGTGGGGAGATCTCACCTCACCGTTAGAGTATTCAGAAGTTTAGGGTTGACTCAACCTATCTATATTATCAGTTGTGTGTCTATCTGTGTGTGCACAATATGTATATTGTGGGGAGTTAGCTCAATGGGGATCACCTTCCCAGGGAAAAAGGTAGTCCAAGCGGCAGGTTTTCTTAAAATCTGACTTGTAGCCAGGTTTATTTAAAAGGTTGCAGCTAAATCAAATGAACAAAACAGAAAATAAATCCTTGCCATCCAGGCAATAACTAAACATTTCCAGTTTTCTAACTCAGAGGTGAAGGGCTTCTCCCAGTCACCCACAAAACAAAGATAATACTAACTTTTTGTTTTAGTCACAAAGCAAAGTTTAGTTAATCAGCTCTCTCAGGCTTGGTAGCTCCTGAGTCACAGGCCAGAGCAATCATCTGATCCAGACCTGCTTCCTTTATACCACCTGTTGATGGACACAAGTGGATTGCAAAATCTGGTCCGGAAACCCACCTTGCCAAGGTGGCTGCTAAAACCCGGACCGGATTCCACCTTGGTTTCCTGCAATGAAAGCATGGGAGGTGAAACATAGCGTCCATCAATCACCTCGCTTTTCATAACGCCACATACCACCCTCTGCTCGAGTCCCTGCGGCTGAGCAACTGTCCGAACCAGACAATTGATATGGGAACGGGCATCTGTATTATTTTGGAGTTTCCCAGCTCTATGTTCCATTGTGAACCTAAATAGTTGAGCAAGGAACCACCTTGCCACCCGACTGTTTTTCTCCTTGTTATCACACATCCATTTAAGAGGGGCATGATCAGTGACTATTTTGAATGGTCTCCCCAACAGGTAATATTTCAGGGCATCTAAGGCCCATTTGATAGCTAAACATTCCTTCTCAACAATAGCATAATTTTTCTCCTGTCTGTTAAGCTTTCTACTAAGGTAAGCCTCTGGGTGCTCCTCCCTGTCTCTGACTTGGGACAGTACAGCACCCAGTCCCACATCAGAGGCGTCTGTCTGCACCACAAACTCCTTTGTGAAATCTGGGGTCACTAGCACAAGTTGTGCACAAAGGACTTGCTTCAACATTTGAAACGCCTTCTCTGCCTCAGGACTCCACTTGATCATGACCAACCCTCTACCCTTCGTCAGATCCATCAGTGGGGCTGCAATGGTGGCAAAATTGGCTATAAAACGCCTCTAGTACTCTGTGATTCCAAGAAATGCATGTACTTGCTTTTTATTTATAGGTTGGGGCCACTTTTGAACTGCCTCAATCTTATTGATCTAAGGCTTGATCAGCCCCCGACCAATAATGTAGCCAAGGTATTTGGACTCCTCCAAGCCTATTGCACACTTTTTGGGGTTGGCAGTGAATCCTGTTCTCCTAAGGGAATCTACTACTGCTTGCACCCGGGGCAAATGGGATTCTCAATCTGGGCTGTGGATGACTACATCGTCCAAATAGGCGGCTGCGTATTGGCGATGTGTTCTTAAGGTCTTATCCATCATTCTCTGGAATGAGGCAGGAGCACCGTGCAAGCCAAAAGGCATCCACTTTTAGTGAAAGGACCCCTCAGGGGGTAGTAAATGCAGTTTTCTTTTTTGCAATTTTGCAGACTCCGTTAGTGGTATCTGCCAATAACCTTTAGTCAGATCTAAAGTAGATCTAAGGTAGTTAAGTACCGGGCACCTCCCAATCTGTCAACAAGCTCGTTGACCCGAGGCATTGGGTACTCATCGAATTTAGACATGCTGTTCCTGAAGATACTATCGGAAGGGCACCTGTTATACAAGCTTTTTTTCTTTCTTTTCCTTTTTCTCTGGATAACAGGTGCCCTTCCGATAGTATCCTCATGACATGTGAGGAACTCAATACACCTGATGGTCCTATCGTTTCACCATTATGCTAATTTGAATGGTTATAGTTGCTTAGTAATGCTTTATTGATTAATTGGTTCCAGATGATGTAATGAATATATACTAGCCTTTGTTTCTTAACATTATGTATGTATTTGGTTTGAAGAAGGGCGTTATCGATTTAGCCCAAAACTGTTACCTTACCTTGTATACTGTGGGCATCATGTAATTTTTACATTTTTGATTAAATATAACTTATTGTGCAGCAATCTCTTTGTTTTTTCTCTTTATATAGGGACTGTGGGAGGGCCTGATTGCCATGGTCTTGTTTTTTCACTGCAGTGCACTTCACCCTTTAAAGTATATTCTCTCTCTCTCTCTTTCTCTCTCTCTCTCTCTCTCTCTATCTCTCTCTCTCTCTCTCTCTCTCTCTCTCTATATATATATATGTATATATATATATATATATACAGTTGTGCTCATAAGTTTACATACCCTGGCAGAATTTATGATTTCTTGGCCATTTTTCAGAGAATATGAATGAGAACATGAAAAACATTTCTTTCACTCATGGTTAGTGTTTGGCTGAAGCCATTTATTATCAATCAACTGTAAAGAAAAACAAGAAAAAAAGGAAGGCGCACGAACCTAGTGCATTACCAAAAAAAATGATTTATTTAAAAAAATTGTAAAAGAGGGTACTCACAATAAGTCAGAAGATAAAGACGTGGTAAGATCAAAGCATAGAGCAGGAAAAAACTGACGCGTTTCGGGGGTGCACCCCCTTCCTCAGAGCTTAGCAATTATCAATCAACTGTGTTTACTCTTTTTGAAGCATAATGACAACAGATACTACCCAACTGACCCTGATCAAAAGTTTACATACCCCAGTTCTTAATACCATGTATTGCCCCCTTTAACATCAATGACAGCTTGAAGTATTTTGTGGTATTTGTGGATGAGGCGCTTTATCTTCTCAGATGGTAAAGCTGCTCATTCCTCTTGGCAAAAAGCCTCCAGTCTCCAGTTCCTGGAAATTCTTGTGCTGTCTTGCATGAACTGCATGTTTGAGATCTCCCCAGAGTGTCTCAATGATATTGAGGTCAGGAGACTGAGATGGCCACTCCAGACTTGGCCTTGTGTTTTGGATCATTTTCTTGTTGGAATGTCCAAGTACGTCCCATGCGCAGCTTCCTGGCTGATGAATGCAAATGTTTCTCCAGTATTTTTGGATAACATACTGCATTCATCTTGCCATCAATTTTGGCCAAATTTCCTGTGCCTTTGTAGCTCACACATACCCAAAACATCAGCAATCCACCTCCGTGTTTCACAGGCCTTGTTGACTCCTATGCAAATTTAGAATTTATGGTTGTGATCTCATCACTACAAATTACTTTGTGCCAGAAGGTTTGAGGCTTGTCTCTGTGCTGTTTGGCATATTGTACACGGGATACTTTGTGGCATTTAAGTAGTAATGGCTTTCTTCTGGCGACTCGACCATGCAGTCCATCTTTCTTCAAGTGCCTCCTTATTGTGCATCTTGAAACAGCCACACCACACCACACCACATGTTTTCAGAGAGTCCTGAAGTTATTTGTGGGTTTTTCTTTGCATCCCGAATAATTTTCATGCCAGTTACGGCTGAAATCTAAGTTGGTCTACCTCATTGTGGTTTGGTTTCAACAGAACCCCTCATTTTCCACTTCTTGCTTAGAGTTTGAACACTGCTGATTGGCATTCTGAATTCCTTGGATATATTTTTATATCCCTTTCCTGTTTTATACAGTTCAACTACCTTTCCCCGCAGACAAATCTTTTGCTTTTCCCATGACTCAGGATCCAGAAACATCAGTGCAGCACTGGATGAAAGATGAAAGGGTCTGTCAGGAGTCCAGAAACTCATTGACCTTTTATACACACACACTAATTACAAACAAACAGGTCACAGGTGAGGATGGTTACATTTAATAGCCATTCAAACCCCTTTGTATCAACTTGTGTGCATGTTATCGGGTCAAAATCATCAGGATATGTAAACTTTTGATCAGGGTCATTTGGGTAGTTTCTGTTGTCATTATGATTTAAAAAGAGTAAACACAGTTTATTGATAATAAATGGCTTCAGCCAAACACTAACCAGGAGTGAAAGAAAGGTTTTTGTGTTCTCATTCATATTCTCTGAAAAATGGCCAAGAAATCATAAATTCTGCCAGGGTATGAAAAACTTATGAGCACAACTGTATATATATATATATATATATATATATATATATATATACATAAATATATATATATTTATATACACACACACACACACACACAGTACAGTAGATATAGGAAATATATATATCTATGTAGCACCCCCCAGCTGTGTTGCTAGAGTTCTATGATTTTTGTTGTTAGAGTAGTTTAATTGCCATTTAACTGTGTTTTATCTGGGTCAGGTGAGTGACTCAGGGAGGCTGATGTGACTCACAGGCAGCATCTCTAATACCTACCCCTACTTCTAGAAACTTGCAGAAGATTCTAGAATAATAGAAGTGGAGGTGAAGAGGAGCTGCCTGGGTTATTCTGAGGGCCCTGACCAATCCCTAACAGATGGGTTGGCAGGGGGTAGATCCCCTAAATTACTCAGGGTCAGTCCAGCTAAGGGCATTGGAGTTCGGGTGGAAGCTGGAGATGGAGTGTTAGGCTGTCGGTGGCCCTTGAGGGTTCCCCCCTAGTTTGGGGGGCTGACCTCGGGCCTCTGCGGAAGGGACCTTCTTCATGACACAAGAGAGGGATCCTGACCAAGAGGCACAGGAGCAAAGTGGAGGACAGCAGGAGAACACTGCTGGGCAAAATCTCCAGAGAGGAAGAAAGCAAGGAGGGCTGATGAGTGTTACAGTCAGAGGAGGCATACCTGAGAGGACTGGGTGCAAGCAGTCTGGGATGGATGCAGAGTCAGTCTGGGAGGACTGTGGAGTCTTAGCCAGGAGGGCTAGTAAAAAGGGGCAGCTGCAGCCAGGCAGGCTGGCAGTGCCTAAGGAGGTAGCGCTGGGATCAGTAGCCGCAGGACTAGAACAGCTGAGCACTGGGACATTTTGCTACACAACCAAAGGGGCCTGTGGTCCCTGCCTATAAAGGGCATTTGCTACAAGTCTAATGGAACCTTTGTTAGACCATCTAAACAGTGCCAGCTGGCCCTGGGACTTGTAGTTCTACAAGCAAGAATGTGCTGGAGGTAGACGGAGGAGTGTATATACGGAGTGTATATACAGTGGGGATCGAAAGTTTGGGCACCCCTCAAGTAAAAATGTGTATTAATGTGCATAAAGAAGCCAAGGAAAGATGGAAAAATCTCCAAAAGGCATCAAATTACAGATTAGACATTCTTATAATATGTCAACAAAAGTTAGATTTTATTTCCATCACTGACACTTTCAAAATTACAGAAAACAAAAAAATGGCATTTTCAAAAGTTTGGGCACCCTGCAGAATTTATAGCATGCACTGCCCCCTTTGCAAGGCTGAGACCTGCCAGTGTCATGGATTGTTCTCAATCATCATCTGGGAAGACCAGGTGATGTCAATCTCAAAGGTTTTAAATGCACAGACTCATCTGACCTTGCCCCAACAATCAGCACCATGGGATCTTCTAAGCAGTTGTCTAGAAACCTGAAACTGAAAATAGTTGACGCTCACAAAGCTGGAGAAGACTATAAGAAGATAGCAAAGCGTTTTCAGATGTCAATATCCTCTGTTCAGAATGTAATTAAGAAATTACAGTCATCAGGAACAGTGGAAGTTAAAGCAAGATCTGGAAGACCAAGAAAAATATCAGACAGAACAGCTCGCAGGATTGTGAGAAAAACAATTCAAAACCCACGTTTGACTGCACGATCCCTCCAGAAAGATCTGGCAGACACTGGAGTTGTGGTCCACTATTCCACTATAAAGAGATACTTGTACAAATATGGTCTTCATAGAAGAGTCATCAGAAGAAAACCTCTTCTACGTCCTCACCACAAAAATCAGCGTTTGAACTTTGCAAATGAACATATAGACAAGCCTGATGCATTTTGGAAACAAGTTCTGTGGACCGATGAGGTTAAAATTTAACTTTTTGGCCGGAATGAGCAAAGGTACGTTTGGAGAAGAAGGGGCACAGAATTTAATGAAAAGAACCTCTGTCCAACTGTTAAGCATGGGGGTGGATCAATCATGCTTTGGGGTTGTATTGCAGCCAGTGGCACAAGGAACATCTCACGAGTAGAAGAAAAAATGGATTCAATAAAATTACAGCAAATTTTGGATGGTAACTTGATGCCATCTGTGAAAAAGCTGAAGTTAAAGAGAGGATGGCTTCTACGAATGGATAATGATCCTAAACACACCTCGAAATCCACGGGGGGTTACATCAAGAGGCGTAAACTGAAGGTTTTGCCATGGCCTTCACAATCTCCTGACCTCAACATAATTGAAAATCTATGGATAGACCTTAAAACAGCAGTGCGTGACAGACAGCCCAGAAATCTCAAAGAACTGGAAGACTTTTGTAAGGAAGAATGGGCAAAGATACCTCAAACAAGAATTGAAAGACTCTTGGCTGGCTACAAAAAGCGTTTACAAGCTGTGATACTTGCCAAAGGGGGCAGTACAAGATATTAACTCTGCAGGGTGCCCAAACTTTTTCAGACGCCATTTTTTTGTTTTCTGTTATTTTGAAAGTGTAAATGATGGAAATAAAATCTAACTTTTGTTGACATATTATAAGAATGTCTAATCTGTAATTTGATGCCTTTTGGAGATTTTTCCATCATTCCTTGGCTTCTTTATGCACATTAATACAAATGTTTACCTGGGGTGCCCAAACTTTCAATCCCCACTGTAGTTTGTGTCCCTGAAGAATTTTACTGTTCTGATCAAGTGGGAATCCCATAATACCCTCAGCCCTATCCAAGATCAATACCCCTAGTAATATACAAAAAAACAAAGCGGCAAGGACTGATTCTTGACACTAGCGTGTGGTGGAAAATTGTGTGTGCCTGGCTGTGCAGGGTGGGAGATACTTTCATTCACCAGCGGCTCCTGTGGGGGTAGTGCTATATATATATATATATATATATATATATATATATATATATATATATATACATACAGTGTCTCACAAAAGTGAGTACACCCCTCACATTTTTTGTAAATATTTTATTATATCTTTTCATGTGACAACACTTAAGAGATGGCACTTTGCTACAATATAAAGTAGTACATGTACAGCTTGTATAACAGTGTAAATTTTCTGTCCCCTCAAAATAACTCAACCCATAGCCCTTAATGTCTAAACAACAAAAGTGAGTACACCCTTGAGTGAAAATGTCCAAATTGGGACCAATTGACCATTTTCCCTCCCCGGTGTTGTGTGACTCATTAGAGTTACAAGGTCTCTTGGTGTGAATGGTGAGCAGGTGTGTTAAATTTGGAGTTATCGCTCTCGCTTTTTCATACTGGCCCCTGGAAGTTCAACATGGCACCACATGGCAAAGAACTCTGAGGATCTGAAAAAAAGAATTGTTGCTCTACATAAAGATGGCCTGGGCTATAAGAAGATTGCCAAGCCCCCCAAACTGACCTGCAGCACGGGGGCCAAGACCATACAGCAGTTTAAAAGGACAGATTCAACTTAGAACAGGCCTCGCCATGGTCGACCAAAGAAGTTGAGTGCACGTACTCAGCGTCATATCCAGAGGTTGTCTTTGGGAAATAGATGTATGAATGCTGCCAGCATTGCTACAGAGGTTGAAGGGGTGGTGGGTCACCTTGTCAGTGCTCAGACCATATGCAGCACACTGCATCAAATTGGTCTGCATGGCTGTCATCCCAGAAGGAAGCCTCTTCTAGAGATGATGCATAAGAAAGCCTGCAAACAGTTTGCTGAACACAAGCAGACTAAGGGCATGGATTACTGGAACCATGTCCTGTGGTCTGATGAGACCAAGATAAACTTATTTGGTTCAGATGATGTCAAGCGTGTGTGGCGGCAACCAGGTAAGGAGTACAAAGACAAGTGTCTCTTGCCTACAGCCAAGCATGGTGGTGGGAGTGTCATGGTCTGGGGCTGCATGAGTGCTGCTGACACTGGGGAGCTACAGTTCATTGAGGGAACCATGAATGCCAACATGTACTATGACATACTGAAGCAGAGAATGATCCCCTCCCCTCAGAGACTAGGCCGCAGGCCAATATTCCAATATGATAATGACCCCAAACATACCTCCAAGATGACCACTGCCTAGCTAAAGAAGTTGAGGGTAAAGGTGATGGACTGGTCAAGCATATCTCCAGACCTAAACCTTATTGAGCATCTGTGGGGCATCTTCAAACGGAAGGTGGAGGAGCGCAAGGTCTCTAACATCCACCAGCTCCGTGATGTCATCATGGCGGAGTGGAAGAGGTATCCAGTAGCGACCTGTGAAGCTCTGGTGAACTCCATGCCCAAGAGGGTTAAGGGAGTACTGGAAAATAATCGTGGCCACACAAAATATTGACACTTTGAGCCCAATTTGGACATTGTGGTGTACTCACTTTTGTTGCCAGTGGTTTAGACATTAATGGCTGTGTGTTGAGTTATTTTGAGGGGACAGGAAATTTACGCTGTTATACAAGCTGTACACTCACTACTTTACATTGTAGCAAAGTGTCATTTCTTCAGTGTTGTCACATGAAAAGATATAATAAAATATTTACAAAAATGTGAGGGGTGTACTCACTTATGTGAGATATTGTATATATATATATATATATATATATATATATATATATGGGGTGTTCAAAAGATTGGTTGGTAGTAACTGGTCATGTCTGAGAGAGCCATGTGACTAGTCTGTCTGGCAAGTCGGCTTACCTTGCAGTTTAGTATAAGTAAGTAAGTATAGTTGTCATGCTGTGGTGATGGCTGCAAAAGGTATAAATTGCACCAAAGAGGAAGAGCATTCTTTCATAAGCTTTTTGTGTGTGCTTAGTATGGGAATAATGTCCTCTCTCGTAGAATTGTTTGAGTAGGAGCATATGGAACACCCAGCTTATAGTACGGATTTAGCTCTATCTAATTTCCACCTTTTTGGACCGCTCAAAGAAGGGGAAGAAGATTTTCATGTGATGATGACGTGAAAGCAGTGGTGCATCAGTGGCTACATGCTCTCATGTTTGACTGTTGGCATGATGTTTTTTTCATGAAATGCTGTGTTATTTTTATGCCACATGTAACGGGACGTGCACCTTCCAAAAAGTTCAACTTCGTTCTCATCGGTCCACAGAAGATGTTTTTTGGCAAATGTGAGATGAGCCTTTGTGTTCTTTTTGGTCAGGAGTGGCTTTAGCCTTGGCACTCTCCCATGGATGCCATTTTTGCCCAGTCTCTTTCTTATTGTTGAATCATGAACATTGACCTTAACTGAGGCAAGTAAGGCCTACAGTTCTTTAGATGTTAGTTTTGGGTTCTTTTATGACCTCCTGGATGAGTCGTCGTTGTGCTCTTAGAGTAATTTTGGTAAACTGGCCACTCCTGGGAAGATTCCCCACTGTTCCAAGTTTTCTCCCTTTGTGGATAATGGCTTTCTCTGTGGTTTGCTGGAGTCCCAAGGCCTTAAAAATGCTTTGTAACACTTCCCAGACTCATACATGTCAATTATTTCTCATCTGTTCTTGAATTTCTTTAGATTGTGTCATGTTGCTTTTTGAGATCTTTTAGTATGCTTCACTTTGTCAGGACATTTTCTTCATTCAACAGGTCTGGCAGTAATCAGGCCTGGGTGTGGCAAATTAAATTTAACTAGCTTTCCAAAAAATGTGGTTATTCAGGTTGGATTCCCACCAGTCCAGCCTTCCTGCCGCCGAGAAGGGGTGGAGCCACCGTTCGGTGGCTCCTGTCCATTCTCACAGCGCAGCAGCTGCGGGGGGAGGGAGGGGCCGTGAGCAGGGGAAAAGATCCCCGTTCAGTGCGGAGTGCATCTCCATGTTAGATGCACTCCCATTGAACACAACGGGCTGGGAATTCGCACCGCATTGCACAGAAAGCGCACACGTTTTCTGTGCAATGCAGAGTGCGTATGCACCGCACATATGTGAACTGGACACCTTGAAAACAATGTGTTTTCAAGTGTCCTGTGAACGGGATGTGGTTTTAGCCGCATCCAATTTGCATAGGTGTGAACCCAGCCTAACAGTTCATTGATGATTTAGCAAGTGGGGGTGTGGGGGGGGCAATTACTTTTTCACATAGGGCCAGGCAGGTTTGGACAGCTTTTTTCCCTTAATAAATAAAATCATTTAAGAACTGCATTTTGGATTTACTCAGGTTATCTTTGTGTAATATTAACCGGTTCCTGACCGGCTTGTGTACATTTGCTGCTGCAGTGTGGCTCTGTAGCACGAATCGGCGTCTATAAATGGCGGCTCGCACGTGTGCAGTAGCGGACGGGAGCGCGCCATCAGCGGTCCGTTTTCGTGTCCGCCACACTCTGCAGAGTTGTGTCCACGGCTTGGGCGGACCCGATCTCCGCTGGCGAACCGCCATTGCTTGACACAGAAGAAAAACGGGGAACCGCCGAAGTAAACACGGCGATCCCCAGCTCTGTCAGGCAGCATGTCAGAGGTCTACCGATCCCTGTACTCAGGATCAGTTAGATCTCTGGTTTCCCTGACAGCCCAGCCCCCTCAGAGTTAGAACACACCCAGGGTACACAGTTAACCCCTAGATCGCCCCCCCAGGTTAACCCCTTCACTGCCAATGACGTTT
This sequence comes from Glandirana rugosa, assembly GCA_018402905.1. Classification (NCBI taxonomy): domain Eukaryota; kingdom Metazoa; phylum Chordata; class Amphibia; order Anura; family Ranidae; genus Glandirana; species Glandirana rugosa. The sequence continues at coordinate 1,577,685 of BLSH010203700.1, forward strand.
ACACAATAATCAGTGGATATTTAAATTTCTGATTGCTGTATAAATGTCATTGGTCCCAAAAAAGTGTCAAAAATGTCCGACATGTCCGCCCCAATATCAAAGTCCTGATAAAAATCGCAGATCGCCGCCGTTACTAGTAAAAAAATTGTAAAACGCCATAAATTAATTCTCATGGTTGGTAAACGCATCAATTTTTGCTCAAACCAATCAATAAACACAGATTGCGTTTTTTTTTACCAAAAATATGAGTAAGTATATAAATTGGCCAAAACCGATGAATAAATTTGTTTTTTTATATATTTTTTGTGGATTTGTATTTTAGCAAAAAGTAAGAAATATTGTTTTTTTTTTGCAAAATTGTTTCTCTTTTTTTGTTTATAGCGGTGATCAGAAATGGCGCAGAGGTGATCAAAAGACCACCAAAAGAAAGCTCTATTTGTGGAAAAAAAAGACACAAATCTCGCTTGAGTACAACGTCTCACGACTGCGCAATTGTCAGTTTAAGCGACGCAGTGCCGAATCACAAAAAATGCTCTAGTCCTAACATGGGAAATCCTTCTGGGGCTGAAGTGGTTAACATTTGTTTGATGATCCAAATCAAGTGTGACAAATATGCAAAAAGAAAAATGAATAAGAAAGGGAGCAAATATTTCTCCACAGCACTGTATATATATATATATATATATATATATATATATATATATATATTCTAATGGATTTTGTAATTGTACCTAATGTATTAATATTAATCGATATGTATTAAATATGAGTTTTAAATAGATGAAGTGGAAAAATACAGTTGAATAAAGCAGATGTAACACACTAAATACATATGTGATATGATCTGACTGTGAATGTCACTGTAAATCCATTGGTTTATATTGAGGCCTGCTAGAAACAGATTTTTTTTGGCTTTTTGCTTCACGCTGCATTTTGCTGATGTGTTCACAGTATGAGCAGGCTGTATGTAATCTGATCCAAATGCAGCTCACATACAGCTGAGTGGCTTGAATGTGATTGCCTTCTCTCCATACTCTGCTATGAATTCCTGTAGCCTCTGCATCCTTCAGTCATTGGCATGGCTTTCTTACTGCTTATAATATTAACCTGTAACATTCTATTATAGTTTTTTCAATTCATTTTGCCTAGAAAATACTTTTTAACTGAATCTTCCATCAAAATTAAAAATGTAAAATTGAGAAGCATATAGGAATTACAGCCTATTGAAGATAAAGAGGTGACGGCACTCCGGATCAGCGGTAAAAAACTGTGAATGTTTATTTGAAAAACTTACATAAAAGTGAAGTACAAGTCCATAGTTCCAAAAATACATAAGTCCATATCCAGATCAGAAACGCCAAACAGGTACATGCAGGTGAGATGACGCGTTTCACGAATCGATGTTCGCTTAATCATCTGATTATGATAATGAATAGCCACTTCAGCCCCGGAAGGATTTCACACTTTAGGACCAGAGCACTTTTTGCGATTCAGCACAGCGTCGCTTTAACTGACAATTGCGCGGTTGTGCGACATTGTACCAAAACAAAATTTGCGTCCTTTTTTTCCCACAAACAGAGCTTTCTTTTGGTGGTATTTGATCACCGCTGCGTCATTTCTGATCGCCGCTATAAACAAAAGAAGAGTGACAATTTTGAAAAAAAAAACAAATTTCTTACTTTTTGCTAAAATACAAATCCAAAAAAAAAATATAAAAAAACATTTTTTTCAACGGTTTTGGCCAATTTTATATTCTTCCTCATATTTGTGATAAAAAAAATCACAATCGGCGTTTATTGATTGGTTTGCGCAAAAGTTGCCACGTTTACGGATGATGAGAATTCATTTTTGGGGTTTTTATTTATTTTTTTAGAAGTAATGGCGGCGATCTGCGATTTTTAGCGGTACTACGACATTGCAGCGGACATGTCGGACCATTTTGACACTTTTTTTGGACCATTGGCATTTATACAGCGATCAGTGCTATAAAAATGCACTGATTACTGTGTAAATGTCATTGGCAGTGAAGGGGTTAACCTGGAGGGGGCGCTCTAAGGGTTAACTGTGTTCCCTGGGCGTGTTCTAACTGTGTGTGGGCTGCCCAAGCAGGGGAAGGGGAGTGATCACAGCTTCCATATAGAGAAAGGCTGTGATCACAGCCCTTCCCCCTCTCACAGAACGGAGATCCGTGTTTACATACACGGACCTCCTTTCTTTCACTCCGGGGGGCATCGCGGGTAGCCGGTGGAGATCGAGTCCGCCGCACCCGCTCCCTGGCCCCCCCCGGACACAGTGAGCGCGCCGCCGGCGGCGCATGCGCGCTCACAGTGTACGATCTTGCAGCCGCCGTCGTATGACGGTGGTTTGCGATATCGAACCACCTTGTCGCCGTCAACCTGCGGTTGGTGGTTGGCAAGTGGTTAAGTGAACATGTATTCGTGAAACGCGTCTATCTCACCTGCATGTACCTGTTTGACGTTTCTGATCTGGATATGGACTTGTGTATTTTTGGAACTATGGACTTGAACTTCACTTTTATGTAAGTTTTCCAAATAAACATTCACTGTTTTTTTACCACTGATCTGGAGTGCCGTCACCTCTTTAGCTTCAATAGTTCCTAACAGCCTACGGACTGGACGGGCACCTGGAGATAACGGTAATTGATTTCTTCTCACCTGGAGCCGTCATTTCCTCTCCATTCCAAGGGATTACAGCCTACCTGCTTATTATGTCAGTTTCTATCCAAGCATTGCTGTGATGCTTCACCCCAATGGCTTTTGGTGGTCATCAAGAAACTCCTGTTTGCTATTGCCAAACACACATAATGTAGACTCCTTGGTGTTTCTCCTATAAATTCCGGATACCCCCGCTGAGGAAGTCCTTTATTAATAACAGGTGATGGAGCCTGTATAGGAGACTCATGTGGAGCTGTAAACCAGTCACTCTCATCACTTTGTTCTGTACAAGGCCCATCATTAGAGTCTGTATAAGCCCTGGTTCACATTGCAGTGATTTGACATGCGATTTCACATGTCAAATCGCATGCCAAATCGACGACTATTGCCAGCAATGGCACAGTCCGAATTGGTACAACGGCACATTTGCGGCACTGCACCGATTCCCAAAAGTAGTTTCTGTATTACTTTTGGCGACTTCGGGTGCGATTTCAATTGATATCTGTGCAGAAACCCGCACAGATGTCTCTGAAATCGCCCCCGAAGTCAGGACTGACATGCGGGAATGAAATTGTGCGAGTTCAGCTGAAGTCGCACAATTTCATTCCTGCTGTCAGTGTGAACCTAGGCTAAAAAAAGATTGTAACTCTTCATCAAGTAGAAACCTGTGGTACTTGAACCTAGTGATTAATTAGATAATTACACCAACACAGGATGGTACTGCGAGTGTATATACCTGATATAAGATGCCAGGCCCTAGTAATAGTAGTAGAAAACTTTTGAAGTGGAAAAATGAACTTTATAGGCACCAATAGTAAAAACAACAAATGTTTATTGGTAACAATTCACATGTAATCATATAAAAAACAAATTAAAAAACATTGCTACATTATCCTATATTTTTATAATGACATTACCAACTCCTGTCGCTAGCACAGAGTAGCAGACTTATGGCGCCTGGGAGAAGATGTTCTAATATTAAATTAGCTCTACATGTTTTGCGATCACGCTTCTTCAGGAGCTTATTAACACTTTTCTAGGTGAGATAGAGAAACAGCAATGAATATATACATATAGACATATGACATGTGCATTTCATTTCTATTCATTGTTGTAAGCAATCTATCATAATAAAGTTGTGTCTGAAATCCACCAAACAGGAAGTGCATGCATTGGTGGGCTGGGGACAGATGCGGGGACACACCCGGTATCTTAAATGTACAGATTATAATGGGATAACACACCAAAGGTGATATTCGTAAAGCAATGTAAAAGTAAGGCAGGTAGGTATAGCATATTAAGTCTTCCACCAGAGTTTGACTTTAAATATATTATTCAAGAGTATGCCAGTAACTGTAACAGTAGACCTACCTATGGTAGATGTCATTAGGTATATAGCACATGGTAAATCCTCGTCCGCATCTCGTTAAAAACTATATGGAAGGCACATTTGCCACCTGACTCAGGGGTTGTCAGCTTGGACGTGTATCTAAGGGAGTTGTTACATATGTATAGTAGTTATAACGTAATTACCATGTCAGAAGCAATTCATACAAAAACTAGATCAAGAAAAATACTGCTATAAATACCTCACCTGGTGGCATTAATTTCTGCGTTTTGGCGTCAAGTTGTTCATTAGTAAAAGATTGTTCAATCTCATTTCAGAATTCTGAGCCACAGTTAAAGCCGGACACCAAAATATCCAATCATCCAAAGCAGGGTAGGAGAAACATATAGAGTAACAATAAAAGGATTTATGGATGCAATAGGAGAGAGCAGAAGTCACACAACAGTGTCTGCTACATGTTCCAATGTGCAATAGACTTAAGGTCAAAATAGCTCTGCAATACATACCTTGGATAGATCATAGGGGTGTGCGCCTGATCGAACGAACAAGGGAGGGAAGTCTTCCACAGTACAAGTGTCAGGAAACAACCTTTGCTCCGGGAAATTGGGTCGGGAAGCCTGTGCGTGGGCGTACATAACGTGTGCACGCGCCTGTGTGTGTGCGCGCGCCTATGTGCGTGTGTGCCGACATTGGCACCCAAATGGCCCATTTAAGTGGACAGCACCCTGCAACCAGTGCTGTCCGTTCTACAGTGTTTGGTGTTCCTGAGCTTCCTGTTTACTTGTACCTGTATTTGTTCCTGTGACCCGGCTTGCCTTGACCCTGTTTGATCTCTGCCTGCACTGACCCCGGATTTCCACGACCACCCTTCTGCCTGCTCCTCTGTACTTCTGCTGCCAGCCTGTTGATGAACCCTGTTGTACTTGACTATTCTCCTGTCTGCTCCTCCTGTACTGCACCGCCCGCCTGTACCACCACTCTACTAACCAGCATGAGACCGGAGATACCACTTCAATTGTCACCGGTGACCAGCTCAACCCTTGTGCCTTCCTCACTCCTGAACCATCTGTCTGCTCTACCAGGGGTTCTTGAATCGGGGTTGCAAGAGAGGTTACCCCTGCATAAGTCAGACTCCACAACCAGGCACGTGACAGTAATGGACAGCCATGTCTGAGTCTGCACAGGGGTCCTCTCCCATGGAGGATCTTTGCTTACACCTGGTCGGCCTGACCCAGGCCGTCAAGACCCTGCAGGAAGGCTACATCCGGCTGGAAGAACGGGCGCAGGAGCTCGCTCCAGCCACGTCCCCCGGGGACAGTCAGTCTGCCACTCACACCCTGGTGGCTCTGCCGTCGGAGCCCAAGGTCCCTCTGCCAGAGTGGTTTTCAGGTGACCGCTCCATGTTTCGGTCCTTCCGGAGCTCCCGTGAACTATACTTTGCTCTCCAGCCCCGCACCTTCTCCTCAGAAACCACTAAGGTGGGTCTGGTGATCTCCCTGCTACTTGGAGAACCCCAGTCGTGGGTGCACTGCCTACTGGAACAGAAGGCCCCTGCAGTCTTCAGCCTGACCCTGTTCTTCCGTACCATGACTCTGCTCTACGGGGACCCTTACCAAGCTGCCACCGCGGAAGCAGCACTCTATGTACTTTAGCAAGACCGCTGAATGGCAGAGGATTATGTTGCGGAGTTCAGGTGCTGGAATACGGACGCAGCCTGGAACAACGCAGCCCTCCGCCACCAGTTCCGGTTGGGCCTCTCGGACCCACTAAAGGACAAGCTGGCTCGTGTAGGGGTGCCCCACACCCTGGATGCCTTATTCAATCTCTCCATCCAGATTGACAGACGCCTTAGAGAGCGCAGAGCAGAGAGAACTGCAAGGCCTCTGTGACCTACTTGGATGCTACCCCGGGTACCCAGATACCCCAGTCCTGCTCCAGGAACACCTGATTTACCGGAGTCCAGACCACTGGGCCTTCTTCGTTCATCTCTTAACCCCTAAGAAAGATGGTGTCGCTTGAGCGATCAACTGTGTCTCTATTGTGGAGAATCAGGCCATGTAGTGAGAACTTGCCCAGCTAAGCTCAGAAGGGATACATCATCCCCCTGTGGCAACTTGCCAGTCCCTGTGAATAAATCCGCTCATCTCACTCTCCCTCTCTCTCTTCAGCTTCCGGAAAGAAACGTACTGGTTACTCCCATTATTGATTCCAGCGCTTTCAGTGGGTTCATTGACCAATCCTTCGTGGCCCAGCACCAGATCCCCTTGCGACCTAAATGCCACGGGATGGTCATACGTCTGGCCGACGGAACCACCATCAAATCAGGCACTGTCACACACTAAACGTTACCTCTGCCTGCCACTACTCCTGAGGGCCATCGGGAGCTCCTACTCCTGGATAACATTGCATCTCCATTATTCCCCATCATCCTTGGCCCTTGCATCAATTGGGCTACCAGCGAAATCAAATTTCTGTCTCCCTATTGTCTCCAGCACTACCTCCCAGGAACTGAGGAACCAAATCCCACGTTGTTCAGCCTGAACGCAGACTCGGACCCAGATACCCATCTGTCGGTTCCCTCAGTTTATCACGCCTTCCTAGACTTGTTTAGTAAAAAAGGGGCTGAGCAGCTACCACCCCATAGGCCATATGGTTGTCCCATTGAGCTCCTTCCGGGGGCCGAGGTCCCTTTCGGGAGGATCTTCCCCCTGACCGAGTTGGAAATTATCAGCACTCAAGACTGACTTGGAGGAGAATTGGGAGAAGGGATTCATCCAACCTCCCACGTCTCCTGCAGGAGCTGGGATCTTTTTCGTGGAGAAAAAGCATTACACCCTGAGACCCTGCATTGATTACAGGTAACTAAATAAAATAACAGTTAAAAAACACTACCCTCTGCCTTTGGTCCCAGAGCTCTTCCAAAGACTCGGAACAGCAACAGTGTTCACAAAACTGGACCTCCGTTGGGCCTATAACTTTGTTCACATCCGGGAGGGCAAAGAATGGAAAACCGCCTTCCGGACTCGGTTTGGTCATTTCGAGTATTTAGTAATGCCCTTTGGATTATGTAACACCCCGGCTACGTTCCAACACCTTGTGAACGATGTGTTTAAAGACTATCTGGACTTATTCGTGATCATCTATCTTAATGATATCTTGATATTTTCTTCCACTCTGGAAGAACACCGCAAGCATGTCTCTGGTGTCCGGAGTCGCCTTCGGCAGCATGGCCTCTACGTCAAGGCGGAAAAGTGCGAGTTTGAATGCTCAAGTATCCCTTTTCTGGGGCTCATCATCTCGGTCATAGGCATCATTATGGACCCTCAGAAGGTCTCTGCCATCCTCGAATGGCCCGCTCCTGCAGACAAGAAGGATGTCCAGCACTTCATTGGCTTTGCCAATTTCTACAAGAGATTTATAAAAGGATTTTCGGCCATTATTGCACCGATCATGCAGCTCACCAAGCTGAATGCACGTTTCCGGTGGACTAAGGAAGCCGAAGAAGCTTTTGAGACCTTAAAAGGTCTGTTTACGTTGGCACCCATCCTAAAGCACCCCGATCCTGCCCTGCCCTTTGTCCTGGAAGTGGACACTTTATAGATTGCAGTAGGGGCAGTACTATCCCAAAGAAAGGGGCTAAGGCCTCCCTACATCCAGTGGCATTCTTCTCCCATAAACTGTCCGCACCAGAGAGGAACTATGATGTGGGAGACCCTGAGCTCTTGGTCATCAAAGCCGCTCTGGAAGAGTGGCGCTATATGCTGGAAGGAGCTAGGCATCCCATCTTGATTTCCACTGATCACAAAAACCTTGAGTACCTCAGAGCAGCAAAGAGACTGAGACTGCGCCAAGCCCGATGGGCGCTCTTCTTCTCTTACTTCCTCTTCCACATCACGTACAGGCCTGGGTCAAAGAATATTAAGCCAGACGCCTTTTCTCGGATGTTCTGCAAACCTGGTGACTCAACGGCTCCTGATACTATTCTTCACCCCAGAAACTTTCAGCTAACACAAGGGGACCTGCTGTCTCAGATTAGGCAGTCCTTGGCCAAGACTCCCCGACCAACTGATCCTAACCTGCTCATGAGAGATGGACTACTTTGGCACAGCAACAGGCTCTTCGTACCTGAAGATCAGCGTCTATCCAGCTTGTCCTCCTGTTATGACCACAAGCTGGCAGGACACTTTGGAGCCCATAAAATCTCTGCACTTCTTCTGCATTCCTTTTGGACGTGGACTGTAAAAAATATGTGGGCTCATGCCTCACTTGCGCCCGGAGCAAGAGTAGCAAAGCTAAAGCGTGGGGTCTACTGAAACCACTTCCTGTACCTGAGCGAGCATGGTCTATGATCTCCATGGACTTCATTGTCAAGCTACCACCATCCCAGGGCTACTCCACTATTTTTGTAGTAGTGGACCAATTCACCAAGATGGCCCATTTCCTGCCCATGAAGGGTACACCATCTGCTGCCGGAACGGCAGAAATATTAATTCGGGAGATAATCAGACTCCATGGAATTCCCACAAGCATTGTTTCCAACCGCAAAGTTCACTTCACGTCCAGGTTCTGGAAAGCTCTGTGTGCCGCTCTTGACATTGAACTTGCGTTTTCATTGGCTCACCATCCACAGACAAATGGTCAGACTGAGAGGACCAACCATACGCTTGAGCAGTACCTCCGCTGCTTCTCCTCATCCTCCCAAGATGACTGGGTCTCTCTGCTGCCGTTGGCTGAATTTGCTTTCAACAATACCATTCATTTAGCCACCAAGCAGTCTCCAGTCCTGGCCAACTACGGTTTTCACCCAACGTTTATGCCTATCTGCAACTTTGAAAGCACGATGCCCGCGGTGCAGGAAACAATTACATTTTTGGAGGAGAACAACGAACGCCTACAGGAAACCTTGGCCCAGACTCAGGAACACAACAAGGACATTTTTGACAAAGGGAGACGGGGAGAGTTGGATTTACAACCTGGGGAATAAGTCAGGCTCGCTGCAAAGAACTTGAAGTTGATTAATAGGGTGACCTACAAGCTGGAACTTCCACCCTCTTTAAGCATTCACCCAGTCTTCCTTGTGTCCTTGTTGAAACCCGTGGTTCCAGATCCCTTTCCTGGGCGGAAGGCAGGCCCGCCAGGTCCAGTTATGATAGATGGCGAAGAGGAGCTTGAGGTGGAGTCCACCCTGGACTGCAGGAAGAGGGGTAGTTCCATCCAGTATCTAGTAAAATGGAGGGGCTACGGCCCAGAAGAAAACTCTTGGGAGCCTGAAGCCAACATCCACGCGGATGAAATTATCCAATCCTTTAAGGATAACGATCCTGCTAAGCTTGCCCGGCTGGGCATCCGGAGGCTGCCCCCTGGGGGGGCAATGCCTGGAAACAACCTTTGCTCTGGGAAATCGGGTCGGAAAGCCTGTGCGCAGGCTGCAGCGTGTGGAGGGCACACTGGGGGGGAGCTCTCACCTGGGCTCATCTCCCCTAGAGCGCCCCATCAATATCTCCACATCTCTAGCCATTGGCTGCGTCCCCGGATCATCTACACAGGCGTGCGCTCTTATGTGGGACATGTGGAGGCACCACCAGGGGGAGCTCTCTCTGAGTTGTGCATCCACTTAGAGTGCCAGTGCGTCACCCCAGCTCTATGTGATGTGCGTGCGCATTCTTGCTTGTCTGGGTCAGGTGATGCGGAAGCCACAGACACCGCCTACCTGATTGGGACACACATATAAGGCTCAGTATGTGAGGCTTGTACTGTGGCAGACTTCCCTTCCTTATTCGTACGATCGGGCTCACACCCATTTGATCAATCCAAGGTATGCACTGCGGAGCTATTTTGACCTTAAGTCTATTGCACATTGGAACATGTAGGAGACACTGTTGTGTGTCTTTTGCTCTCTCCTATTGCTTTCCATAGACCCTATTATTGTTACCCTATCAGTTTTCCCTACCCTGGTTTTGATACTTGGATATTTTGGTGTCTGGCTTTAACTGTGGCTCAGAATTCTGACCTGAGATTAAACAATCTTTTACCAATGAACAACTTGACACCAAACCGCAGAAATGAATACCATTAGGTGAGGTGTTACTGTAGTATTTTTCTTGATTTAGTTTTTGTATGAATTGCTTCTGTTCTGACATGGTAATTACTATACATGTATAACAACTCCCTTAGATACACGTCCATGCTGTCAACCCCTGAGCCAGGTGGCAAACGAGCCTTCCATATAGTTTTAAGGGGATGTGGATATGGATTTACCATGTGCTATATACCTAATGATATCTACCATAGGTAAGTCTACTGTTGCAGTTACTGGCATACTCTTGGAAAATATATTTAAAGCCAAACTCTGGTGGAAGACTTAATATGATATACCTGGTGGTAATCTCTGCCTTATGTTTACATTGCTTTACGAATATCACCTTTGGTTGTTACCCTATTATAATCTGTACCTTTAAGGTACTGGGTGTGTCCCCGCATCTGTCCCCAGCCCAACAATGCATGCACTACCTGTATGGTGGATTTCAGACACAACTTTATTATGATAGATTGCTTACAATTAGTAGAAATTAAATGCACATGTCATATGTCTATATGTATATATTCATTGTTGTCTCTCTATCTCACCTTGAAAAGAGTTAATAAGCTCCTGAAGAAGCATTACTGTGAAACATGTAGAGCTCATTTAATATTATAACATCTTCTCCCAGCCGCCATAAGTCTGCAACTCTGTGTCAGCAACTGCAGTTGGTGATGTAATTTCAAAAATATTTGATACTGTAGCAATGTTTTTTAATTGTTTTTTATATGATTACATGTGAATTGTTACCAATAAAAATGTGTTGTTTTTACTATTGGTGCCTATAAAGTCCATTTTTCCACTTCAAAAGATTTCTACTAGACTTGTGCATGGCTGAAAAATTCAGACAAATTGGCCACTTTTGACACTTTTTTGGGACCAATGACATTTATATAGCGATCAGAGCTTTGAATAGCCATAAATAGCTTTGTATAAATGTCACTGGCAGGGAAGGGGTTAAACTGTAGGGGGCAATCAAGGGGTTAAGTATGTTACCTCAATGTTTTCTAACTGTGTGGGGACTGGGCTGACAGGGGTATGACAGATCTAACTGTTCCTGATCACTAGGAACAGTAGATCTGTGACATGTACCCCGACAGAATGGAGATCTACCATGTTTACATCAGGGATCCCCGTTCTGCCTCTGTAACAGGCGATCGCGGGTCACCGGCGGACATTGAGTCCGACCCGTGGGCACGCTCACGCAGCATGCATTTGTGTCCCATCGCGAATATTTTCCTTCACTTCCTGTCCCATAGCCAAACAGGAAGTGAGATGAAAATATTCGCAATGGGACACAAATGTTGAAAAAAAAATATGACTGGGGTTATAATCCTCCCTTGCTCTATTCAAAATGAAAAAAAAGTTTTGCCTATAGTTCTACTTTAACCGCTTGCCGACCAGCCACTGTCGTTTCTCCTGCGCGAATGGCCGTAGCTGTACGGAGGCTCGCACAGGAGAGGAAAATTTCCCCTCTATTACTTTTCTGGGGACAACCTAAAATGTGGGATTTTTTTATTTTTACTTTCACTTTAGATAATAATGGTAAATAGGAAAAATGGAGAGGGCGAATCTCCTTAACGGGGTACAGGCAGCAATAAAAACTGCCAGGGTTCTAATCCCTCTCCATTTTATCCAAAGCTAAAAAAAAAAGTTTTGCCTTTACAGGGAGTGCAGAATTATTAGGCAAGTTGTATTTTTGAGGAATAATTTTATTATTGAACAACAACCATGTTCTCAATGATTCCAAAAACTCATTAATATCAAAGCTGAATATTTTTGGAAGTAGTTTTTAGTTTGTTTTTAGTTGTAGCTATTTTAGGAGGATATCTGTGTGTGCAGGTGACTATTACTGTGCATAATTATTAGGCAACTTAACAAAAAACAAATATATACCCATTTCAATTATTTATTTTCAGCAGTGAAACCAATATAACATCTCAAAATTCACAAATATACATTTCTGACATTCAAAAACAAAACAAAAACAAATCAGTGACCAATATAGCCACCTTTCTTTGCAAGGACACTCAAAAGCCTGCCATCCATGGATTCTGTCAGTGTTTTGATCTGTTCACCATCAACATTGCGTGCAGCAGCAACCACAGCCTCCCA
>BLSH010203700.1:1609635-1623146 GCA_018402905.1 Glandirana rugosa
ACGAGGATCCCTCACTAAAGGTTCTGGGGAAAGTGTGACTCCGTCAAAAGTCCGCAAAATCGCGATCTTTATCGCGGGCATTTCGTGGACTTTTGACGGAGAGTACGGCGGGCTTACACTTTCAGGCTCACGAAAGTGTGGACCCGCCACGTGAACGCCCTACCCTTTTTTTCAAGACGTTCGTTGTAACCTTACTTACGCGTCACGAAGGGAAAAGACTATTGGAGTGACTTTTACTCTTTTGTAGAAACTTTTTAGAATCATCACTAAGGTCGTATCACTACGGTTACTCATATCCTTACTTCGTTAGTCTGTCGATAGGCTATGAAAATGGATATAATTTAATTTCCCCCTAGGATGTCGAGAGCAATCAGCTGCGACCTGAAAGGAGCTGTAGGATCCCCCTTTAATTTAATATAGGTAAAAGTATCGGATAGCTGTCTGATTGCTTCATTCCTATACTCATTGGCATCACTATGCTGGAATCACTACTAAGATTTTTCAAAGATGTTTTCTCATTTTCAGTGAGGTTATCAGAAAAGGGAAGCACTGCGCATTCATTCCAATGTTGCTTGCAGAACTTTTTTTCCCATCCCGCAAGTGCACCGCCCAGGTGTGAAAGCACTCGGACTTTCACATTCGGGCGGCATGAGAGGCAGTTTTCAGGTGCTTTACGGGCGCTATTTCTAGCGCTAAAACGCCTGAAAACTGCCTCAGTGTGAAAGGGGTCTTGGAAATCACTCCCTAGGAGCACACTTCACCCTTTGATCGCCCCTACTGTTAACCCCTTCCCTGCCAGTGTCATTTATACAGTGACAGTGCATTTTTTTTAGCACTGATCACTGTATTGGTGTCACTGGTCCCCAAAAAGTGTCATTCAATGTCAGCAGTCCTGCTAAAAATCACTGATCACCCCCATTACTGGTAAAAACAATAAAAAAAAAAGTCCATAAATCTATCCCATAGTTTGTAGACGCTATAACTTTTGTGCAAACCAATCAATATACCCTTATTTGAATTTTTTTACCAAAAATATGTAGCAGAATACATATTGACCTAAATTGATGAAGATTTTTTACATTTTTTTTATTGGATGTATTTTATCGCAGAAAGTAAAAAATAATGTTTTTTTTTTTTTTAATTACTCCGAAAATAAGCCCTACTGTGATTTTCGGGGAGGGTTGCAATATAAGCCCTAGTTTGGAAGGGTTGTGAAGTCCTAAAATGCACTGTATTACAGTGTTATGTGGTCTAGACTGTGTAATTTTCTGTGGACTGTTTGTGGTGTACACCTTCATTGCGATGCCGCTCGGCGTTCAGCTGATCTTGGGCCCCCCTACCTCTGCAGTGCTCGGAGCATGGAAGACCGATCAGGTGGGTCATGGCACTGTAGGAAGGTACGGTGTTTGTCACAGGTGGATCGCAGAGACATGCACAGTTTACATTGTATAGTACTGTAACGCAGTGAATTTTAGGATTTTACAGGCACTTTTAACTCCTGACAGGCAGGGAGGGAGATGGGGAGAGAAGACAGCACATGACAAGCCCTACCCCAAAAATAAGCCCTACTGTGTCTTTTGATGCTAAAATTAATATAAGACCCTGGCTTATTTTCGGGGAAACACAGTAATTAAGGCTTATGTAAAAAAAACAAAAAAACACATGCAGTACAGTTCTGCAGTGCATGCACTTTGCCTTTTGATAAACTACTGAACCACTCCTACTCTCAGGTTTATGAAGCAGAAAATAATCATTCTGTAGTTCAAGATAAGAACAAGAAGGGCTCTTTGAGATAACAGGATGTGTGCAGAAAACACAGGACATCTCTGAATTCATGTGTTTTTGTAGGAACTTGTTGAGAGAAAAAAATAATATGGCACTGGTAATATTTAGGGAGAATAAATGTATGAGCATTCATTTGTAAAGAGGCTCTAATGGCAGATTCTAGCCAGCTTATGTATATATGTTTGCACTCTCTGATCATGTCTTATGTAGTACAGTATGTTTACAGTCTCTGACCATCTCCTGTAGCATGTTCCCACTTTCTGACTACCTCTTGCAGCAACTCCCAAGTCTCTAAGCTCTCCGATAGCATGTCTGCATTCTGTAATGATAATGAGGCCTGGGACCCCCAAAAGCTAAGTGGCAAATCGGGTGCCTCCTGAGAATTCGCAACTCTGCAACATTCTATCCAATTTCAATAATCAAAACAAAGTTCTTGTGTATAAGAATTCATTCAGCCCAGCAGGCTTCTTGAATTCCATTGAAACAGACAAGAAAGACTTTTAAACTGAGTAAACATCTCTTTGGGGGGCTAAAAACGTCAAATGGCTTCTATTAAACCTTAGAAATTGGCATTAACAATTCTGCAGTAACATTACTTAGGCTGGTCATACATTTTTATGTACAGTAGATTATTTTCATTCTGACTGCGTGCTGAACATAAAAAAATATCCAACAACTTTGTATCCATACTATATAGCACGAATGGATAAATCTCCCGGCGCTCCTATGGTATTCTGATTTGGATGCAGCCACTGGCCAAAACATTTCTGCCTGGCTCCTTTGATTTTTCAATTGAAAGACATTGGGTAAAGAAGATTCCTATGGAGTTTATTACAGCTATTTTTTAACGTTCAGCCTTGTTACAGTGAATGTTGTGAATTTCTTGTATTTTCATTAAACATATGGTGGCAGCAATTTGTGTAGCTAAGGGGTTAACTGCGGAGTTACCCAAGCTCTTGTGTCGATCTTTCTCAGTCTGCTGGCACTCAGATTGTGGTTCCGTGACCTGGAAAATCTCTGATCTGAGGTATTACTGTAAAAGAGCCACATAAATCCAATCTATTGTACATGTTCTTATAAAACATTACCATAGAATTTGTATAACAATTGTATCATTAATACCTGATACCATAGGCATAAACAAAAATCCTGAAGAACAAAACAGTTCAAAGCAAAGGGTGTGTAGAGGCATCACATGTATGGTCCCTAATTTTAAAGAATATAAAATGTATAACAAAGAGGGTAAAAAAGAAGGGGGAGAAATAGTGTATAAGAAGAAAAGGCCCAAAAGGGCAGTAACATATTACGAGTGAAAGAACCAAGAGGAGTTGAAAGTTGGAGACAAAGAGGTGAAGCGGTAGGGGTTATGCCAGGCTAAGGCTCATCCATTGTCAAAGCTCTTGAAGGAAATATCTCCAACAGAACACAGAAAAACTTTAACCATTACATTGCTTTTTATGCACAAAACTACCAATCCAGGGTTGCAGGGATTAGGCCCTTTTCCTCATCATCAGGGGTACCCCCCATGTTGAGGGCATGTGGTCTGGTATGGTTCAGGAGGGGAGGGTTGCATGCTCATCCCCTAGCCAGGCTGCATGCTCAGATAAAGGTCTGGCATGGATTTTTAAGGTAGACCCCACACTTTTTTTTTTTTTTTTGTGTAGGGTTTCCACCTTAGATTTGCACCAGATCTGAATGGCCTGGTATGAGTTATGAGGGAACCCTTACTCAATTTTATGTGGGGTGCCCCTCATAAACATCTCTAGCAGACCCTCATCTAGCATCAGAGTCAGTTATAGATGAATGGATTCCCAGGGCATTTGTTTACAAACAAAACAACAGAGATGCAATTTGCCAGCAAGTACTTTTATCGCAGCAGGGTGGCAGCTCCAGCTGGTACGTCGCACAGCAAATGGCATGCACCCTGGGGTGCACAGTGGATCAGATTGCTCACGGTTGCCGGGGTATCACGTGATTGATATGACCAATCATATTGATCACATGATTAAATGTAAGCAAAACTGTAATGAATGAAATCCATTCATGACAGCTTGCTTACTATTGTGATGCTGTGTTCGGCCCACAGCTATCACATGGTACCTGGCCCAATTAGAGCACCCTGTATCATGTAGTTAGCTGTAGCCAATCACAACATCACAATCGTAAGCAAGCTGTCATGAATGAAAGCCAATCATTACAGTTAAAACTATTGCTTATAACAGTGATCATCAGTAGCATCAATCCCTACTCTGCCCCCCCAGAGTAGTACAGTGTCACTATGGAGACACTGAACAACTCTGATTGCTCTGATGTGCGCTGATGAGGCTGCACTGATGGGCACTGATAAGGTTTCACTGATGTGCACTGATGAGGCTGCACTGCTGTTGATGGGCACTAATGAGGCTGCACTGAAGGGGAATGATGAGGCTGCACTGCTGTTAATGGGCATTGATGAGACTGCACTGATGGGCACTGATGAGGCTGCACTGCTGTTAATGGACACTGATGAGGCTGCACTGATGAGCACTTATGAGGCTGCATTGATTGGCATTGATGAGGCTGCACTGATGTGTACTAATGGTTACTGATGGTGCTGCACTGATAAGCTGTACTGATGGTCACTGATGAGGAGGCACTGATGATGCTGCACTAATGAGCACAGATGGGCTCTTATAAGCTGCGCTGATGGGCGCTGATAAGCTGCACTGATGGGCGATGATTGGGACTGATTATCAGTTTAAACAATGTGCTCACTGTGCCCTGTCAGACTTGTCAGCTATCAGCTCTCCTTTCCTCACACAAAGACAGCATGGAAAGTTAGGAATGCCAATAACCGGCAAGTCTGCTTACATGTGACCAGCTGAGATTGAACTCAGCTGATCACGTGGCTGTGATTTTTTTCAAAAAATTCTGTATTTTTTTATTTATATAGCAAAATATAAAAAAATGGTGATTAAATACAACCAAAAGAAAGCTAGATTTGTGTTAAAAAAGTGATTTAAAGCAGCACAGTGCTGAATAGCAAAAAATGCCCTGGTCATGAAGTCAGTAAAACCTTCCAGAGAACAAGAGGTTAAACACACTTTTCTTTGTAAATGTCAGTATTGCTGTAGTAGATCAGATACATTGCTCTCCATTTCAAAGGCAGGGTCATGGTATACCTCAGACATGTTATTTAATAGAGTTTTGCATTTTAATGTTTCAGTTTAAGCATTAATAAAAATGCTGCTCCCCACAGAGTTTTCTAAAAATGTCTTTCGTTTTGGTACATGTCCGCTAGGGCAATGCCCAGTCCCCGATGCCATTTGTTTGACATTCCTTTGCCTATTATTCTATGAAATGTTCAGAAGTGATTTTTACATTAGGCTCCACTTGACTTCAATGGGGTTTTTGATTTGGCACGCAAACTTCACTCATGTTCACTAATCCCTGCTCAAACCAAACTCAGGTGTATTTGGTTCATCTCTATTTACAGCGCCCACTGAAAAAGTCTCACTTAGCCCCTGAGACAGATGTGTGTAATGCAAGCTTCAAAATAAGTTCTGGTAGGCACAGAGTGCTGAAGTTGGAGTATAACACAACAGCAGCTGGAACCATTGCTCACTTTTGGATACATAGCTAATAATGGAAAACTGCTATGAGGTTTTGAAGACTGTTAGTAGAAAAAAGGCTAATGAGAGAACATGCAGCGGCCAGCCTCTTCCCTCCAATTCAATAGTCTGAATAGGCATTAACTCTCCCTTGAACTGTTTGGGTAGAATAATTGAGATATGCCATCCCCTCCACATCGTACATAATGGGTTCCAGTGATGTGGCAGTGTGTCTTTTGTTTTTTATCCAACTCCAGAAGCAGGAGAAGTAATTTTTCTGTAAGTTTATCATTTTGACTTTTAATCCTGTTTGTTTGTTAGTCTCACTTTTTTAACTTATGTTTTTGTAACTTTCTGTACCTTTCCTATGCACTGCCAGCCTAGGGATATTAAAGTGTCACAATACCCAGGACCCTGCATTCACTATATCTGGTCTCCAACAGTACACCGAACATGGAAATGCAATAGTTTTAGTAAATATAAACTGTTAAATACCTTTTCTCATCAGCAGTTAGAGCATAACTTCTATCAGTGTTTGGTTAAAGCTTGTAGGAGGAGTTTTCATTCTGCTATGACTGTCCTATAAGGCTGCAGGACCCCTGACACTCTGTCTGGACAGTGCTGATTGGCCCCGTACTGATCACATGCACTCTCCCAAGAAAAAAACCTCTCTAACAATACACATCAAACAAGCATGTGCAACTTGTCCCCTAGCCTCTGTTCTATCAGGAGATGGTTTGGGGACTGTGGAAGAAGGGGAGGAACATTGAAGATGGGATAAAACAGTGATGCAGAGGATTGACCCCCAGTGAGTACAACAAGTATGCTTTACTGCATATACAAACTAGTTAGAGCAGTGTGTGTGTGTGTGTGTGTGGTCTGTGCAGGGAGGCTATAAGGGGGTACAAATAATGAAAACCTATAACTGGTGAGTTCCAATCAATTCACAGCAGCACAATGAGTGAATACACATAAACCTACAGTGTATTTTCATATGTGCATAAACTCAATAAATATAAAGTGAATCTGTGCAAATAATGCAAAATCATATAAAAATATTGTTAAATGTGCATACTAAAAAATATAGTCCATAAAAAACATCCATTAAGGCATCACAGTCTCATATGTGAAGACGAGTGCTCATACTCCATACATGACACCCATATACTCCTCCACCAATGTGCTTCAGTGATTCAATCACCCTAATGGACATAGGCTTACCAGACATCAGATGATAACTGGCATAAAATCACTGCTTATATGGCATACGCGATCGACTCCAAGATCGGTGCTCATATGTTGCACCAGATTGTTTGTGAGATCTGAATCTCCCTGTGTCTGTCCAGCCAGCTAGATTTCAGGTACTGGTCACTGGTGGTAAGGGACTGACTGAGTGTTCCTACTAACCCTAGAAGTTGCCTGCCTTCCTTGCTTAGGTAACCTGAACTACTAGTGAGAGCAGTGTGTGTGTGTGGTCTGTGCAGGGCGGCAATAAGGGGGTACCACCGGTCCTCCTGTACAGGACCCGGGCCCCATCAGTTCAACAGAGGGGTCTGGGCAGCAGGGGGAAAAGGATGTTGCCAGTGGGGGGTGATCAGTGTGGTGGGGGGGGGGTGAAATTACTGGAACTGAATCCCCCTGCAGCAGCTGAAAGTCACTGGAAGGAGAAGCAGACTGATCAAGTCCAGTAATTGTGCCCTCCTGCCACACTGATCACATCCTCCTGTCCAGATCCTTTTCCCCCTGTTGCACTGGCCCCCAACTGAGTGCCCCCTGCTGTGTGCCTTCCATGCCCCTTTTCCCCAACAGCTTCCAATTTCCCTCCTCTCCCTCCCGCCAGGAACACATGGAACACAGGGATGTTTCAGGATGGAGAGTGGGGAAAGGAGTCATATTTACCGGCTCCTTCCTTTCCAAAATGAACACATTCAGTACAGATCATTCACAGTGTTAATTCAAAACTGAAGCATAGTAAAATGTGTTTACTATGCATCAGTTTGTGAATGAGCAAGAACCTCTGTACAGAGCGCTCCCTGTGTATCCATCTTGCAGTGCAGCTGAGGCTGCAGAGAAAGTCCCTTTCTCTGTCTCAAAATTGAGTCATCAGGAATCTGTTTAGACCCCTAATATTTCACCAAAAGCCCCTCCCCAAAAAAAAGCACTGTGAAAAAAAAACTGTAAAAAAACTTAACAGCTCATTCAGTTTCTCATACAATGTGAATTAGTTGTTTGTTTGTCGCCTGTTACTCTATGGCAGCCTTTCGCAACCTTTTCAACACCGAGGAACCCTTGAACTAATTCTCTGATCTCGGGGAACCCCTGCTAAAAATTAAAAATCTACAACTCATGATACATTAGTGTGATGGTCAATGGGAAGAATGCTTCTTACACTTGTGGTCATTGGGAAGAATTACCTCTTTACAGATAGCTAAAAAGATCAATGGTATCATTGGGAATTTATCTGAGAGGTAGAAATTGACCATTGCTCAAGGAACCCCTTGCAACCTCTGGAGGAACCCTAGGGTTCCACGGAACCCTGGTTGAGAAACCCTGCTCTATGGGGATGCAGGGGCTGAACAAACTCTGCCACAGGACCTCATTTGACAGGTGTGCCCCAAATGCACACTGTCTGTGTTCAGGGCCGCACACCTGCACCCCCATGCCTGTCATATTAGGACCTACAGTTATGATCATACTGCCGCTGCATCCCCATTGCATAACATACATTGTCTGCACAGAGCCCCAGCCACATAAAAAACTGCTGATTCGCACAGTATAGACCACAGTGTCCATGTGAAGGAGCCCCAAGACCTCATTCACAGACAGAGCTTTATTTATTAACTCAGTACAGTTTTATCTTCTACATTTAGCAGGAACTTTGTACGTTATGTTGTATTTGTGTACACTAATAATGATCTTGGTGTATTTTTATCAATAATATCTTTTCGGTATATTCCAATTTATTTGGTTAATATTCACAACTCCTTTAGTAAATCAGCCAATAATTGTCACTTTCTCTTATCACTGGGACAAGAATTAAAGGGAAAGCTCATTAATAGGGTGCAGAAAATAAACCTGACAGGTTCAACGCTTCCTCACTTTTGGGGACAGTTTTAGCTTTAAATATATTTTGAGATGAGGGTGTTAAGAATACCCAGTTATTGCAGATTGAATAAATATCATCACATTATTGTATATTTTAAGATTTCTCTATAAATCAGCTGTGGTGCTCTAACTGCACATTCCCAATGGACTAAACAAACAGACAAACTTTGACAACTGAGCTGTTCATAAATTTGCCCATGTTAGGAGTTGCGCACAGTCATTATGCTGTTTGTTACTATATGAAATAAATATCTGGAAAAAAAAGAATAAAGTCTAATATAAACACTAAATAAAGCAGTGGGGCTGTCCCTGCACAAGACCAGTCCCTGCGCCCCCCTCCCCACTGTCTAGCGGGTAAGCCTCTTTTAAACTACGATCACTACATTTTTTATACCCCAAAAAAACTCACATTTTGTCATAAATTAAGGCCAAAATGTATTCTGCTACATGTCTTTGGTAAAAAAATCCCAATAAGTGTATATTAATTGGTTTGTGTAAAAGTTATAGCATCTTCAAACTATGGTGTATATATGCTGGACTTTATGCAGCTTTTACTTTCTGACTGCCTACCACATTTCTTGAGGTGCTAAAATGCCAGGGCAGTACAAAAAGCCCCTAAATGATCCATTTTTTGGAAAGTAGACACCCCAAGGAATTTTCTGAGAGGTATGAGAGGGCACCAGTTCTCAAAAAAGGATATCGGGGAACTGGAGAAAGTGCAGAGAAGGGCAACCAAACTAATAAGAGGCATGGAGGAGTTCAGCTATGAGGAAAGATTAGAGGATCTGAATTTATTTTCTCTTGAGAAGAGGAGATTAAGAGGGGATATGATCAACATGTACAAATATATAAGTGGTCCATATAGTGAACTTGGTATGGAGTTATTGTAGGTCATCACAAAGGACAAGGGGGCACTCTTTACGTCTAGAGGAAAAAAAATGAATCTACAAATACAGAAAGGTTTCTACACAGTAAAAGCTGGGGGATCAGGAAGGATTTTTTTCCACCGTTATAACAAATTGGATTATGTTTTGTTGGGGTTTTTTGCCTTCCTCTGGATCAACTGTGGGTGAAGGATTGTATTTGGGATTGTTTAGTTGTATATAATATATATTTTTTTTTTGGTTGAACTAGATGGGCTTGTGTCTTTTTTCAACTTGAATAACTATGTAACTATGTCACTATGTAGCGGTCTTGTGGGATGGACTGTACTTGACTTCATGAAACCCATAGCCCTGTTCTGGATGAGAGGAGGTCAGGAACAGTCCGCTGCTGGATCCTGGGGGAGCACTGTATGCTGTGGAATGGAGGATTAGGTAAGTATAGCCTTTCTACTCTCCCCTGCACAAAATGAGCAGTTGGCGCTATGAGTAACGTGCATAGAGGCTGAAATGCACCAACCTTTCTGTACTGGATTTTACCCCCTTATACTACTTGATCTACAATAAAGCCTGTTTTACTGCACTACATCGAGGTGTCGGTTATTTTGAATGTAGACCAAGCAGTTAACCCCTGAAGTGTGGGCACAGCTCCACTGAAAGGGAAAACATTTTTTTGCCCACAGTTGGGCTTTAAATGAATGGTTTTCCATTCTTGCACCTAGTGCTGTCATTGCTTATTTTGTTTTGCAAATGCCTGGCTGTGTTTGGCTTCTTAATATGGAGTCCCAGAGCCAAAGCAAGCATGCAGCAAGAAAAAAAAAAAAGAGAAATCTTAATGTTGGTTCTGGGTCCAAGATTTAGAAATGTTTAAAGCCAAAGCACCAGCTTGATGTCAGCTATCATTTTTAGAATGGCAGGTCAACAAAGGCAGCTTCCATATTCCTCCTGTGACAGGTGTACATACATAATACATACATTAAGATTGGTGCCCAATGCATTTTAATATATTTGATATTAATATTGCATTTATACAAATAGTTTCAGGGTTGAGTTGGGCGGTTTGTAATTTCTAATGATATGTTATTTGAAAGTTCAGCAACGTTTGTCCTGACTCTGGTATAATAAATATTCCACCTGAATCAAAGAGTTCAGTTTATATATTGTAGTATATTACAGAGTGACATAGCATATGTAAAAATGTGTTTCAAGCTCAATAAAATGGTGCAGGAAAACAGATACAAAACACATATATAAAGCAGTTTATTTTGCCTTTAAAATGCACATATTACACAGCAGAAATAGTTATTTTTTCATTGCAAATCATTTTTTGCAGTCATTATTTTAAAAATATAAGGTGTATATGAATTAAAGTAGATTGATCAATTATGTAATTTTACTGGTAAATATTTAAATTGGTATATGTATGAAACAAAAAAAATGTTATTACAAACATGAAGAACATAATGTTTCCGGAATATTTACTGTAGTATGAACAATTAGTTTGGGTTCATTGTCGGTAGAAATGTGGATGTTAAAGACCTTTATGAAATAATTGGTCATGGTTCCAGCTATGCATCACCATGTGATGGCTAATCAACTCCTCAGTAGCAGCTGAAAATATCATTAGAGCAGAAGTGACTAGTTTCTAAGTAGGGCAATTGCTAGTGTGCTAATAAGCTGAAAGGTCATTTAGGCTTAATCATATAGTTTGTATTTTTTAGTCTTTTATTGCCCATTATAATTTCACATAGATGTTAAAATTTCATTACTGTATTGTAGAGTTATGACAGACCTATAGTTAAAGTAACTCTGATTTGAAAATTAAACTCAGTCAGTAAACTACTACTGCCTTAAGGGTAACATGAAAAGTATGTTACTAAAATGTTCAATACTTCCAACTAGTCCACCACTTCAGGTTCCCTGAAAACCTGACCTTCTGTTTTTTGGATCATCTCCCTATTCCTCACACAATATATTGCTCACTATCGTCCACGTGGGTGGCGTCAGGCGCTATGTATTTTTAGGGGTGAGGGGACTTTAATGTAGTTGCAGTATTGCTTTCCTAGACAGAAAATAAGTACAGGTTTCATTGTATGCAAATGTAATTGTGGAAAGGAACCAAAGCTTTACCAGTGAGTCATCAACCCAAAAACAAACAGAAGAAAAGTAGCAAAAATAGGTGGTCTAGGATGGCTCATAGGTAATCAGTAATAAATAGCAACTTGTAAAATCATAGTTTATTATAAACATAGTATAAAAAGTTTCCCAGTGAATGGTTATAAAAGACAAAATGTATCACATAACAATCAAAGATGTACAATTGATTGTTTTATATACAAACGTTGCATATTACATGTTCAACGTGTTTCACAGTCCTAGACTGCTTCCTCAGGACTCTGTGTTTGTATATGACACATTTCTTGTAAGGCTTTGTCTCAATTCTAAAAAACAGAGAACAGATCATACGATAATAACATAATTACAAATAGGCAAGCATATACATAACAAGATTGATCAAACAATCACACAAGTTAATTCTGACCATTAAGAAAACAAAAAAGCAAAGACCCAATGAAAAAAAAATAAAGAGTCAACCACTGGGTAAGGGGGGGAAGGGGTCAAGGAAAGGGAAGGGAAGGGGGAATGGAAGGGGGAGTACAGGTTTATTTTGACCTAAGTTATGTGCAGATAGATAAAATGGACTTCTCATGGGACTGTATATCCGTCTTGCATGATTCTTTGCTGTGTTACTTTTCCCCTATGCCCAGGTGAGGCAACAATGATTTATAGGAAATTATTGATCTTAAACCATTGAACACAGGGACACATCATTGTTCAACCTCCGATACAGAGCCCCTCAGAAGATGAGAACATCAGAAACTAAGGATGAATCTAGTAAGACATTACATGCATGGGATAAATGCTAGAGTAAAAATGGAGACATTAAGTGAGAAGACTTCACCCCAAGAACTGTTTGAAAGATCCCATTCAATATTTTAGCATGGATTTAAAACACTGAGCATGTCCTAGTTAGTAGAGAGTTGAGCTATTTTACTAAAAGAGTAGAGAATATTCACTTAATAAATTGCGTGAACTTTTACTTCAGCTATCCAATCATGTTGGAAAGCAAATTCCTGTTTACTTACTTAATCTGCGTGTGATTGGGTATTCAAAGTGAACAGGAATATGCTTTCACATGATTAATTCACTGAGCAAAGATTCTCAGCATCTTTAGTAAATTAGTCCTATTGCATACCTTTAAAGCAAACCTGAGCTGACTAGCTTATGAAATAATTCACTTGAAGTGCATGAAGTGACAGTTAGATGGACATTTTCTCTTTCGTGTTATTGTTATTTTTTAATCAAATTATTTTTATTTATTTTGTATGCAATATAAAACAAAAACTCATAATACAAACAAAAAACAAAACAAAAAAACACACTCCCACCAATCAACCCCATCAAACAGACAAAAAAAGGGGGGCTCCATGTAATACCATAATTGATGGTTACCCTTTTCATACATACATTTAATTATATTATATGATCGGTCCTGTCACTATACTATGTCTAATTACTATTGTCTATATACAACTTCCATTATCCCCTTATAGAAATCCCTTAACTTTCCATTAGTTCTATAATATATTCAGTCAGTTACTCACCTAAATTAGAAGCTAGCAATCAAGACCAATTTTTTCAGGTTTCTCCTATGTTTATATGCCAGTTCCTCCCATTTAAGATTACGTTTAATTGCTTCAAGCTATTGTGTTTTAATTGGCGGGGAATTTGATATCTATTTTTGTAAAATAATTTTTCGGGCTATGTACATAGATCTTATCCACATCAAGTACATATTCACTGGGAGAGTGTCTTCCGACACAATACCCAGCGATTCTATTTTTGGGTTAGGCTGTATCTGTGTAGAACATATAGTATTTAAAGTGTTAACTACACCCTCCCAGTACCGACGCAATTTAGGACATCGCCGTAGAATGTGTATAAGTGTACCTGTACCATTAATGCATCTTGGGCAATTAGGTGTAGTCGCTCTACCCCAAGAATATAATTTTAGGGGAGTATAATGAGATCTATGGATAATAAATAGCTGAATTAAACACTGTGAGGAGGATAAGGATGCCCTAAATAA
>BLSH010203700.1:1631004-1642544 GCA_018402905.1 Glandirana rugosa
GCCCAGGCCTGTCTTGGGCTTGAAACAGGGCCTGGGGCTTGGGGTAACTTTAGTTACCTCTGGGCCTGAAAGTCCATGTTTTTCACGACATTTTATCAGGACCTTCCAGGTCCGGGACAAAGTTCGGGTTCTGTCCGGACCCGAACCCGGACTTTGTCCCGAAGTTCTGCCGAACCAGCAGAACCCGGACTTCTAGAAGTTCGCTCAACTCTAGTCAGTACCAGTGTGCAAAAGTGTATTTGCTTTGGATGAAAAAAATCACCTCTAACGTTGGGTGTTCTACATGTGGATGTTGCTGTATTATGTAAAATTATTAGAATCGTTCTTTACATTTTAGAATGGGGTGCCTCGAGACTGTCCATAATTTTAAAGGGTGCCTTGAGATTGTCTATAATTTTAAAGGGTGCCTTGACTGAAAAAAGTTTGACATACACTGATCTAGACAATAACACACCTCCTGTATTAGTGAGACACAACTCTGGAGGAATGAGTATAGGGGGCACAGCAGGCAGCAGTATTGTCAGTCTATGGGAAGGGGAGTGTTAAATGTATTAGCAGATTTAAACACACTAACAGTTTGAAGCCAAACTCCAGCTCACACTTTATAATCAGTTCCAGCAAACGTTTTTTTTTTTTTTCCTTTTGGGATAAAGGTTTTACATGAATAAATAAAAGCTGGATTGTTTGTCTAATCTATGTAAACTGATATATTCTGCTGAACAGCTTGTGCTATTAAAACAACAGACTTAAAAGAAAAAAGCTTAAAAAAGAAAATGAATGCTGCAATTGCAGTTAAAGCCAGCTATAGACTATTCGAATCACGACCGGTTCAACAAGGACGACCAAGATTCAAACCATGTTTTGGCAGACTGAATGTGCCCAAGTTGATCGATCAATCAACTTGGGTATAACCAGCATGTCTGATTTTTCATGCAAATATTGCCAACTGCTAGCAATAATCACTGTGTGTTCTCCCGGCCAGGGTGGATACCCATGGACACCCCCCCACCCCCCACCGGTAGAACACAATAGCTCCGTGGAAGGGATGCCCCCATCAAAACTGACTGTGCAAAGTACTACATGTCCCATCAGGAACTGAATCCTGTGAAAAAAATGTATTTCTTCTTTAACCACTTCACCCCCGGAAAGATCTCCCACATTAGCCTCATACACATGGGTGTTATTAACGCCATGTTTTTGAGCTGTTTATACAGCTTAAGAACGCCATACCATGTTATTTTATGGGCTCATACACACATTGACGTTTTTGAGCTGTAGATGGCGGTGGCGTTCTTAAGCTGTAAGAAGAACCCAGGACCCGCGCATTCAAAAGCTGCAACGCCTCGTCAGGCGTTTTTCTGCGTCTATTCAAAATCAATGGTTCCCTATGGGAGCCCATTGATTTGAATAGAAGTCAGACCAGAAGTCGGTCTGATACCTTCCTTAGCGGCGTATAGTAATAATACGCCGGCAAGGTGCACTCATCCTGGGTGGACGTCCTCCCTTTTTTTGCCGCTCTGTGAGTACCTGTCACTAGCCCATCTGAGTACCCTAGTACCTGTCACTAGCCCATCTGAGTACCTGAGTGCCTGTCACTAGCCCATCTGAGTATCCGAGTACCTGTCATCAGCCCATCTGAGTACCCAAGTACCTCGCAACAGACCATCTGAGTACCAGAGTACCTGTCACCAGCCCATCAGAGTACCTGAGAACTTTTTACCAGCCCATCAGAGTACCCAAGTACCTTTTACCAGCCCATCACAGTACCCGAGTACCTTTTACTAATCCATCACAGTACCCGAGTACCTATCTGCAGCCCATAAGAGTACCTGAGTACGTATCTGCAGCCCATGCCTCATAAAATATACATTGGGGTGTTTGCTTTCCAAAATGGGGTAATTTTGTGGGTAATTCCACTGTCCTGGTGCTCCAGGACCTTCAAAAGTGCGATAGGTAGGAATGAAATTAGATGTGTAATTTATGCCCCTAGAATGCC
Organism: Glandirana rugosa; assembly: GCA_018402905.1. Lineage (NCBI taxonomy): Eukaryota > Metazoa > Chordata > Amphibia > Anura > Ranidae > Glandirana > Glandirana rugosa. The sequence continues at coordinate 1,633,001 of BLSH010203700.1, forward strand.
TGAAGGTACTACTTCAATGCTGGACCTCTCTATGTGGCCGGGCTGTGTAAAAGTCTAACACATGTGGTATCACCATACTCGGAATGAGTAGAAGAATATATTTTGGGGGGTCATTTTTGCTATGTACATGCTATATGTTAGAAACATCATATAAATTGACAACTTTGTGTAAAAAAAAAAAGTACGTTTTCATTTTCGTTCCACGTTTTCCGAAGACTTTTGGAAAAAAATGAACCGTACAAAAGACTCAAAATGCCTCATAGAATATACATTGGGGTGTTTGCTTTCCCCCCTAAATTAGGGGTTAACTGTGTTCCCTAGGCGTGTTCTAACTGTGTGGGGGCTGGGCTGGCAGGGGCATAACAGATCTAACTGATCCCAGTGAAAGGGATCAGTAGATCAGTGTTATGTCCCCTGTCAGAGCGGGGAACCGACATGTTTACATCGGCGGTTCCCCGCTTTTCTTCTATTGTAAGCGATCACGGGTCGCCGGTGGACATCAAGTCCGCCCGACCCACAGCCACACTCTTGGAGCTTGCGGCGCCCCCTAGCCACGTGTGTGCAAACTGCTGTTTATAGATGGAGATTCGTGCCATGCTGCCACCTTGCAGCAGTAAATATACGTGACCTCGCTGTAAAGTGGTTAAGTGAATGTTATTTTTCATACCTGGTGCAGTGAGTTATACTTGCCTAAGCCCCTATCCCAGTCCCTTGCTAAAGCCATTTCTGGCTGCAGGGACCGTTAACCCAGGGCCACCGATGTCCACCAATGTCTACATAGATGTTACATAGGGCGCTTTCAATACTTGATCATATTAACCATATGATAAATTGTTTTTCTATTCTCTACATATGTTAAATCACTCATTACAAATGTTAATAATAACACTGGTGGGTGAAGCTGCTGCCAAAATAATCTATAGCTGTTATGACATACCTTTCACACAAGAAAACATTTGCTTTATATATTTAATATGTTCTTTTCAATCTCTCTAGATATTTTACATATTCGTTAAATATTATTTCTGCTTCTGACCCTTATACCAACAGAGGGTGGCCTTCCTAGCTGTCAGTGGGGCCACTCCCAGCTGTTTTCCTTCGCTTAAGCTAACACTGAAATAACATGTTTTTCAGAGCATTTTTTAAATGAATAACTTAGTGTTTGGGAGAATGCATTTGTGTTACTACTTTGTATATAAGCCATATTTAAATAACCAGTAAAAGCACTTTTAACATACAAAATTAAGGCTTAAGATCATACTGTGCATAATCAATACACTGTGTCCAAAAAGTCAAGCTAACATGTTTGTGAAAATCATTTAAATGTCATTAATATGCTGTTAACATATTGGAAAGTAATTGTGACTGATGTCTAGTCTAACTCTTTGAAAGCTTCAATCAATCTAATTAGAAAATTATACTGTTTTTCTTTCTATCCTGCAGGTTGTTTCCAGCTTTGTAATGTTTTTCGATCACATGACATGGAAATTGACCAGTGCTTGCTGGAGTCTCTTCCTTTGGGCCAGCGCCAGCGTCTGGTGAGACGTATGCGCTGTGACCAAATCAAGGCTTATTATGAGAGAGAAAAGGCTCTGCAAAAACAAGATGCATGCAGGAGAAAAAGTAAGCAAAGAAAAACCTACAAAGTTAATTTCCAATTTTCCGACAAGATACAAGATGCAATAATCCACCATGATGATAAAGAAGGTAAGAGCCATAAAATATAGGCCATGAGGAACTAACTGGATTTGCTTTGATGCATTCAACATATGAGCTTGAGCCTTCTGCTTTGTGATAGTCTGTATCACTGTCATCATGATCTGCCTTTTTTAAAGTTTACTCATTAAAAATGATTCTGTAATCGTTTGCTGAGTATTGCCAATTCATTTGGATCCTTGTATCATACTTAAGCAAACTAGTATCATGCTTAAGCAAAACTGTTTATTGCCAGTCAGAAAATATCACCGAATATATGTAATACAGTTTATTGGCATATGGATTCATTACATTTTTACTTATCAATAAATAAAAATATGTGTTTTAGTCCTAGATAGAGTGAGGAAAGATTACATTCTGCCATTTTTTTTGTTATCCGTATCCCTTTGTGAAGATCTCCCTTAAATTTCTGTTCCATAGACCCAACAGGAAGTGAGAAATAGAAAATTCAAAAGTAAGGAACAGTGTCCCCAAAGGAAGATGTTCCCTTAATTTCTGTTCTGGCAACGACTTTAAAGTTTGAATTTCCCCGCACTTTATCCCTACAGACAAAAGAGGGTATCCAAAACAAGATAAAAGGCTTTGGCTATAGAGACACTTTGAAGTTAATTGGGTGAAGCTCTGATGACTTCCATCATCCAATCACGTGCAAGCAAAAAAATACTGTTTTTTTTTTTTTTAATTTTCCTTGCTTGTGATTGGATGTTCTTTGCAAAGTGAAATTGCACCACATTCACTAAGCTCTGGGAAAAATTAATTTGCAACATGAACAACCTTTTTGGCCATCCTCTTTAGGTTAATTTTCATTTAAATTGATTTGCAAGCTACTACTAATTTTTGTGTAAAGTATGCAGATAAACGTTAAATTCCTGTTTATTATAAAAAGAGTACGCTGGCATGTAGTTGCATGTATTGTATCTGTAATGATGAATTTGGTGTTTTGTAGATAGTAATCTTTGACTGCACTAATAATGAAATATATGTAGTGCAAGAATGGTGGCTGACATCTCTGACCTACCATTCTGTAATAACTAGTTTCACGGATGTCCTACAGATCCAATGGCTTCATTGCTTTCTGATAAATTTGCATGGATTACAGTAGTATGCAAATCAAATGTTTAGATTTTATTCTGACTAACCTGATCTGCACACTCCTTCTTGATCACTAAAAGTACTGAATCCAAACATAGACAGACAACTAGCATTTTCAGAAGCAGAGCAGAAATCCTTTCTTCTATTAGCACTATTTTCCAAAACAATACCATAGAGACAAATTTTACTGGTAGCTTATGTCAGGAGATATACAGGGTGGGCCATTTATATGGATACACCTTAATAAAATGGGAATGGTTGGTGATATTAACTTCCTGTTTGTGGCACATTAGTATATGTGAAGGGGAAACTTTTCAAGATGGGCGGTGACCATGGCGGTCATTTTGAAGTCGGCCATTTTGAATCCAACTTTTGTTTTTTCAATAGGAAGAGGGTCATCTGACACATCAAACTTATTGGGAATTTCACAAGAAAAACAGTGGTGTGCTTGGTTTTAACCTAACTTTATTCTTTCATGAGTTATTTACAAGTTTCTGACCACTTATAAAATGTGTTCAATGTGCTGCCCATTGTGTTGGATTGTCAATGCAACCCTCTTCTCCCACTCTTCACACACTGATCGCAACACCGCAGGAGAAATGCTAGCACAGGCTTCCAGTATCCGTAGTTTCAGGTGCTGCACATCTCGTATCTTCACAGCATAGACAATTGCCTTCAGATGACCCCAAAGATAAAAGTCTAAGGGGGTCAGATCGGGAGACCTTGGGGGCCATTCAACTGGCCCACGACGACCAATCCACTTTTCAGGAAACTGTTCATCTAGGAATGCTCGGACCTGACACCCATAATGTGGTGGTGCACCATCTTGCTGGAAAAATTTAGGGAACGTGCCAGCTTCAGTGCATAAAGATGAACAGTTTCCTGGAAAGGGGATTGGTCATCGTGGGCCAGTTGAATGGCCCCCAAGGTCTCCACGCTATCAAGGTGGACTATTTGATTTCATTTAAAAGAGAAAATTAATTGTAATGGTTCAATTCTCAAATATGTTTGTCACCTGTAGAGTTGAGCGAACCCGAGCTGTAAAGTTCGGGTCCATACCGAACTTTGGGGTGTCTGTGACCCAGACCCGAACCCGGACATTTGAAAAAAAGTTCAGGTTCGGGTATTTGATCCCGCCTGTTGAATAGCTGCAGGGCAGCCAATCAACAAGCCTTTCACTGGTTTGCCCTTAGAAGCCATCACAGCCATGCCTACTAATGGCATGGCTATGATTGGCCAGTGCATCATGTGACCCAGCCTCTGTATAAGCTGGAGTTACGTAGTGCTGCATGTCACATGCTCTCAGGCTAGTCTAGGGAGAGGATGCTGCCGGCACTGTGAGGGACAGATTGCAGATATAATAACATCTCATCCTGCATTACAGAAGGATCTGATTCTGGACTAGGTAGAGATTACTACTACTGCTTTGAGGGACAGATTGCAGATCTCATCCTGCATTACAGAAGGATCTGATTCTGGACTAGGTAGAGATTACTACTACTACTGCTTTGAGGGACAGATTGCAGATCTCATCCTGCATTACAGAACGATCTGATTCTGGACTAGGTAGAGTCTACTGCTTTGAGGGACAGTTCTCCTAGTTCTATAGGGTCAGGTTCCTGCTGTTGCTGTAAGGGACAGATTATTGTTCTAAAATCATCTCCTAGTTCTATAGGGTCAGGTTCCTGCTGTTGCTGTAAGGGACAGATTATTGTTCTAAAATCATCGCCTACTTCTATAGGGTCAGGTTCCTGCTGTTGCTAGTAGGCGATGATTATTGTTCTAAAATCATCGCCTACTCCTATAGGGTAAGGTTCCTGCTGTTGCTGTAAGGGACAGATTATTGTTCTAAAATCATCACCTACTCTTATAGGGTCAGGTTCCTGCTGTTGCTGTAAGGGACAGATTATTGTGGTAAAATCATAGCCTACTTCTATAGGGTCAGGATCCTGCTGTTGCTGTAAGGGACTAATTATTTTTCTAAAATCATTGCCTACTCCTATAGGGTCAGGTTCCTGCTGTTGCTGTAAGGGACAGATTATTGTTCTCAAATCATCGCCTACTCCTATAGGGTCAGGTTCCTGCTGTTGCTGTAAGGGACAGATTATTGTTCTAAAATCATTGCCTACTCCTATAGTGTCAGGTTCCTGCTGTTGCTGTAAGGGAAAGATTATTGTTCTAAAATCATCACCTACACTGCCACGGTCACGGCCTAGTCAACCTCTAGGCTCCTACTCTACATCCACCCCCCTTCCCATTTTTATTTTTTTATTTGATTTTAAGTTATTTTCCCTATCCCCATTTTTTTGTAGGGCACTTGTCCTACTCTTACCCCCATTTTACTTTCTTTTGCAGCCCTCTAGCACTTGCAAGGACTTTTTTACAGCCATTTTTGTGCCGAAAAGTTCGGGTCACGTTTGGTACCAAACCCGGACTTTTTCGCCGAACCCGAACATCCAGGTGTCCGCTCAACTCCAGTCACGTGGTGTTTAACTGCCTATTGCAATGAGCCTTTAATTTTGGTTGACATGCTATATGTCAATTATAATATATTGTCCATGTTACATTTATTACAAGAAATGTTGTATAATTTATATTTCAGTGTTACAGTTACTTAAAGATGGAGCTGATCCTCATACTCCAACTGCATCTGGGGGATGTCTGCTTCATTTGGTGAGTACATGGAAGAGGAAATATAATAAATACTTATCTGTTATTTAAGAATTGTATTTTTAATGTCCCTGGCTATACTGGAAGGCAGAGCTGTGCAGGAGTACTTCCTCAGGCATCTGCTTTACCTGGTCATGTGACCAAATGCAGGGTACTCATAGGAAGGCATCCCTAGACATGAATCCTCCCTGTGTAGTACACCATCTCAGCACACACCACATTGTGGTGGGTTAAAATCAAACAGTAATGTGTGTGGAGTGCTCTGCAAGGGGAGTGCTGGTCCATATTTTATACTGGGGCCCATACTATTATTTACTTATCTCTACTTATATTTAATTCAGAAACAGTATTCATTTTTCTGTAGTACACCATCTCAGCACACACCGCATTGTGGTGGGTTAAAATGAAGCAGTAATGTGTGTGGAGTGCTCTGCAAGGGGAGTGCTGGTCCATATTTTATACTGGGGCCCATATTATTATTTACTTATCTCTACTTATATTTAATTCAGAAACAGTATTAATTTTTCTGGAGGCAATTGTAGGTTGACTCATCCCAAGCTTATATGCTGCAGGGGCTCCAATGATACAACCTTTTAGCTAGGTTCCAAGCTTCTCCATCTGCCAAAGCCTAGTTTTTTGTCTCTCCTTATTAATTGTTTATATACATATATATATGGATATTACAGTACAGGTTATGGGGGGGGGCATTGAGCGTGACATCATCGTTCTGCCTCTCCATATTGTCCAATCAGAGAATGTTTTGCATTCATTCAGAAAATGCAAAGCATTCCCTGAATGCTGCCAGTGATTTTCCGCTTCCAGGGGCATCTGTCAGGTATGGTATATACAAAGTTACATTGGACCAATGCAACTATGTAAAAATATACTATGCCTGGAAATCATCTTTAAGAGTTATGTTAAAAAGAAAAATAAATAATTATATAATAATACAGTGTTTACGTAATAATTAAGTAATTTTTAATTTGACTTCCACAATTTTGAACTCTTGCTCTGCCATATTTTTGCCATTGTATAAAATATAGAGGTATTTCTACCAATCTACTGTATATGAAAGCTTTCTACTATCTAAGGAAGCAACAGTCCTGGCAATCGCTACATCTGTAGCAACCCCCACCGTCACTGGCACATTGGCTTTCATGGCCAGGAAGGAAAGAAGTGGACATCATTGCCCAAATATGGCCCCTGGCCATTTGGACAATGACATTGATCAAGGATGTCACTACTATCCATGCCTCTTCCTTTGTATAGTTGAGGCAGCTTGTGAAGCTGTCATGTGGTGAGCAGTACAACCAGGATCTGTCACGTGTGCCGACTCCGTCAGGCTTTTTAAAAGCAGTGAGTCTGTGGGGATCTTTAATAAAAGACTTGTAACACGTTTGGATGTCTTTATTTCTAGATTTTATTATATTAGATTCGATTTTTTTGTGAATGAATAGGGGTACTATTTACCCTTTACTCATTCAAATAGGCAGGGGTGGTATCTGGGGCCACCCACAGATTTCGATAAGCCATATATCTCCACAACCACCTAGTCAGCTTTGTTGAGAAGAGGCTTTTGTCCTTGTTAAGTACATGTGGCCTGGTGTGGTTCAGGAGAGGGGAGCACATGCTTGCCCCCCCCCCTCCCTTCCTTGACAGCCAGGCTGCATGCTCAAATATGGATTTTTAGGGGGGGCTCATGCATTTTTTAAAGACCCCCTTTAAAATCCAATTTTTTGACAGCTATTTTCATATTCTCCCAGAAATCACCTTTTCATTTGACAGATTCAGCTCCCATTGATTTCAACTTTGCCGAACCCTGCTCCAACCAAACTCAGTTCAGCTTATCCCTATTAGACACTAGAGAGTTGTGGCTCAATACCTTTTAAAAAAGATAAGCCTATATAAAGAAACATTTTTTAAAACATTAAGGGCCAAATCACACTGAATGTAATTTTAGCATATGCACATTAACACACATGTTATTGTGCATTGAGGTAAGCTGCGTTAAGGAAAACCCTTCAATGCAGCTACAGTATGTACATAGAGCACCACAAGTAGTATTCACAGTTGTGTGTTGTGGTGCTTCATAGCTTAGGTGCATTTTTTATACTATACACTGTATGTGAATTGGGGTGCACATATACAGGGCCAGTGCTAGATTATTTTGCCCCTAGACAAGGCCAGCTACTTGCACAGCCCCCCCCCCCCCCAAAAAAAAAATCAAACTTCAACATTTTCAAAGAAAAAACATTTTCACAGTAGAAAATATTAAAACAGCCTCCTGTAGCTCGGAGGTGTCACGGTCCCTCTTTATTTCACCTGATATCTGTGATGTTTCTCTGGACACTGGACTTTGTGTCATGCTCAGAAGTGGTCCGTCGGTGTGCCACACTGGGATCACAGAAACCTTGGTCTCTTTATGTCCTGAGTGCATAGCCCTGACATCGGCTCTCACATCCTGGGCCTGTTGTGGTGAGTGCCAGGCCTTCCTCTTTGAGGTCTTCAGTACCTTTTTTATGCGTTTATGGAATAATTTCTTCATTTATTTCAATTTACTTTCTTTACTAAGTTGCGTTTATGCAGGTTTGCACGTGTTCATGCACATTTGCAGTGTGGAAAAATGCAGCACTGGAATATGTTTTTCCCACATACACATTCACATTGCATTTATGCTGTGTTTAAAAATTTGCCTGACTGGATCTAGTGAAAATTATCAGTCACAAAGGGGTTAATTAACCCTTTCATGCCTGAAGAGGAATTATAAAATCAGATCATGGTGATGATGAGAGGTGAATATATTCCTTTATATAAGGAGGTCAGTACTCAGGACAGGTCTTCATAGTGGGAAAGGACCCCTCTGGCAATGGAAGGGTTAACCCCAGCCAGGTCACAGCCCATGCCCCCTTCCTATGGTTGACCCAGCCCTCCGCCCTCCCCTCACACTGCTTCTCCTCACCTCCTGCTTATCCAGCAACAAGTGTGTCCAGGAAAATAAAATTCCAGGTCATGGCTCTTCTCCTCTCCAGGCTCTCTCCTCTCCCTGGGCCCGCAGCCACCTCTCTCTCTTTCAGACATAATGGACCTCTCGCTACAAATGTATTAACTTTCTTGTCCCTTCACACTCCGCTCCAGACAGCAAAAGGCCTCTCCGTACATGCTCAGTCCTAGGGAGCCGCCCCACCCATGGTGATTGGCTTCTCGTCCCATCCATCTCAAGCTCTCCTCGCTGGCAGGAAGAAGAGAAGAAGAAGAGCAGTTCTACAAGTGGTTTGGATGAGATTGTCAGATGTTCAATGCAGGGCCATCTTAATAGGATTATGGGCCCCTGGGCAAAGTAATGCACCGGGGCCCCTTCAAGCCTGCCCCAATTTTCGCACCTACTCCACAGAATAAGCCCACGTTCACACTGAGGGCGGGTTTAAAATCAGAATTTCAGCCCAACTTCGGGGGCGATTTTATAGACATATGTGCGGGTTCATGCGCAGATATCTTTCAAATCGCCACCAAAAGTAGTGCAGAAACAGGGGCTCAGTCGGCTCCAGCTTGGTGGCTCTGGTTTTATCCTATAGTCTCTCCACACTACACATGTCTGACTTCTTCCATGACCCCCACCCTGGCGACACGGCACTCCCACTCTTGGCTCCTCTCAAGACCCCCCCCCCCAGAGACTGCAGACATGGTACTGGAGATAGTCAGAGACTGCAGACATTCTACAGGAGACGGTCAGAGACTGCAGACATGGTAGAGGAGATGGTAAGAGACTGCAGACATGGTACTGGAGATGGTCAGAGACTGCAGACATGGTACAGGAGACGGTCAGAGACTGCAGACATAGTACAGGAGATGGTCAGAGACTGCAGACATGATACAAGAAATGTTCAGAGACTGCAGACATAATACAGGAGATGGTCAGAGATTGCAGACATGATACAAGAGATGGTCAGAAACTGCAGAAATGGTACAGGAGATGGTCAGAGGCTGCAGAAATGGTACAGGAGATGGTCAGAGATTGCAGACATGGTACAGGAGATGGTCAGAGACTGCAGACATGGTACAGGAGATG
>BLSH010203700.1:1642554-1659285 GCA_018402905.1 Glandirana rugosa
ACTATAGGTGATGTTACTCTAGTCTGTCACGGTGACTTTGTAGGGGACTAGAGACTTTAAATTAGGTAACTTGGTCCCGGCAGAATGACTCGCCCGTCCGGGACGCAGGACACTTTAATTGCGGGACACCTGGGGCTAGTTGGGGCCCCATGAGCACTTGGGGCCCCTGGGCCGTGCCCAGGTGTGCCCGCTCAGTAAGACGGCCCTGGTTCAATGGATTAAATTTCAGAGATCAGGGGATGTTTCAGTGGCACTGTCTGATCTCATTGTAGTGGATATCAGGAGGGAGGTAATACTACAGGCTGTCATGGTTGTCATGGTTCCAGCGGCGGATGATAAGGGATGTTAAGGAAACCAGCGACCGTGGCTGCGTCCTAGGCGGCAGTGCCCCCTAACAGCAGCACCAGCCTTGCACATATACCAAAGGCAATAGGCTGTTCACTTTGCAAGTGGCTTTTCCAGTAGTTTAGTGAATGAGACAAAACTCTCTGCTGACTTAAATCTTACAATTATGTGCAAGCAAAAATCCTATTTTTTTTCCTTTGCATGTGATTGGGTATAATTTGAAAAGTGACTTTTCAGCACATTCACTGAGCTAAGGGGGAATTCTGTAACACAGTGAACAATCAATGTGCCTTTAGTAAACCAACCCTGTTGACTATGCTAGCTGATTTCTTTTATGGGTTTAACAAAAAAAAAAAAAACGATAAAAATAGGTAAGATACTTTCCTATAAATTTTAAGGTTATGGTCAAGTCAATGGTTCATTTATGGCATCTTATTTAGTCTTACAATGACCCTCTAAAAATAAAATAAAATGTGGCCAACCTTGTGTAGCAGGTGCTCTTATTCCTGCCACTGGAACATTTCATATTCCTTAGAAAGTGTCAGTTTTCTGAGAAAGTTTAAGCTTTCATAGAACTAAGCCACATCCACCACCTACTCAAGTCCCAGGCATGGCATGTGCAGGGAGGTTGGGACAGCAGATTTGGTCTGCTGGGAGAGTAATGTAGCAGTATGTGTGAGTAACTTACTGTGTCTGCTATGCAGTGTCTTTAGTAGTATGGTAGTATGATTAACCTACTGGTTTTCTTTAAGAGTTACCTTTATGGATGAAATAAAGAAAAAGTATTGTGCTAAAGTGTCATGTGCAGCAGCAACAAACCTTGTGATATGCAAGGGACAAAAATATACTATACAAATGTTGCGCTATATATGGCTGATAAACAAACTAATATCACATACAATACAAAAACATCACAGTCAAGTGAAAAAATGAAGTGCAAAAGTGCCAAGTAGAAACCACTAAACCTAAAAAAAATTCTTAGTGAAGAAAGTCCAGATAACACAGTAAATGGTGAGTTCTCTATGTTGTTGGTGCTCCTATACAGGATCCAAGGGTCAGAAATGAGAAGAGTTCCCAGAACGGAGGAGCTTATAGATATCCGTCCCTGAAAATCAGCTGCAAATGGGCCACCACCAGAGACATGCACACCTTGTGAGGTTTATGGAAGGGGTACCCTTACCAAATATGATGGACTCACTATCGCTAATGGGTCAAACGAACTGGCAGATATAACCCTCTGCAGAGTATGTAAGGCGGGCTTTCTCCCTCTCCAAGTCTCCAATGGATAAACAGCTAGGTGGCTCGCTACATCAGCCTTTCATCGTAGGTACTCTGTTGATGGCCTTCAGTGGTCTGAGGACACGCACGGTTCGGATTGCAGACAGGTCCGCTGTTCACCTCAATCCTCTATGTTTAAACACATGGCCATTCCTCCTGGAGAGTCGCACTCCAGAGGTACGGCTCTCCAGGAGGAATGGCCATAGAGGATTGAGGTGAACAGTGGATGCCTTTGTGACAAACAATACAGTGACACCATCGAAACGCATGCCCTTCACCAGAGTGGACCAACCAAACGAAGATAAAGCCATCATGGAAAAACCATTGGACTGATAAGGATGGTGGGATACTCTCTGGATCTGCAAAATATAAACCTGTCTGCAATCCGAACAGTGCGTGTCCTCAGACCACTGAAGGCCATCAACAGAGTACCTAAGAGGAAAGGCTGATGTAGCGAGCCACCTAGCTGTTCATCCATTGGAGGCTTGGAGAGGGAGAAAGCCCGCCTTACATACTCTGCAGAGGGTTATATCTGCCAGTTCGTTTGATCCACTAGCGATAGTGAGTCCATCATATTTGGTAAGGGTACCCCTTCCATAAACCACGCAAGGTGTGCATGTCTCTGGTGGTGGTCCCTTTGCAGCTGATTTTCAGCGATGGATATCTATAAGCTCCTCCATTCTGGGAATTCTTCTCATTTCCGACCCTTGGATCCTGTATAGGAGCACCAACAACAGAAAACTCACCATTTACTGTGTTATCTGGACTTTCTTCACTAATACTTTTTTTTGGTTTAGTGGTTTCTGCTTGGCACTTTTGCACTTTATTTTTTCACTTGACTATGATGTTTTTGTATTGTATGTGCTATTAGTTTGTTTATCAGCCATATATAATGCAACATTTGTTTATTATATTACCTTTATGGATGAATTAGGTGTATTAAAGTGTTACAGATAGGCTGAGCATTAAAGGTTAGCTATATAGATTAGGTTTCAGATTTCAAATGATGCTATAAAAACTACCAGTATTGGTTTCTCAGGGCTGGGTTAGCACCTATGACCATGGGTGATTTATTGGCATTGGATAGTAGAAGTCCCTGGGTTTTGGGCAAGGACACTGTGCAGCCACCTGAAGGTCCTTATTATGTATTATAAGGGTCATGTTGATACATTTTCGTTTCACATTTGCTGCCCGAATATGAAAAAAGGTTAGGCTATATCTATAATTAGGAAGCTACATTTGTATTTTTGTTTAAGGTTAAAAAGTTAATATCTTGTTTAAAACTGACTCTTGGGCTTATCTTTGACCAAGAGATGATTGTGTTTTTTTTTTTTTATAGTACAACTATATCAGAGCTGTATGGAAGAGAAGAAAAGTCACATACTGGGCAGAAGAGCATGTGCAGAATATATACTTGTTGGTTTCTGAGCTAATCGGATCAATTGATCTGTCTCATAGCACCATTTGTAACTGCTGTCTAGCATTGAAGTATTATATGTGCCATGCTATTCCTCCAGTTTTTTCGTCATCCTGAGGTTAAAATGGGGAGCTATTCCTTGTTTACTCACCACCATACATTCATCTTGCCCTACTACTTATCAAAGAAGTGCTTTGCTAAGGAACTACATCACTGCATATTATTTTGCTCTCAGGCATCTGCATTTATTTTCACAAATGCACACACATATACAAGCATTAGCATGCTATTTGATATAAGGCGTACATTTATTTTGACCCCTTCATACTAAAATATGTCTATCCTGCTTCCAAGTCATCCACAGTTAGTTGTAAGTGTGTGTAATTGTCTTAAATTGTATATTATCTTCTTCCATTTCCTCCGTGACTTTCTGACCATGGTCAATTATAGCTCTGCACCGTGAAGGCAGCCCTTGAAGTGTATTATGTAAATATTCCTTTCCAGCCATGAGATTTTATCCTTTTCTTTTGCAGTGTGCACGGTATGATAATGCCTTTGCAGCAGAAATCCTCATTGACCGAGGAGTTAATGTAAATCACCAGGATGAGGATTTCTGGACTCCCATGCATGTTGCTTGTGCGTGTGACAACCCTGATATTGTACTTCTGCTTCTTTTTGTAAGTATTCATGGAATACATGGAAATATTTGTTTCTTTAAATGTTAAGTTGGTTTTAACATGACATTGTACTGAAGATTCAGGCAACCAAGGGAATCAAAAGGTGCACAAATGTACCTTGATTGCTCTTGCAATGTGCCAAAATCCTATGTCAATATCCATTTTCTGAAATCAGGCATTTGCATAGGCCCAGTCCCCTCAGCTGCACAGAGCCACTGTTTCTTTTAAACATTTTTCTTAAGTACATGTCATTCTATATACTTATTTATTGAAAGAAATGCACGTGTATATGTAAAATATGCACAAAAAGCCAGGATCATTCACAATCTATATCTTGTTTATCACAAACATAACCCTTCTCCATGTTATTAGGAGACAGTTGTCTGAATCTTTGTGAACAGTGTGCTTATTTTGTTTACATATCTAGATGCATTAATGTTTACAACATTCTCCCATTCAGAGTTGGCTTGCCATGGACAACCAGATCAAACTTCTGAACAATATACACTATATTGTCAAAAGTATTGGGACACCTGCCTTTACACACACATGAACTTTAACTGCTTCAGATCCGCGCTATAGCCGATTGACGGCTACAGCGCAGATCTGAAATGACGGGAGGCCGTCAATAGACGTCCTCCCCTTTTGCTCGCGCCGGCCGCGCTCTCGCCACGTGAGCATGCCCGCGGGTCGGGCGGACTCGATATCCGCCGGAGACCCGCGATTCCTTCACAGAGAGCCAGAATGGAGAACCGCTGATGTAAACATGGCGGTTCCCCACTCTGTGAGGGGGGGCATGACAGATCTACTGATCCCTGTGATTGGGATCAGTTAGATCTGTTATGTCCCTGTTAGCCCACGCCCCCACACAGTTAGAACACATATGGGGAACACATTTAACCCCTTCACTGCCCCCTTAGTGTTAACCCCTTCCCTGCCAATGACATTTATACAGTAATCAGTGACTATTTTTAGATCTGATCGCTGTATAAATGTCATTGGTCCCAAAAAAGTGTCAAAAACGTCAGACATGTCTCCACAATATCGCAGTTCCAATAAAAATCGCAGATCTCTGCCATTACCAGTAAAAAAAAAAAAAATAATAATAAAAACGCCATAAACCAATGTCCATTTGCAGGCACTATAACTTTTGTGCAACCCAATCAAAATACGCTTATTGCAATTTTTTTTACCAAAAATATGTAGATGAATATATATCGGTGTAAACTGAAGAATAAAATAGTTTTTTTATTTTTGGATATTTATTATAGCAAAAATTTTAAAATATTGTTATTTTTTCAAAATCGTCGCTCTTTGTTTGTTTATAGCACAAAAAATAAAAACCGCAGAGGTGATCAAATACCACCAAAAGAAAACTCTATTTGTGGGGAAAAAAAGATGCCAATTTTGTTTGGGTACAACGTCGTACGACGGCGCAATTGTCATTCAAAGAGTGACAGCTCTGAAAACTGAAAATTGATCCGGGCAGGAGGGGGGGTTTAAGTGCCCAGTAAGCAAGTGGTTAATGGCATCCCAGTCAAGTTCCTCCACTCCAGACTCACTCATCATGTCTTTATGGACCTTGCTTTGCGCACTAGTCCCAATAAATTGGTGACGGGGGAATTATGGGGGAGTTGTTTTTTAGGGGTTGGGCTTGGCCCCTTAGTTCCAGTGAAGGGAACTCTTAAGACATCAGCATACCAAGAAAGACATTTTGGACAATTTCATTCTCCTAACTTTGTGGGAACAGCTTAGGATGGCCACTTCCTTTTCCAACATGACTGCGCACCAGTGCACAAAGCAAGGTCCATAAAGACAAGGATGAGTGAGTTTGGGGTGGAGTAACTTGACTGGCCTGCACAGAGTCCTGACTTCAACCCGATAGAACACCTTTGGGGTGAATTAAAGTGGAGACTGGGAGCTAGGCTTTCTTGTCCACCTCAGTGCCTGACCTCACAAATGCGCTTCTGGAAGAATGGTCAAACATTCTCATAGGCACACTCCTAAACCTTATAGACAGTCTTCCCAGAAGAGTTGAAGCTGTTATAGCTGCAAAGGGTGGGCCAACACAATATTCAACCCTATGGACTAAGACTAGAATGCCATTAAAGTTCATGTGCATGTAAAGGCAGGTGTCCCAATACTTTTGACAATATAGTGCACATGCAAGATAACATTAAACATTTTGCTTTCAGGTACTAGACATGTGCCAGGCTAATGTGTACAATTTTTCTATATTTGCAAAGTGAAAATTTTGATGTGTGAAAACATTCATTTATCTAAAGGAAAACAGCTGGAAAATACTAGCTGTATGGGGTGATTCTCCTGACAATACTCTTAACTAGATTTCTTGTTCAAACATTCATGTAATACCACCCTGCCTTTTTCAACTATTGCCTTATCCCTATGAGAAGTCTTATTGTACACACTCTTAGGTAGTGTCAATATGTTAAACATTCTCTAAGTTATAAAGTAATATATGAGTCTCAGGCTTCTTAACATGTATGTCAGGGTTTTATTGCTGTTTGGGCCCCCACTGGGGAGATTTACTCTATCTATTTGTCCCTGTGATCGCTGCCACAGAGACAGAAAATGATGGGAAATCCGAATTATACAGTTGTCATAGGAACAGTGGGTGAAAAAGAATAAAAAAACACCCAAGAGGGTCTCTCTCTCTCTCTTCTTGTTTTGTTCTAACCAGTCCCTATATTAGCCAAAATCCCTAGCAATTTTCTTGGCTATCTCTGGACATTACAGTTACCAGTATAGAACTTCAAGAGAAAAAGGAGTTGTCTGTAAGATGAGATATACTGCTGTATTCACTAAGGGCTCCCAAAAGGAAGTTGGAAGACTAAAGGTCCATACACACGATACAATTATTGGCCAACAACGGTGGTACAACAGCCTGTTGTCCAATAATCCAACCGTTAGTATGCACGATTCAACATCGTCCAACAGAAGTTATCTGAGAAGACTAGAAAACTTTTGTCTGCCAATAAGGCATTGGCCAATTTTTGGCTTGTGTGTACAGAAGTTGGCCAAACAAAAGTTGGAAATACAAACACGCATGTTCGGAATCCAGGACGTGTTCGGTCGTGTAAACCTGCGTCCATAATTCACAATTCGCATTCACCTGAACTTCCTCTTTATACGCTTCTAACATGTCACTACGTTCGCATTTGTCAGACGATAACTTAACTCACGTCAGTACGCTGGACAAAGCCACGGAAAGCCAATTTGGACAAAAGTTGGACGTTCGGTTGTACGATAATCGGCGCGTGTGTACAAGGCTTAACACTGAATGGAGCTCAAATTATACTGAAGTTATGTTCAGTATCCCTATATACTCAAACTGAATGTCTTCATAGTGCTGCCCCTTGCAAAATGTATACAATAATCAGCTTGTGTAACAAGCAACCTGTCAAATGCTTATTCATGTGTAAATTCCAGTAACATAAAATTTGTATATAAAAACAAAGAAACGAGTGGAGCCAACCCTGAATCAAAAATACTTCAGAGTGCTTCCATTCCAAAAGTAATGTACTCAATAGTTTGTAAGAATATGGGACTTTATATGCAGCATTTTGAGGAAATATACAATATGTTACTATGGTGTCAACAACTTTATTTTTATAAATACAAGGTAGTAAAATTAATCTCAAAGAGTATGTTAAAAAGATGAATACATAGACACCTGCTCAAATCTGTGTGTTATACAGACTGAGTTTCCAATATACTTTTTCAACCAAATATTAGGACCCTTTTATTGTGAACACACTTCGTGGTCCTCTTCACTTCCCCTGGACACAGCACGTGATACACACTGTAATTTGTGTGCACCTGCACATTAAACGACTGTGTGCCTATGAGGGGGATCTAAGGCCCCTGCTGCCCACTGCCCCAATCCAAGGTGAAACCAAAGGCTCTCTACAGTATAGTGGTACTTAGCAGAAGGAGGCATGTTTAAATTTATATGTTTTAACCCTACATGCCATTGACCACTTCAGGCAGAAAAGAGATCCAGAAGGACACAGAAGAAACATCCTAAAAGATCTCAACTGGACAAAAAGCACACAGGGTCAGGGCAACAGCAAAAAAAAAAATAATAATAAAAGGCCTAACTGCATTCCTCGTTGATCACTGCCCCAATACTGGGTGGAACCAATGGCACCCTTAGGTGACAATTAGGGGATGGAGGCCTGCAAACCCCTACCCACTCAATAAGTCCTCCTAACAGATTCCACCCTACATGTTGTGGTCAAAAACTCCAAAAGATTGCCAAGATGGCTCCCAGGCCAAGAAATACCACTGCACCCCACAAAGGTTTAGGTAACAGTGCCTGCTCAGAGCATGGCAGGAAACCCATAACACGGTTGCCATCTTGGACACTGGCAAATCAGGAAACATCCTATCTGGCAGTGCCATGTCTAGACAATAGGTCAGCTATCCACATCAGGTGTTGAAATAAAGAAATAAAGAACAACAGAGAAAAAGAATATCTATAGTAAATGAAAACCAACTACCCACATGCAGAGGGAAAGCGGTAGAACAAAGTGGGGCCTGATGTATGTTATCAAATGAAACCATGCATGGAAATACACTCATGTATTTAGCGGTAAACAGGACTGCCACAAGCAAGGTAAATTAGAGTCCAGGGAAGTTGTATAAGGCCTAATTTTAAGATGTAAATTACCATTTCTATAAAAATGATGCAAACGTAAGTTGGCCATTGAGCCCTGGTATCCTTTTAGCTCTCTTTTGTCAAAACTGCCACCCCAGGGGTGCGTATGAATCCTAACCAGTGCCACAAATAATAATACCTGTGGTTGGTAGTTGTGAAATTTTGTGCAAATTATTTTGCAACTACATTTTGAAGATTTCCATTGCAAAAATGTTATAGATAGTCATATCTTCTCCATAGTTTGCATGTAGTTTTTTTTTTCGACATAAAGCATTGGCATTTACACTTAAGCAAATAAACGTCAACAATGGCAATTGACACATGTTGTGATTTCAAAATTCTGCTGTTCAGTTACATTACATTCACCAATGATACATTTACAGTATGAACACATTTAAATGTGCCTAATGCAGAGATGCAAAGGGTCACCTCTCGTTGCCCCTCTAAAGTTGATTGGGACCAACTGATTTTGTAAGGACTTGCTTTTCTTAAAGGTTGGATAACTGGATCTTCCATCAATACATGCCAATGTTTATTTAACAAATATTTGATTTGGTTAGACTGTTCACTTTACTGGTTAAATAAACAAACAGATTTTAGTTTGCATTGGTGAACAATCCTCCTTTAAAAAGTAGGAGATGTGGACTATTCTTTCTGCATTGGTGTGCACAATTTAAAATCTTCTCTATCCATTTTCCTAAAGTCTTTCATATAACCCACTGGCTTCCTTTTCAAAATTTTTATCCATTGTACAAATATATTTTTAAAGTTGATATTGAGCATTCACTATCCCTCATAACAGGTGTTTTGGGTGGGAAAATTGCACATGTAGCAGTGTTCCTTCATGCCTGAAAATCATCAAGTTAAAGGAAAGAAAAGGTGACCTTATTGAACATTATAGTGAACTATAGAGTGAAAGAATTCATGTTTAGATTATAGAACATCTTGTAAAAGGGCTTTCAGATCTAACCATACCATGAGGATACCCTTGGTGTGTCCATGTCAGGAATCAATGTGGCACAGGTATACCAATAAGTCCTCCCTGAAAAAGATTCAACACTCCCAACCCCCAAGTATATGCTCGCGTGTGATGGGGCACATTCCCCATTCCCACCCCCTGCACCTGGTGGTTATGGGAGCTGTTGACAAGACATTGTGAGTGAGCATAAACTTTATTAACCACAAAATAAAACCATTATGTTTGTGCAGATCAAGACTTAATTCTTTGATAGAAGAGGCAATTACCTATAATGCCAGAGCATGGGGGATGGTCAAATAGAATGTTTCAACATCAGTCCATAATAATATAGTTTCTGGGAAGATGTGCAAGTTATCCAGAATGGTCAAAAGATGAATGCTATCTTTAAGATAGGACAGGAGTTATTCATAAGGGCACAGGTGATCCTCCACAGTCCTACTCACATTCTGGATCAGGCAGTTAATGCATGGAACTATAGGACAACCCAATGGATCCAGCACATTTTTGTGAGTTTTTTGGCTATAAAAAAGGTGTCACTGGATAGACTATTTTAAGAAACTCGAATCATGATAGCACCTCTTTTGTTTGAAGATTTTATAACTAGATCGTTCCTCTCTTTGGGATTTCTTGACATTGTTCAACCATCAAATTGCACAAGATTAATTCTGTATATTCTCAATGTCCTCCAACGTAAGTCTGAAAAATAACTCTACATTTGGGTTAGTGTGAGCACTTTACATCTTATAGCTGAACAGGTTAGGAGATAATAATTGCACTTATAGGCTAACAAGCTCTATAATGGACAACTTGGGAGCTTAACTAGTCAGGAAGAGTACCACTAAGCCTGTTTGGCTTAGTGGTGGGCAGGATACATGATCACATAAATGGAACACTGTAGGATAATCTGGAGTGCAAGAGGATTCAGTTGGGAGAAGGTAAGAGCAGTATGAAAGTTACCAGCCTATACTGGGAAGAGGGGGCAGTAGACAAATCATCATCAGGAGGATGAGCCAATAAGGATCTATACATAGCTAACTGTTTAGGGCCTCACTATGGCCAAGATAACTGGCTGAATGAATACACAGTAGGTGTATCCCTGCCAAATATTTTTTTTCAGTTTCTAAGAGTTTCAAAATTGACAGTAAATTGCCCTACTTGGCTCTTGTGTCCTGTTCTGTCAATTAAAGCAAAGAATGTTACTTTGAAATACTGGAATTTCAGACCTGGTAATATTCTGGGACCCATATAATACTGCTAAAGTATTAGGGCCACTCGGTAAAAGTATACACATTTACAATAAAGTTCATATTTGAAACGTAGTCATGTATACAGAGCTCACACTTTGCAAAATTCTTGGTTTACATACTGCAGCTTCATCCAGGTAATGCTTAAAATGTTAATTTTGTAAAAGTATTGTCTACATAATGTATACTATTGAAGGGAATTGTTAGTGATTTGTGTAGTGTTAAAACTCAAAATACTGAATGCATATAGGAACCCTCTACCATTTAATTTGATTCCCTGGCTACATTTTCATTGAAATAAATGTTTTGGCTTCTGTCCAGCTAAGTCACAGGTTGTTCCAGCTAGTTAAATTGTTAAAACAGAATAAATTAGGTTCATCTTCTGAGCAATTGGCCCATGCTCTATATTTATGAGCTGCTTCTTGTCAGATGCTGTGTGTAGACAAGCAGATGGTATGCCAATATTATGTTAAAATGAATACAGAAATTACATCCTTGGTTTTTGACATTGGTAATGCCTGTTTCTGTTGTTTTTTGATGATAGCATTTTACATTCATTCTTTCATGGTGTGTCTAGAAAAAGAAAAAAACAGTATTCCGTCTCTACTGATACTTAAAGTAGAGCTGTGCTGTATACTCTGAGAATGATTTACCATATGATTTGAGAATGTTCACACAATAAATTGCGTGAAGATTCACTGCAGTTATACAATCATATGCCAATGAAATAAATATACAGGGATTTTCTTTTCACATGATTGGATAATATAAGCAAATTTAAAGTGATTGTAAAGTCTTGTTTTTGTTTTTTTTAAAACACAACATGTTATACTTACTTGCTCTGTGCAGTGGTTTTGCACAGAGCAGTCCGGCCCCTCCTCTTCTGTGCATCTTCTGTGCTGCTGATCCTCCCTCCTGTTGAGTGCCCCCACAGCAAGCAGCTTGCTATGGGGCACCCGAGCCGAGTGCCATTCAGACATGGAGCCGCGACCCGGCCCCATCCCCTCTCTCTCCTGATTGGCTGACTGATTTTGATTGACAGCAGTGGGAGCCAACCACGCTGCTGTCTTAGCCATTGAGGATGTAAGTCCCAGACAGCTGAGACACTCCTGCAACATCACTGGATAAAGTTGGGCTCAGGTAAGTATTAGAGGGGCTGCTGCACACAGAAGGTTTTTTTTTTTTTTATCTTAATGCATAGAATGCAAAAATACTTCTGCCTTTACAACTCCTTTAACTCAATTTATTATGTGAACATCCCCAAATCTTTTGGTAAATTATCCTCAATGTATAATATAACTGACAACATAACATAGCATAATTCTGGAGTATTTTCAGAAAATCAAACTTCACTTGCTTTAATACTTGCTGCACAATCCTGTATATATATGCGTGATTGTGTTCAAGTGGTTATATCACGGCCATGGCTGCAGCTGTCACCCATAACCCCAATATTACAATTTTCAGCCAGTGATTCCCTACACCTTTAAAAATGAGTGGCTGATTAGCCGGTGCCTCTCTGGGCTCTCCTGTGTGATCGGGAAGCCCAACACTGAAGTTGGTGGTTCAGAAAGCTGATCATAGAGCTGATTGGAGACCTCTCCGATCACCTAATGGTCTAGGAGACCAGAATCGAGCATTTCGTCACTACCGTTTAGGGCAAATGTATACAGAGCCCTTTTTTTTTAAAGCATGTGATTTTTTTTTTTTGTTTTATCTCATGCTTTCAAGGGTAGAGGAGAGATCTGGGGTCTTATATACCCTAGATGTCTCCATAAAGAGGACCTGTCACGCTTTATTGCTATCACGAGGGATGTTTATATTTCTTGTGAAAGCCATAAAAGTGATAAAAAAAATTAAAGGGACAGTGTAAAAATAGAAAAAATGTAATAACATAAATAAAAAAAAATTAAATCCTCCCATCCTCTCATGCTCAGGGACAGAGGTGAGCGCATATGTAGGCTGTGCACACATACAGTATGTAAAGTGTTCACACCACACATGTGCGGTTTCGCCGCAAACATTATAGAGAGAGCAATAATTCTAGTTCTAACTATAAACTGGTAGAGGGCAATAATTCTAATTTGTAACTACTGGCAAGCTGTAAAATTTTTAAAGTGTCACATATGGAGATTTTAAAGTATCATAGTCTGTACTTTACCATAAAGTTGGGTTACATATATAAATATATATATATATATATATATATATATATATATATATAAATATATATATATATATATATATATATATATATACATATTGTATTAAAATTCATTAAAGTGTATTTTTTACAAAAAAAAATTGTATTTGAAAAAATGGTGCGCAAATACCGTGTGACATAAATAATCACAATGCCCACCACTTTATTCTGTATGGCCTCTGCTAAAAAAATACACATATATATATATATATATATATATATATATATAATGAAAACAAGATACTTGAAATGCTCTTATGAGGGCTGGGATTTTTTAGGTGCCAATAACTTGAGTCATAGACATACTCCTGCTGTTTGGAAATAGAGAATTATGAAATACTGATATGCAATATTTTAAATTATCTTGAATAAAATAAAAATGTATATAATTTATCAAAATATACAACCACTATACCTTATTTTAAATTTAAATCAATATACAGTTATCGTGGCTGAAAGTGTAGCTTACTGGTGGGATTTCAGAGACTGTGATATGACACAATAAATACCTTTATCACTGCCATAGCTGTGGAAAGCATCTGTGTGTTTGGAATTGGATTTATTTATCTTTTTACTCAAAGCAGTTTTCCTAGTCAGTGCACATCTGATATCAGTAATTACTTAGCCTGAAGGCCACAGGCCATTATACAATGTAGCTAATGAATAGTACCAATCCTAAAATATGGAATTTTACTGTGTTCCTGTAAAGATGTTTGGTATATGGAAAAGTGTCATGGAAGTTTAAATGCATTAGGTATCATTAGGGCTACATAAGCTAAGTGGGGTCAAGGAAGAGATAAAAAACGACCTCTCTTTGAATTTTCACAGGAAGTGTATTTGATTTTTTGAGACAATAGTAAAATGGAATTCTTTTTAAAGGGGACCTGAACTGTGGAGGCTGTTCCCACAAAAGGCAAGCAGAGCACAGAATCACAAGTATTGCCTGTGGTCTCCCTGCAGCTGATCTTTTTCTCATTACTGACACACATTGCCTTGTTCTGCACTGTGTGTCCATGGAGGTGACCATCTTGGTAGAGGCAGAGCTTTGCTTCCTCTCCACATCAGGAAAAAGAAGAGGAAGCAGAGCAGTAGTGACTTTACCAAATCTTATTCTGAATCTTGTGTGACTAGTAGTCAGCAGTGCCTGAGAGCACAGGCGTTTCAAGGCACACTGACATGTCAGTTAATGCACTGCTATTTTTCCGGATGAATTCAAGAGAACAGGTATATCTTATAAGGTACTGCTTGGGCACAATAACATTTATAGATGCTCCCCATAACATGGCATATCTTTATTTCTTTTAATTTAGGTTCACTTTAATCTCATAATTACACTGTGTTATTTAGAGATATTTTAGAATTTTGAGAAATATTGCATCAAAAATATTATTGCTCAGGAAATTGTAAATGTTTGTCTAGGTTTTATAACTACGGTAGGGTCTGAGGCCCACTTCAAAAAAATCTGGGTGTTCTACAATTGCACAATTCTGCCCGCGATTCTGGAACGTGGTAAAATCCTGGTAAAACACAGGGCATGCGTTTAGGTGCCGTTTGTTAATGACAACCCAAACACACAAAAGAAATAGTTATTTTGTTGCATGACAAAACACGCACAAAATACTCAAAAACACTCTTTCCATATAGCCAAAGAATAGAAGTCTGTAAATATACCTACTTTGGAGACATTTATAAATAGAATGAACACACAGTGCCATTTTGAAAAGTTGATAGCCTACAAAGAACACAAGGCACATTCATATTATTGGAAATGGGACTCATGGAGAAATTATCCTAAAGCCTTAGCATTATTATAACTCAGTTCTGCTATCCTGTACTAGAGATGTTTATTTTTACTCTAGGAAAGGTGATGCACTGCAATATATGCTACCGTAAAGGATAAACTTATGTTTAACATTATCTTAGGGGTTGATAGTTGGTTCATGCGGGAGGTGCTTTCTACGACCTCCACAATATATAGGACAGAAGCCTGTTCACAGTTTGAACCCATTTGGGGTGTCAGGCTCGCACCCCACAACGGGGTCCTATATATTCACTTAATCAACAAGTCAACAAAGTGTTTTCTTTCATTCTTGACAAGTACTTGGAATGTTTTCAGTGCCCTCTTACTAAACTCTATGTAAACCAAGTCTCTGTTTTGTATATGACTGTGTTTTTTCTATTTCTCAATAAAAAATGATGTTAAAAAAAAACACTCTTTCTAAAAAGTCAGCTCCAAATAAGGAAGAGGAGCAACTTTGGGATGTCTTTGGAGCATAGAGCAGCCCATTAAAATGAATGGTGCTGCTTCAAAAATGCATTTAAAAATGCACATTTAAAAACGCGCAAAAACTGACACTCTGCCATCGCTAGATGTGAACAGGGCCTAAGTGATATTATTCAGTTAGAATTAATAGCATGAAAAGGTGAGGATAATTTATCACATTTTTTTTGGGCTTCTAGAAGCCTAGTTTGGGGGGGGGCATAACTCATACAACACATTTTGAAAAAAAAAATGAAACTTTAAATATTAGGTTCTGATTTTCCAAATGTGTTGACTGTGTCAGCCAATCAGATTCAGAAAGGGAGATTTACTAAACTGGTGCATACAGAATCAGATGCAGCTGTGCATAGTAACCAATCATCTTCTAGCTTCAGCTTGTTCAATTAAGCTTTAACAATAAAATCTAGAAGCTGATTACTATGCACAGGTGCACCGGTTTTAGTAAATCGCCCCCATTGTTTTTATCTAACGCATGTTGGGAAAGAAAAGTATACACCTATGGACTAAACCAGGGGTCTCCAAACTTTCTAAAGAAAGGGCCAGTTTACTGTCCTTCAGATTTTAGGGGGGCTGGATGGTGCCCAGTGGAAGTAAACAATGCCCGATCTTTGGTATTAGGGGGAGAAATAGTGTCAGTGGGAAGAATAGTGTCCCATTTTTGTTGTCAGCAGAAGGAATAGTGCCCATTGTTGATGTCAGTGGGAGGAATAGTGCCCCATCCTTGGTGTCAGTGGAAGGAATAGTGCCCCATTGTTGGTGTCCGTGGGAGGAAGTGCCCCATTGTTGGTGTCAGTAGAAGGAAGTGCCCTATTGTTGGTGTCAGTGGCAGAATTATGCCCCATTGTTGGTGTGAGTGGCAGTAATAATGCCTCAAGGGCCAGATAAAAGCAAGCAAAGGGCCGCATCTGGCCCCAGGGCCGCAGTTTGGAGACGACTGGACTAAATAAACACGTACCTGTGTCACTGGCTCTAATCTGTGTGTATCTCTGCTCCACTTCATGCCGTTTATTTTCCTCTGTTGTTTGGCTTCTACTTTCCTGGTAGTACAAGAAGACTTTTAAAGAGGGAAAGCTGCAAAAAGAGATCTCTCAGTGCTGTATATTTACAGTCAAAAAA
This sequence comes from Glandirana rugosa, assembly GCA_018402905.1. Lineage (NCBI taxonomy): Eukaryota > Metazoa > Chordata > Amphibia > Anura > Ranidae > Glandirana > Glandirana rugosa. Next base: position 1,658,776 of record BLSH010203700.1, read on the forward strand.
TACCAACCTTCCCTGAAGATGAAACTGCTACATCTAAATAAAAATTGCCTATCATACCTTGATATAAGGACATCTTCATTAAATCTCAAAAGCTTATTAATATCTGGGTAAGGTATTATTGGTGTGTTCTGTAGCATACAACACATAAATGACCATCTGTAACCATAAGAGTTATGTAAAACAAACAACCTTGTTGTTATATGGCTGGAAGGTATGCCTTTATCTGCACAGTTTACAATTCAAGTATAAAACAAAGTCACAAATCATAAATATTTTATATAGATAAATCAAAAATTTCTAATGCATGAACCTAAAGTATAGTGTATAGTGTTAACAGTGCATATTATGGAAAATGCAGTTAAAGTGGTTTTAAAGGTAAAAGTTTTTGTTTAACTTAATGCATATCTCTGTGCAGCTCCTCCAGCCCCCCCCCCCCCCCCTTATACTTACCTGGGTCTGATCTTGATTCAATGCTGTGCATAAGAGCAGCGGCTCTCTTTGCTCTCTCTT
>BLSH010203700.1:1659295-1700991 GCA_018402905.1 Glandirana rugosa
ACGAGAGACAAGTGACCGACACTAACTGTAGTCGTCCTCGGAAACCAAGGGAAATGACGGAGAGACGGGTCACTGGGCAGAGAGGCAGTAAAGGGAACCAAAGGCTCCTGCTGATGTCAATCACAGCCAGTGAACAGAGAGCAGAGGATGAGGCCAAGAGGACTTGCTCTGATATCATTATTTCCTTATCTGTTTCCTCTTAATTTTGTTTTTTATACATATAATGCAAATGCTAAGAACACAGGTTTCTGCATTCAAAAGTTGTGGAGTGATGACAGTGTTGTGCTACTGCAGAAATTTTGTGTTCTAAGAAAAAAATAGGTCATTATGTTCCTTATTATTACCATGCCTCTTAATCTGTCTATTGCAGTATCATCCAATCTTGGATATTATTTAGTCAGAAGGAAAATGGAGATATCTTACAGTAGTGTTTTCTTTATTAAAGGCGGTCATGATACAGAAAAAAATGATATTGCAAATATAAGTATAAAAGATAAGGATGAATCAAAGTGTATGTTCCCAAATGTCAGAGGTCTGGCAAGCTGAATGGGAGAGCTGGGAGCTTTGGTACATTGTGACTGGGCTGTTAACATCCCTAGTTATGATGTCTTTCAGAGAGACAAGGTAAATAGAAAAGATGGTGGTGTCTGTATGTTAAAAGTAATCTAAAAATGAGTAGGAAAGATGATCTTGTTGTTGATAATCAATTAGAAAAGGGCATTTACAAAATTGGAAAAGTATCTGATAGAAATAATATCGTAAATTCTATCCAGTATACAATTATAAAAAAATAAAAAAATAATTTTTCAAACAAATCTACTTTCTTTTTTATATAGAAGTAAACTGAAACTTAGGGAAAGAGTAGCTGTGGTTGAAGTATATTTGAATTTTTCTAAAGCATGGTCCCTCACAGAAATCTAATATCTAAATTAAAGTGATTGTACAGTCTTGTTTTTTTTTTAAAAAAAGTAAATAAAATGTTATACTTACCTGCTTTGTGCAGTCATTTTTCATAGAGCAGCTTAGCTCCTCCTCTTCAGCTCTCCTGGCCCCTCCCTCCTGACGAATGCCCCCACAGCAAGCATCTCTTTATGGGGTGAGACGAGGCGGTTCCCTGTCACGGGTTGTGTTCCCCAGGATTGTCATCCTGGTAGGTTGACAAGCTCCAGGACAAATATTTTACATGGAGGAAACTGTTTTGGCAGTTTTCTCCAACCTTTGTTAGATCCATTTGGGAGCCTGGAGTTTGGAGATTTCTCAGTGATCTGGGAGGGAGGAAATCTCCAATCCTGGGACCAGGGCTTGAGAGCAGCCTGGACGTTGATTGTCCAGGTGTGCATGGGCCTAATAGGAGAGTCAGGACCAGGGTTCTGGGCTCACACACTGGGAGACAGCTCCGCCCGGGAGACAAGAGGTCTGGGGTAGGATAGGAGAGCAGGAGAGGTCCAGGGTGAGACAGCTCCAGAGAGGGAGACCGGCGATATCCAGTGGTCTAAGGCTGCAAGAGGCAGTCTGATCATCCACATCTGCTGGGAGGCAGGTGTGACCCGCAATCACGCAGTAACGGATCGCTTATAAGCCAGGAGGGCTAGGATGTTGTTATAGCCAGGAGAGCTACTGATTGCTTATGAGCCAGGAGGCTGAAGGTTTTTGTTTGTACAGTGATGGTTGATCCCCCTGTGCAGGAAACCCTGTGATTATTGTTTTCTTAAACTTTCTTTAATAAACATGGGCTGCCATGCCCTCAAACAGAGATCCTGGCTGTGTGAACTCACTGCAAACACATCTACCACAAGAGCTAAACACCCCCATGCCACAGGGGGCACCTGCACCGAGCCACAGCTCCCTGTGTCCATTCATACATGGGGCCCTGGTAAGGCTCCACCCCCTCTCTCTCCTCATTGGCTCACTGACTTTGATTGACAGCAGCAGGAGTCAGCCAATGAGGAGGAGAGTAGCGGGCAGTCAAGTCTCTGGTGCAAGATCACTGGAGAGAGAAGGGGCTCATGTAAGTATTGGGGGGGGGGGGGGCTGAGGGGGGCTGCTACACACAGAAGGTTTTTTATCTTAATGCATAGAATGCATTAAGATAAAAAAACCTTCTGCCTTTACGATCACTTTAAGGTGTAATAGTAAAATTTAGCATGTCAATAGATGTCAAAGTGTGTTAAAGTGTGCATTCAGAGAGTAGAAAATACAGATTCATCCTATGAATAGTCTAGAGTTGTTGAAGGGGTACCCCAAGGTTCAATTTTGGGGAAGTCATTGTTTAACCCATTTGCGCCGACCGTATGCAAATATGCGGCCTCGGCTTGAAGGGGATGTACCATGGTGATGCATGCATCTGCACTCATCACCCCGGTACCATTTTTTAGAACGGACGGTCGGCTTTCTTGGGATAACAACTGATGCAGCTAAAAGCCACTCGGCTGTTATCCCAAGGAGTGGGAGGGGACACCCCGCCGCCTTCCTCGGCTCACCCGGCCGGGCTGTCCCTTAACACCGTGAGGCCTGGGCGATCAGCCAGCATGTCCGCCGGCTGCCCGAAGACCCGAAAGAAGCTACAATCAGCTTCGATCGGGTCTCGGAACTATTAACCCAGAAGCAATGTCATTATATCACTTCTGGTTTACTGGAGCCATGGAGGTGCCAGAAAAATTACAGCATTGAAAACAGCCAAACTTGGCGTTTTCAATGCTTTTAAGTGCAAAGGAGGGATTTGGGGTCTTTTAGACCCCAGATTCCTCCATAAAGAGTACCTGTCACCACATGTTACTGTCACAAGGGATGTTTACATTCCTTGTAACAGGGATAAACATTTAGCAAAAATTATTTTTTTAAAGACGCAGTGTAAAAAAAAATAAATAAGAAAAAAAAATTTAAAGTGCCCTGTCCCTCCGTGCTCACACGCAGAAGCGACACATATGTAAGTCGCACCCGCAAATATAAACGGTGTTGAAACCAGACATGGGAGGTATCGCCACGATCGTTAGAGCAAGAGCAATAATTCTAGCACAGAACCTCCTATGTAACTCTAAAACTGATAACAGATATACATTTTTAAAGCGTTGACTATGGAGATTTTCAAGTACCGTAGTTTGTCGCCATTCTACGAGTGTACGCAATTTCAAAGCATGAAAGTGTCTTTTTTTCCAAAAAAATTGCGTTTGAAAGAATGCTGCGCAAATACCATATGACATAAAATATTGCAACGATCGCCATTTTATTCTCTAGGGTCTCTGTTAAAAAATATAGATATAATGTTTGGGGGTTCTGTTTTTTAATGTTTTTTTATTTTTTTTTATATACAGCTTTCTTTAAAGGGATTGCAAAGCTTCCGTTAAAAAAAAAAAAAAAAAAAATACAAACATGTTACACTTACCTCCTCTTTGCAGTTGGTTTTGCACAGAGTGGCCCAGATCCTGCTCTTCTGGGGTCCCTCAGTGGCGCTCCTGGCTCCTCCTCTTCTCAAGTGCCCAGTCAGAGAAGCGCTCTCCCTCGGGGCACTCATGCGGGCGCGCTCCCATGTCCTGTTGCTGTGTCCATTCACACAGACAGCAGGACTCGGCTCTGCCCCCTGGCACCCACGTCAGTGGATTTGATTTACAGCAGCGGCAGCCTATCAATATATCCAATGAGGACCCGAGACACCGGCAGGAGCTGATAAGCTCATTCCTTGACGCTGGAAATTCCAGGTTCAGGTAAGTATTAGGGGGCTCTGGGGGGCTGCTGCACCAAAGAAGGATTTTCACCTTAACCCCTTCATCCCCGGAAGGATTTACCCCCTTCCTGACCAGAGCACTTTTTGCGATTCGGCACTGCGTCACTTTAATTGACAATTGCGCGGCCATGCTACATTGTACCCAAACAAAATTGACTTCCCTTTTTTCCCATAAATAGAGCTTTCTTTTGTTGGTATTTGATCACCTCAGCGTTTTTTATTTTTTGCGCTATAAACAATAAAATAGTGACAATTTTGAAAAAAAAATATTTTTTACTTTTTGCATAATTTATTTTATAATACATATCCAAAAAAAACAAACAAATGTATTCATCAGTTTAGGCCAAAATGTATTCTACATATTTTTGGTAAATAAAATCGCAAAAAGCGTTTATTGATTGGTTTCTGCAAAAGTTATCGCGTCTACAAACTATGATAATTGATCTATGGCGTTTTTATTATTTAAATTTTTTTTACTGGTAATGGTGGCGATCTGCGATTTTTAGCGGGGGTTGCAATATTGCGGCGGACAGATCGGACACTTTTGACACTTTTTTGGGACCAATGACATTTATAAAGCGATCAGAGCTAAAAATAGCCACTGATAACAGTATAAATGTCACTGGCAGGGAAGTGTAGTTACGCTGTAGGGGGCGATCAAGGGGTTAAATGTGTTCTCTCACTGTGTTCTAACTGTGTGGGGGTCGGGCTTGCAGGGGCATGGCAGATCTAACTGATCCCAATCACAAGGATCAGTATATCACTGTCATGTCCCCTGTCAGAACAGGGAACTGCCGTGTTTGCATCGGCGGTTCTCAGTTCTTCCTCTGTATTAGGCGATCGCGGGTCACCGGCGGACATCGAATCCGCCCGACCTGTGGCCACACTCACGCAGCAATAAGTATGCTCCTTTCAAAAGCTGCTTTTGATTTTTTGTCAGATAAAAGCTGGATGTGCCCACTAGTAAATTTTTGTCGTACAACAACGCAACGTCCAATTTTCGTTCCGTTCTTCGTTACAACCAAGACTACACATGCTCAGAAACGAAAAAAAGATGCAAAAATATTTAAAACATTACATCACTTGTGACGTTGAGTTCGGTCGTACGAAAATTTTCGTATTTTTAGTACGCTCTTCACTTTCATCATGAGACAAGTATCCAACAAAAAAGGACTTTCTGTCATCCAAAAATCGGATCGTGTGTACGAGGCTTAAGAAGCTTAGGCTAGGTACACACAGGCCAGAAATCAGCTGAACAATTAAACATTCAGTGATTGTGTATAGCTATCTTTCCAACAGAAGCTGGTCTGATGACCAGCTTTTGTCGAAGGGACATGCTGGAAAATAATCATTCCAGCAGTGTGTTCTGGTGGGGGTGGGGGAAGTCCCCTTGTCAGAATACAATAGTACAGCGGGTGGAAGGGGGGGTGCTGCACCAACATCGCTTGTGTTGGTACTGCAATCTTTCGTTTTTTTTGAAGCTCAATCCGCTGGGTTGAACAAACAAAAAACTAGCAGTGTGTACCAGGCTTAACATCTCTAATCTAATCTAACATTTCTAATGAGATCCATTCATGTGTACAGTCATGTCAGATGCAATGAGGAAAGTCACAATTCACCATTTGTCTTGTTTTGTAGACTGGAATGCATAGATAAATTAAATGAGAAGGCCCAGGTAAAATTTTGTATTTCCATCATTACCTAAAATCACACAAATATGTTTAGCTGATACTTTTATTATTATGCTTTTTTTTACTACTTTTAAATGAAATAGGAATTTGTTTTTTTTATGTGTTTCTCCAATGTGTCTCTATTATTGACTTTTTTTGAGATTTTTTTTTCATATAACCACTTCAGTCCCGGAAAGGATTTCCCCCTTTAGGACCAGAGCACTTTTTGCGATTCGGCACTGCGTTGCTTTAACTGACAATTGCGCAGATGTGCAATGTTGTACCCAAACAAAATTGACATCCTTTTTTTCCCCACAAACAGAGCTTTCTTTTTGTGGTATTTGACCACCTTTGTGTCCTTTCTGATCACCGCTATAAACAAAAAAAAGAGTCACAATTTTGCAAAAAAACCAATATTTCTTGCTTTTTGCTAAAATCCAAATCCAAAAAAATATATAAAAAATACATTTATTCATCAGTTTTGGCTGATATATATTCTTTCTCAGATTTTTGGTAAAAAAATAATTTCAATCGGCGTATATTGATTGGTTTGCGCAAAAGTTGCAGCGTTTACGAACGATCAGAATTTATTTATGGGGTTTTTATTTTTTTACTAGTAATGGTGGTGATCTGTGATTTTTAGTGGGACTGCGACATTGCGGCGGACATGTTGGACAATTTTGACACTTTTTTGGGACCATTGGCAGTTATACAGCGATCAGTGCTATGAAAATGCACGGATTACTGTATAAATGTCACTGGCAGGGAAGTGGTTAACACTAGGGGACGCTCTAGGGGTTAACTGTGTTCCCTGGTATGTGTTACTAACTGTGTGGGGGCTGGGCTTAGTAGGGAAGGAGAGTGATCGCCGCTCCCATATACAGGGAGCCTACGATCACACTCCTTCCCCCTGTCAGAACGGAGATCAGTTGTTTACATACACGGGCCTCCATTCTGTCACTGCGGGGAAACGATTGTGGCTACCCACATCGAGTCCGCCCTACCACTTCCTGGCTCCCCTGTAACACAGTGAGCGCGCCTCTGGCAGTGCGCGCTGACAATCCGCAATCTCGCAGCAGCCGTCAGGTGATAGCGGTTTGCGATATCGAGCCAAGTTGCCCGCGTCAAGCCACAGTGGGTGGTCAGCAACTGGATAAAATCACACTTAACTTAAAATCAACATGCATTTTTTTATGTTATCTTCAAAGATAAATCCATCAAAGTGGATTCTTTGTAATATTAAGTGGCTTGTGGACATCGCTGGATAGAGATGAGACTCGGGCAAGTATTAGGGGGTGCTGGAATGACTGCTACACACAGAAGGCTTTTTTTTTAATGCATAGAGTGCATTAAGATAAAAAAAATTCTGCCTTTACAACTCCTTTAAAGGTGGAGATCGTATATGTAGTGATGTATAGTCTGGGGGTACCAAACTCACGACCCCCTTAAGTATCCAAGAAGATAAGACAGACGGGTTATAACATTTGTAGATCTGACATACAGTATCTCCTCTGGTCTGGAACTATGACAGGTAAATATTCTGGTCACTGTAGACATGTGCAGAGCAAAAAAATTAGTTTAGTTTAGTTTAGTTTCGATTCGTTATTTACATAAGTTTCTTTAGTTAGATTAGTTTAATTTTTTTAATTTGTTTTCGGAATTCGTTTAGTTTATTCGCTTTAGAAAAGTTTTCAAATCGATTAGAAAGGTTTTTGAATCAATTTTGAAAAATGTTCGAATTCAAATCATTTTCAAATTCAAATCGTTTTCTAATTCAAATCGTTTTCCAATTTCCAAGGAGAATGGTGTGGAGTGGAAAGTGGAGGAATAGAATGGAAAAAGATAGAGGGGATATAACAGAAAATGAACTAATATAATGTGGGGGAGTAGAACAGAGCTGTTTTACTCTGCTGTATTCTATTCTTTTGTGTTCAGTTATATTCTTTTCCAGTCTATTGTTTTTTTTTTCTGTTCTATTCCTTTGTTTTCTATTCTATTTTGTTCTCTTTGCAAATTGGAAAACCATTCAAATTCGAGGACTTTTCAAATTTGAATTTGAAAACTATTGGAATTTAAAAACTTTTTGAATTCGAAAAGTATTCGAATTCAAATTTTGTCTGAATTTTCTTTTTCGTTTTTTCGGATTCATTTAAATTCGGCATTATTGTAATTCGGAAATTCGGATACATCCGAATGTCTGAAAAACGAAAATTCGCCCGAATTTAAATTCGGAAGGAAACGAACCGCACGTGTCTACTGGTCAGCACAAGGAGCACTATTTAAACCCGACACCTTGCAAGGTAAAAAAAAAAGATGTGGTGTCATGGGGAAAAGCAGAAAAAAAGAAAAAAAAGGAGGCGGTAGAGAAAAGGGAGCCAGAGGCAAAAGTTGGTTCAGGGGAGGGGGGGCAGAGCAGGAAGAAGCCCTCCACTCCCTCAACTCCCCCCCCCCCCACAGGAGACAGGAGACAATCAAGGAGTGGAGTGGTAAAGCATGACGGGGAGTCCCAAACGTTCACTGTACAAGGGCCCCCCATATCAGAGACTGAGTCAAGGTATTGGGAAGAGCAGGCATAGGCTGACCAGCGCAGCCAGAAATTCCTAAATTTTTCCTTTCTGTTTATACAGAGTAGCCGTTAAGCTTTAGAAATCTCTGATTTAATTCAGTCTAGCAAACCAGGGACTTAACATTGGTGCAGAGGTCTGTTTCCAGAGATCAGGCATGCAAGCAATGCATTCAACATATGAACAGTTATGAGTGCTTATAGCAGTGTAAAGGCACTGCATGGAGGTGTAATAAATAACCCAGGGGTTTGAGCTGAGGTTAATGGACATCAGTTGGGAAACTGCATTCTTAACTCCTGTCCAGAGCTATTGGAGCAAGGGGCATTGCCAGAAAACATGTAGAAGCATGCCCAGTTCTTTATGACATTTATAACACATCTTGGGGATAGAATTTGTGCAATAATACCAGGACCCTGTACCACCTCAACAGTAACTTTTATCCCTGTTGTTGGAAGAGATTTGCAATCAAAGATTTTTAGGTTTGTTGAATGAGTCTGCTATTGTAAGCTTTCAAGAACATCACTTGTAGGTCTGATTCCCATTTGCACATATATGGGGCTATAAAGTACTTTGTAGGGGCATTCAGAACTTTATAAATCAAAGAAAGCAGGTAGAGTACCAACTCACTCTTGTTGCACAAGCATTTGAAGGGTTTGGATTGACCGCATTAAATTAGCAAATTGGTATGCTGCCAGCCACGCTGGGTAGTGTAATGTAACAATCTAGTTTGGCCAGCCTTCACAAGACGTAACAGCTGTCTATTGTCCATACCTGGCGGAAATTTGGGATTTAGTAACACTAGCGTTAGTGGAGAAGGATAGGGGGACAGCTCTTTTTGAGAAAAAGCTTGGTGAATAACCACAAAAGTTGCGCTGATCAGTGACCTTTAAGCGATTAATCATGTTTAATTGGTACCCAGGGGAGAGTAGATAGGACGACTGGAGAAGAATACAGTTCAATTGAATTAATTTAGACTGTGGCATCAAGCACCACGTTACCACCCTGGACAAGTGTAGGGTCTTATAGTATAATATATAGTAATAATATCAAGTGTTTTGGTTCCATCACTCTTTGTGTGAAATTTACACTTTAAAGGGTAACTCCACTTTCGTGGGGAAAAAAAATAGCAAATAAATAAAAAAAATAATATAGCACATATAATTGTGACTCAAGTCATATTGTAATTGAATGTCATTAAAAATGACCTTCCCTTTTCAACCTGCAGCTCTGTAATTTTTTACATGGAGTGTGTACTGACCACTCCCCAGAAGCATCATTTCCTGCTTGTGTAATTGGCTCACCAGTTTTCCCAGAAGTCTGCACTAAGATACAAGTCAAATTTCAGGCATCCCCTGAAACAAAAATGTCATTTTTGGGGAGATACTTTCAATAGAAACACGTCTAAAGGGATGCAGGCCCAGCAGCTTTCCTCATTAGAGCCCTACAGCTGCACACCTGACAGTTAATTATGAAACCACTCCCATTAGACCCACTCAGAACAGAGGCACAGGCAAACACACAGGGATTTCTTCAGAATAACAAAAGGTAGGAATCTGCAACAAAGTTTGTTATAATCCCTGCAATGTAGATAGATCACCCAGAGGGGAATGTTTTTTTCTAAACAAAAGTGGAGTTAGGCCCCTTTCACACGGGCGGATGGTTCTGGTCCGCCTGTCAGTTTTTCAGGCGGACCCGAACGGACGCTCCATTGCTCTCTATGGAGCGACGGATGTCAGTGGTGACATGTCCGCTGACATCCGATCCGCCAAAAACAGACGGATGGAAACCCTATTTTCCATCCGCCTGGCAGATCGGATCAGATGAACACGGACAGACGGTGCGTGTTCATCCGATTCTCTATAGAGGAGAATGGAGCTGTGACAGGACAGTCTCTGCACTCCGTGCAGAGACTGTCCTGTTATCCGCCGGCTCAGCGGGGATCAACGGATGGATCCCAGCTGAGCAGTCAAAATGGGCTCCGCTGGTGTGAAAGCACCCTTATGCTTTAACATAAAGTACATATTACATTGTAGCAAGCACCTAGAGCCAGCCTAGTTAAATACTGCATTTTTATGATAATACATTGTGAAGCTCGCGTTATGCCATCCTTAGGCCTAAACTAAATAGGTGGGATTTATTTCAGTTGCACTTCCCATGCAGACAGGAATCACTTTTAACTGACTGTAAATCATGTAATTAGTCACTAAATTCTAAAACAAGTGACAGTTGTGTGTAGTTAGCTACAGTAAGCTTTACTCATGTTAGCATTTAGCACATATTAAATATAAATATGACAATGGTTAAAGTGATCTTAGAGAACCAATAATGCTTTGCATGTGCTGGCATTTTAAAATGGCAGATTCCTGGTTCTTTAAATATGTACTCTTCAAGAACTACATACTCTTTTTATGTTATATCCTAAATGAGGTTGTGTAGGACATTTAAGTTCATAGTTTCCCTTAAAGCCAGCTGTGAGGCTAATAGTGTTGAAATGAAAATACTTATCAGTCAATTTGCTCTTGTTCTAGGCATTGTGTTGCCGTCATTTTCAATGCTGTAACTTCAACAAGTAATGAAAGCCAAGCTATCAAGATTTAACCTAGTTTATTTACAAGAACATTTGTTGCCTAGAGTGAAACAGTTGTCTGTTGGCAAAATGTGGGATTTTATAAATATACAACTCACTGAAGTATTATTTCCCAAAAATCACCCAAGGCATTACAATTCACAGTTTCAGAAGAGCATGACAAAACAAATGAAACTGTACGCAAGCACCCTTTTAGACACTTAAGTTTAAATCAAGAATTATCAGCCATGATTATATATCATCATAATTTACTATTCTTGTAGGTTTTCTTATTGTCTGAGATTTTAAAGTGTATTTAAAGTAATACTGTGTTTCAATTTTGGGCAGACTGCGAAAGGGTTAAGACACCTGTTTTTTTACCTGTCTGATATCCATTGGGTAGATTAAGCCCAAAACTGGCAGATATCCCTGATAGACAGCTGTCACTGCAGCATGTACCCACAATGGAAAATTCTCCTTTACTTTTTCCTGTAACAATTTTTTGTTTTCCCATCAATTTCTGTCTTGGTTACACCCCTGGGTTAGCATCCTAATCCAGGAGGTAGATGCTGACTTTGAGTGATTTCAGAACAAATATGGCACTTGGCCATTTTTGGAGAAACCAATGAAACAATACCAGTTTTGTTAGGAGAATCTGTTTTGAACACACATTATCTGCATTTTTACACAATACATACATTTTACACTCATGCTCCTAACATGCAAAAATATATCTAAAGCTGGGTCCACTTTATTTCTCTTAGGTGTTTTACTAGCGTCAATTTACTAAGCCAAACATTCCTGGAGTTCTGTGGGGGGGGGGGGGGGTTTACCCATTTTTTTCTGGAAAAGGTTTTCATACTGATAATGATCCATATTGCTACTGTCATTTACCAAACCCTTTTTCATAAATATCTGGATCTGTCCTTGAAATCTGGGTCAAAGCTGACAGGAAATTCACCCTCTACTTTGGGAAAAATGTACTTTTATACAGTATAGGAAGTCATTTTATGTTGGGTATGTTGTAGATAAAAACAATAAAGATTATCAAATTAAAAATCAAACTAACTTCTCTTGTTATAATTAGGGATGAGCTCAAAGATGAACGCCCATTTGGAGGGCAGCCAGCTGTCATGTACAATAGCAATATTACTACCGTTATTATATATGACAACTTCCTGCAGTCATTGGTTGCTAAGGCTGCCAGCAGGGGCACCATTGAGTCCTTATCAATCAGTGATGTCACCAATCCCATTCAGTTATATTGCCAGGAATCCTCAGCCATGTAAGCAAATAAGTGGAATCCCAGTGCCATCATTGACTTTACATGGCCATGTACATATATGGTCAATGACCACCAGGGGACCCCGTCAACATGTATACAACAGCTGTCATCCACTGGACTTTCCATTCGGTGGGTGACAGGCGAACGGATGGGATGTATCATGACTGTGGCATTTTATTTTTCTTTCAGTGGGTCGTCAGGCACCAGGCATAGATAGACATGGATTTTTATCACTGGATGACATGATTGATAATGGATTTAGAAGGGAATTTTTTGGGGGATTTTTTTTTTAATAAAGATCTTTTCAAAAGTTTCGGTGTCTTTATTTCTAGGTTATAACTTTTTTTGTGAATGAGTAGGGGTACTCCATGGGGCTTCCAGATTCTGAAAAGCCCTCCACTCACAGGCCTCCACAACCACTGGCCAGGGTTGTGGGGAATAGGCCCTTGTCTTCATCAACATGGGGAAAGGGTGCTTTGCCAGGGGTCACACAGAGTGAGTTTGGGGTTTTAAGTATACTGCCTTTACCATACTGGAAGATCTCTACCTGCATCACTCCAAATCCCTCCAAAGTGAGAGGATCCCTAGTTGTCATTAGGGTCACCAGATCTAGTATCCTTATTGAAAGATTTCCCCTCTATTACTGCTCTGGGGACAATCCAGAATTTTGGATTTTCTTTCACTTTCACTTGACAACTATGACAAATAGAGAAGGTGAATCTCCCTAATGTGGGCACAGACAGCAATTTAAAACCTGACAAGTGTTCTAATTCCTCTCTACTCCCTCCCTCTCTAATCCCTCTTTAGCCTTAGTTGTACTTTAATTTGCCATTGCACCCACATTGTAAATTCTTATTTAATTACAGTGTTTTAATACAGTAATATTATAGTCAACTTTATTTTTCATATGGTCTGCTTGCATATTAATATTGTTTTATTATTTTTTTTCTAGTCTGGAGCAAATGTACTTTTGCAAGATGTAAATGGCAACATTGCACTTGACTATGCCACAGAGGGAACAGAGTCAAATTCTATACTTCTGACATACTTAGAAGAAAATGGTAGGTACTAAAAGACATACAGTAGGCTGCAGTTGTTAAAGGGCAGATATCAAATAGTTTTGCATATTGTGATTTTGTATGCATGATCTGAAGAACTTTTTTATATACTATATCTATGTATTTCTATCTTTCTATATATAGACAGTGAGCCACAGCATGTCTCATTTTATTGGATACTCTAAAAACTGGGCAATCTTTGAAATATCAAAAATAATAGCTTCCTCTGCTGATATATATAGATTAAGGTAGAAATAATCTTATTGAAGTATATGGTCAGCATTTTCCTGCTTAAAATAGCTGATAATAATAACAGTTGGTGGCATCTAGCAGATAATGACTACTAAATCCAGACAGAATTTTAAAGAATGAGTTCAGTTCTGAGAAATAATGAATTCCTAAATAAAAAACAATAACCAAGTCAGGGCATGTGCATGGTTTCACTTTCCATTGTTCCATGCCAAAGCCCGTCGGCACAGCCTCTTTCAGTTTTAAGGGTGCAAATAAAAAGGTAAATGCACCAGCTACCTTAGGCCACTTTCACACTGAGGCAGTTTTCAGGCGGTTTAGTGCTAAAATAGCGCCTGTAAAACACCTGAAAACTACCTCTCCTGCCACCCAGTGTGAAAGCCTGAGTGCTTTCACACTGGGGTGGTGTGCTTGCAGGATGGGAAAAAAAAGTCCTGCAAGCAGCATCTTTGGGTATACACCACTCGCAAACTGCCACCGCCCATTAGAATGAATGGGCACCGCTTCTGAAGTGCCTGAAAAGCGCTTTGGAAGTGCTACATCACAGGTGCTTTTAACCCCTTTTTAACCCCTTCTGGGGGATTAAAAATGCCCCGCTACCACCCAAAAAGCAGCACCAATGGGCCGCTATAACAGCAGGAAAGGGTTGCTAGAGTGAGTGTCGCTTTAACACTAAAGCCGGCACTGTCTCAGTGTGAAAGTGGCCAAAATGCTATTGCATAATTGTTTCAAATAAGACCTATTGCATATCTGAACTTGGGCAATGTGGCTGTTTGTACACAGACCAGCCAGTTGGATTTTTTTTTCATGGGATCACTGCGGTGGCAATAGCAGTAAATAGTGATCATTGATAGCAGCCAACAGTGATTTGAACACAATAGCACCGCGAGAGGGATTCCCCCATCAACACTAAAACTTTCTTTCCTTCCACCTGTGGTTTGATCTACTCCTCGCTTTCATTCAGGCAGTGGTCACCAGAACAAGTAGAGAGGGTGAACCTTCTAAGCAGTGACATAGACAACAACAGAAAACCTTACATAGGTTTTAGCCCATTCCTGATCTGTCTAAATTGGCTTTAGATTGTCTTTTTTGTTTTTTCCTTTTTACACCTAGTCACTTGTATACAGAATATGGGAAATGCCATGTCCAGCAGATTAAGGTTGGTCTCAATAATGATGGATATGTCCCAATGGATTTCCATTTTCTGATTCACACCTATAGGAAAGAGCTCTCCATTTACAGCCAACACATGGGATGTATGTCTACTGTAAAGGCTTTTTAAATGGTTAAGCATGGCTCATTAATAGCTTAATTAAAACTGCTATTTCATCCTATTAATCTTTTTTGTTGTGTATGCATTCTTCTGCTCATTAGCACATTGCCCTTTAAGATAGGAGTTTTAGTCTAGTAATTAAATAGGGAAATTACTGATTTAATGGGCACAATGATATTCAGTATGCAGAGGTTACTTTAACCTTTGCCATTTGTTGTGTCACAAATATTAGGAAGAATCATTAGGTATTATATAGCAAATTACAGTATATTTGGAATACTTGTGTGCTTTGCTTCATCATTGTATTATAATTACATTTTGATAGGGGGTTCCAAGTAATTCTGTCACTTGAGTGCTTGTGTACATTTGGGAAGTGTCCCCAGCTCCCCTTACCCACTACAGCATGTGACACAAACTGTTAATAATTAGACTTGAGCGAACCCGTGGATGTTCAGGTTCTGTGGGTTCGGCCGAACTTCAGAAAAAAGTCCGGGTCCGGTACCGAACTTGACCCGAACTTTACCCCGAACCCCATTGAATTCAAAGGGGACCCGAACTTTTCGGCACAAAAATGACTGTAAAAGAGTCCTGGAAAGTGCTAAAGGGCTGCAAAATGATTTTAGAACAATAATCTGTCCCTTACAGCAACAGCAGGAACCTGACCCTATAGAACTAGAAGATGATTTTAGAACAATAATCTGTCCCTCTAAGCAGTAGACTCTACCTAGTCCAGTCAGATCGTTCTGTAATGCAGGATGAGATGTTATTAGATCTGCAATCTGTCCCTAAATGTAGTAGTAGTAATCTCTACCTATCTATCTATCTGCAATCTGTCCCTCACAGCACCGGCAGCATCCTCTCCCTACACTAGCCAAAGAGCATGTGACATGCAGCACTAAGTGACTCCAGCTTATAAAGAGGCTGGGTCACATGATGCACTGGCCAATCACAGCCATGCCATTAGTAGGCATGGCTGTGATGGCTTCTAAGGGCAAACCAGTGAAACTCTTGTTGATTGGCTGCCCTGCAGCTATTCAACATGCGTGATCAAATACCCAAGCCCAGAACTCGAACCCAAACTTTTTTCAAATGTCCGGGTTCAGGTCCGGGTCACGGACACCCCAAAGTTCGGTACAAACCCGAACTTTACAGTTCGGGTTCACTTAACTCTATTAATAATGTTAAGAAGGAATAAGGTTTTTTTTTGGTCACTACTGTGGGCCTGAGGTGAATCCTGCAGGTTGAAGAGTGGCATCCCTGGTAAATTTATGTGCATATTTTCCCAGGAGAAATTTGAAAAAACTATAATGCATTTCATGGCCTTCAAACTATGGTCAGCAGGCTTATAAATGCAAGCCCTCTCACTACAAAAGGGGGAGGGGTGCACAGAGCAGCCATGGGGGTTGATTTACTAAAACTGGTGCAATCAGAATCTGGTGCAGCTGTGCATGGTAGCCAATCAGCTTCTAATTTCAGCTTCTGCAATTAGGCGTTCACAATAAAACCTGGAAGCTGATTGGTTTCTATTTGGAGCTGCACCAGATTTTGGCGCATGCAATTTTAGTAAATCAACTCCATAGTTTTAGTGAATTGGAAGCTTCTGCAGGAAAAGCTAGGGAAAGCTGACAAACTGAATAGAAAGAGACTAGGCAGCATATTGTTTTTTTATTGATAGGACCTTTGTTTTGGGGGTAAACTGAGTTTGTTTTTTGTTTTTGCTGCATGTTACATAGTTAGGTTGAAAAGACACAGGCAAGCTCATTGAGTTCAACTAGTAGAAAAAAATGAATAAATAAATAAACGGAAAACTTCCATATACAGAACACTTATATAGATATACAATGGTACAATTTAGAATGGCGCCAGTATTGTTGGGAATTATAGGGTTAAAGAAGTCACTATGTTACTAGTATAACAGTCCAAGGGATTCCTCTCTGGAGAACCAGCACAAAATGGCAGCACCCTTGAGAGTGAAGGCAGCTCTAGAATGGGTATAAACAATACAAGGTGCTCCAAACCTAAGTGCAGTATACCATGAGTAATGATATTTATTAACAAAGCCAAATGGGTACTCACATAAAGAATTAAAAACTAAAGAAACCCCATACCAAACTTTTCATACAATGGTATTTGACTCCTGCCAAAATTCACCTTTTCTATCCTTCAATATCCCACACATGCTTCAGAGGCTGCAATGAAGCAGGTACTTTAATCCACATTTTCTGGGAATGCATCCATATAAAAGCAATCTGGAACCAAGCTTCTATTATAATTTCACAAATTGCAAGCAAAACAATTAAAATCACACCTCAAATAGGCCTGCTGTTATTCACCATCCCAGATGTACCGTTACTTTTGCTTGAGACTTATACAACTCTATATAGTGCTATTCAATATTGGAACATATTTTTCATACACTTCATGATAATTTACATACCATCAATGAAAAATGGTCATACTGGGACAACAACTCAAATTATCATTAACTGCTTAATCCTATTTACCATCCAGTAACTTTTCCCCACACTCCATCTGTCTATGACGACATGGCTCACCTAATGTTGATATGATGACTTTCGTTTGGACGTAATGTCTTATTCAACTATATTGGGCGCATCTTTCCATATGCCTTTTCTATTCTTCTTTAGATACATTTTTTATTTGCTCTAAGGCATGGGTACAGCTGTGGAACATACAAGCACCGGAAACAGGAAGTCCTACACAGAATGGCCTCTCCTCCACTGCGGAGGTATCTATCTCTGGGCCGACTGTGATAGAGCCAATCATATCAAAATTTCCCTTGACAGTTCCAGTCTCTGTTCATCCTGAACTTTCCCACCCTCAGTCTTTTTTATGCCTAAGCCCCCTATTCAGCCCCAAAATAACAACAAAAAGAAAGCACGATGAAGAGACAGGAGAGGAGGGAAACAGAATCCAATCACACGAATCTGGGAAAATTGCGGAAACTGTAAAGATTTGCAACCTTTCAGGATATAACCTCACCACCCAGGAGACATCCCTATTGGCCTGGGGACTGAATTTTGCCCCTCCATCTTTTCCTCATTCCTTCACTATATTTAAAGACCTCAACATATTCATTAGAAATCTAATGTTAAAAAGACACTTCAACATTAAGGCTAATAAAAACATAGTCCCAGAAGGTAATACCATTGAGACTTCACAACCTTGTTTGGACACCGCTTTAGAACAGCACACCTTTCTAGATCTGTGTGAATGATATAATGACAATTCAGTAGAGAATGATGATGATGATCCCTTAGCATGGTCCCAGCTTCCTTTTCCATCACCTGAGGTCAAACATTCCAATTTTAGACCAAAATCTGTCTTCAATCCAACACAATCAAAAGGGCCTTATCTGGATACCTTTTACCAGGGGGTCTATCATGACCTCAGAGACATGTGCAGTAAAGGTACCTCTAAATCTCAATACTGATCCATGAACCTCACACCGGAAGAAGATCAGGCATTGGAGTCCCTGACCAAGAATGACAATATCATCATTACTGTAAGGCAGCGGACAAAGGGGGAGGTATTGTCCTCCAAGATAAATCAGTATATTTAGCAGAGGCACATTGTTTACTTTTGGATCTCACCACTTATGCCCGACTTAAGAGTGATCCCTTACCTACATTCACTTCAGAAGCAGAGCAGCTTCTGCATGGGCTCAAGTGAACTAGCCTTTTTTCGCAGATCCTTTTATAGTGTGTCATATTTTTACCACCTTCCAAAGGTGCACAAGGATCTAAATAGCCCTCCCAGATGTCCAATTATAGCCTCCATGGAGAGGCTAACCTCCTCCTTCTCCTTATACTTGGATCATTCTTTGCAGCCCATAGCTCAAGCCCTACCGGCTTACATCCGTGATGGGACTTACCTCCTGGAACTTCTTCGGCCTTATAGTTGGGAACCCTCCTACCTGTGGGCCTCCCTCGATGTGTGTTCTTTATACACCTCTATACCACACGAGGTGGACTTGAGGGCTATATCACAATTTTTGGCTGAAGATATGTCTCTCAATATCCACTTCCCATCATCTACACAGATGTGGCCACTGGACTTTTCCCGACACCTGCCGAGGAGGAGTGACACAGCCTAGACTTTCCTGTATTTACTTGCTTATTTTAAATTCTTTATGTGAATACCCATTTAGCTTTGTTAATAAATATCATTACTCATGGTATACTGCACTTAGGTCTGGCGCGCCTTGTTTTTATTTATATAGATATACAATACCTTCCTGATCCCTAATCAGATATACCCTTTATTAAAATAAAGGTTTTTGTTTTATGCTTTTTTTTATTTTATTTTTATTTTATACGGATAAGGCCCTGTATTTTTAGTTTGGCGTACTCAAAGTGCATTACGTTGCTAATGGCCATGTGTTCTTGGAGCTGCTTTGTGTTTGCAGAACATCATTTGGAAGGAAAAAAAGGTAACAGCAGTAACAGGGAGCACCAAAACCACCTCACATTATTTGAACTCCCTATCCCAATAGAAAAAATAAAAGTTGGGCATACACCAGTTAGGCCTACTATTCCTGAATAAAACTGTCCTGCTGCTGGCTGTATCCCCTAAAGTATTTACATTCTTGTAGTAAAGCCCCAACCTGTGATTTTTGTCCCTAGTAAATTGAGGCTCAGTCTTACTATTTAAATTATCCTACTGTTGGCTAAGTTTGTATCTGCTGTGCCATCTGCAGTTTCTTAAATGAGAAGTACAGCCAAAGCTTGTTTGGCTGTACTTCTTTTGTGGATCACAGGAGTGCAGATCATTCTGCACTCCTGTGACCCATTTTCAGCAGACAATGGGCAGAAGCCCACTATCAGGTGACATCACAGAACCGGCCAGGCTTGGGCAAGACTGTGACATTGAAGTCAGGATCTGCCCACATGCCTGGAATGGCACCCCCTTCACAGCCCAGTGAGGGGGGGGGGCAGAGCAAAGAGCAGGTGACTGGCAGTCACCAGCATTCTGCTCAGGGAACCAAGCAATTGGTGATGTTTGATCGCTCGGTTCTCAGTGTTAGAGCCAGCGGGGGATAGATGCAACATCGGGTAAATACCTAGGTAAGTATGATTAAAAAAAAACAAACCCTATACTTCTCTTTTTATTCATGTAGTAAAATATTTGCCTGTACTTTTTCCTAGTACATTTTTGCCAGTTTTTACTGATTTAAAATTTCCAGCTTGTGTATCATCTTCCCTTAATTTGTAATGAGAGCTTAGTAGAAATTGACCTGTGGCAGGACAGTTTTACATCTTTGGACAGCCACAGCAAACTACTAGTCAATTTCTATCTGCTGGTCCAAGCAGCTGTATTACTGTTTTAAAAAAAAATCACGTGTCACTGCTAAAGCTCTTTTAATGTCACAGGGCAAAATGTTGCTGTCACTGCAAAGATTGAAGAGGTGCTGCCTAAAACAAGATTTTCACCTTGCCACATGGGCAACATAGCCCTTAATTTAGGGGAATAATGATAGTTATAATAATTAGATACTTAAACTGGGCTGGCATCACTTGGCTATAAAGTGGTTAAATGACACAGTGACAAAAACACATTTACATTTTAAAACAGAGGTTGTGGCTGCATTCCTTGGAGAACTGTTAGAGGCCATTTTACAGATAATCAAAATCCTAAACCATGACTGCTCAAGCAGCCAAGGTCCTAGAGCCTGCAGACAATGCTTCTGAAGAGCGACGGTAATTCATCACATCTGACAGATGCTAAAAGGCTTTTGTATGTAGGAGAAATACATAGTATGTTGGAATGGAGTTTAACAATTACACTGGTTATAATGTGATAATAATCACAGGAATTTGCTTGTATGTTATGTCTGTTATAAAATGACATTAAACATCATCCATTGTGGAGGTGTATTGTGGAATGGCATGGAATCTGCTCTCTTCCCTAGCTCCTCAGTGTGTAGGCTTCCTCTTAAGGGTGGCCATCTACAGTATTGCAGATGTCTCACCGAGAATGACAGGTGGTGAAATATCTGCTAATCTCTGAATGACTCATGTGCTGTTGCAATTGCAGCAATATTTTTCCCAGTTGGGTCAGATAAAGGCTTTGTTGACTTTCTCCATAGGAAAGGGAATAATCCCTGTTTCAGAGCACTGTAATAAATGTTCAAATCTGTCACATCACTCTACTTTACAAGGACATGTAAGGTCTTTGTATGTCAACTTTCTAATCATTTTCTTCAGAAGATAAAAAAATTTGGAAGTATTAACGAACAAGTGTATAATATCATATGGTCAGTTACATAACATTAGCTCCTACTATATTAACAAGTAAGGGAATAACTGTTGGATGTAAGGGTAAACCTATTACACCTTTACTTAAGACAACTGGATATTGTAGTACAGTGCAGAAATTTAGTGACAACCACCCCATGTGTGGCATGCAAATGAAATGTGCAAGACCTTTACTACATGTATACAGGCATAGAAGGATTTCTTCTTATTTTCCAAAGCAGATGTGAACAGAGGTACGCTTTTGCTGCGTGATACTGCAGAGGCATTTACACTGATCACCAATGTACCACGGGCATTTATGTTGATCACTGATGTAACTGGGGTATTTACACTGGTCACCAATGTAACCACCATTCCCCCAGTGATATTTTGGCTAGTGTAAAAGCCCCAGTTACATTGGTGGTCAGTGTAAATTCCCTTGTTAAGGCTCATTTACACTTGTAGCTTTCATTGCCACTCATTTGGTATTAGGGCATTTGGCAGGCAACTAGGAAGTGATATACTACTGCCTCATTGGCTGTTTTTACCCTTGAAAGCCTACAGCACAATGCTGCAACTGCATGCATTACAAATGGTTGCAGGGCTGTTGTGGCGCTGTACTATTCATTTGAATGGGTTGCATCTGAAGGTGAAATTACCCACCAAATGTGACATAGGTACAATTTACACTAACAGGAGTTACGTTGTTACTATGTACAGTATCTCACAAAAGTGAGTACACCCCTCTTATTTTTGTAAATATTTTATTATATCTTTTCATGTGACAACACTGAAGAAGTGGCACTTTGTTACAATGTAAAGTAGTGAGTGTACAGCTTGTATAACAGTGTAAATTTTCTGCCCCTTCAAAATAACTCAACACACAGCCATTAATGTCTAAACTGCTGGCAACAAAAGTGAATAGACCCCCAAGTGAAAATGTCAAAATTGGGCCAAATTAGCCATTTTCCCTCCCGGGTGTTATATGACTCGTTAGTGTTACAAGGTCTCAGGTGTGAATGGGGAGCAGGTGTGTTGAATTTGGTGTTATCACTCTCACTCTCACATAGTGGTCACTGGAAGTTCAACATGGCACCTCATGGCAAAGAATTCTCTGAGGATCTGAAAAAAAGAATTGTTGCTCTACATAAAGATGGCCTAGGTTATAAGAAGATTGCCAAGACCCTGAAACTGAGCTGCAGCATGGTGGCCAAGACCATACAGTGGTTTAACAGGACAGATTCCACTCAGAACAGGCCTCTCCATGGTCGACCAAAGAAGTTGAGTGCATGTGCTCAGCATCATATCCAGAAGTTGTCATTGGGAAATAGATGTATGAGTGCTGCCAGCATTGCTGCAGAAGTTGAAGGGGTGGGGGGTGCAGCCTGTCAGTGCTCAGACCATACGCCGCACACTGCATCAAATCGGTCTGCATGGCTGTCGTCCCAGAAGGAAAACTATTCTAAAGATGAAGCACAAGAAAGCCCGCAAACAGTTTTCTAAAGACAAGCAGACTAAGGACATGGATTACTGAAACCATGTCCTGTAGTCTGATGAGAGCAAGATAAACTTATTTGGTTCAGATGGTGTCAAGCGTGTGTGGCAGCAACCAGGTGAGGAGTACAAAGACAAGTGTGTCTTACCTACAGTCAAGCGTGGTGGTGGGAGTGTCATGGTCTGGGGCTGCATGAGTGCTGCCAGCACTGGAGTGCTACAGTTCATTGAGGGAACCATGAATGCCAACATGTACTGTGACATACTGAAGCAGAGCATGATCCCTTCCCTTTCGAGACAGGGCCCCAGGGCAGTATTCCAACATGTTAACAACCCCAAACACACCTCCAAGACGACCACTGCCTTGCTAAAGAAGCTGAGGGTAAAGGTGATGGACTGGTCAAGTATGTCTCCAGACCTAAACCCTATTGAGCATCTGTGGGGCATCCTCAAATAGAAGGTGAAGGAACACAAGGTCTCTAAGTTCCACCAGCTCCGTGATGTCGTCATGGATGAGTGGAAGAGGACTCCAGTGGCAACCTGTGAAGCTCTGGTGAACTCCATGCCCAAGGGGGTTAAGGTAGTGGTGGAAAATAATGGTGGACACACAAAATATTGACACTTTGGGCCCAATTTGGACATTTTCACTTAGGGGTGTACTCACTTTTGTTGCCAACGGTTTAGACATTAATGGCTGTGTGTTGAGTTATTTTGAGGGGACAGCAAATGTACACTGTTATACAAGCTGTACACTCACTACTTTACATTTTAGCAAAGTGTAATTTCTTCAGTGTTGTCACATGAAAAAATATAATAAAATATTTACAAAAAAAGTGAGGGGTGTACTCACTTTTGTGAGATACTGTATGTAGCATGTACAGAGGGAAAACTAACTTTACTTACGTTGCATTTTTTTTATAACAACAGCAATATTTATGTTTAAGATCAAATATGCAGTTGGGGAAGGACAGAACACACAGAAATCTTGCATTATTTTCTCCCTGCCAGAGAGTATCTGTAAAAAACATGATTTCTGCTAGTAGAAAGGAATGAATGACATCTGTGTTCTGTCTGCTGAGGACCTTATGCCTTGGTGTTGTCACAATAGACGCAAAATTTTCTGTGGCCCCGTTCTCCTCTTTATCCATTGTCAACTCCAATTGGTTACAGGGGCTGAGGAGTCAGTTTTGTGTCTGCCTATTCTCATTGTAACAACCCCCAGCTGCCTGCAGTCAAAATGTGGTGGTAGAGAAAGCGGGTGGGGTTACAGTGTGGACACATCATGATAGGCTGAGTCAAAGGGAAGTGGAGCAGGTGATTTCTAAGTCCCCTTCCTGCTATGCTTATCAGGGGTACTGAAAAGTGACTTAATGCAGTTCTGCACCTTACAACTGCCAACTGAATTTGGATTTTCACAAATGTTTTCTCCCTTCCACAAACATTTATCATGGGAGAAAAAAGGGTTGTTTTTTTTTTTTTGCACAAATAGTTCATACACCATAAATTAATGGTTGCCAACCCTGCCTGACACATGAGCCCCTGGTATTGACTGCAAGTGGTCGTGCTCACACACATGTGCAGGTCAATGTAATCCAAAAAACTGCTCTTCTGAGTGGTATGCTTAAAGGTCTATGGTATGTCTGTTTTTCAACATTAAAGCCAAAGGTCTTGCTGACCCCTTATTTAACCTTTTCGCACCAGCTCCTCCCAGCCCTTTAAGAGATTTATGATGCCGGGAGGTGGAGCGGGGCTTAAGAGCACATGACCACCTTGATTGGCTGTCACATGATCTGAAAACTTCAGATCGCAAGCAGAGAACCGGAGCTTTCGGTTAGGCATCGGTAACTGTGTGAGGACGCACACCTCGTGCACTCTTGACACACCTGTTTGGACTGCAATTTATGCATATATACGGCCCCTCAGCGTCAAGGACCAGGCGCTGAGAGGCCACATATTTACACGCGGTCAGCACCAAGGGGTCAATGCTAAAAAGTAACAAATGTTATACTCACAAACGCATAGCATGTACACACATATCTAAATCTAAAGAAGTGAGAGGAATCACCTCCAGGACTGCTCAAGTCAAGCAGATGGCGTATGGGAAGATGAGATGGCGTCCATAATAGCTGACGCATTTCAAGGAAGAGCCCTCTTCATCAGAGCCAAAATGGTAAATAACCCACCACATACTTTTATATATGTACACCCACATTAATTGATCCCCCCAGGTGATTGGATGATGTAATAGGGCCCAAATTATTGTATAATCATCTAATTATTTGTGGGACACATGGCGGCATGTAAATGAACAGGTGGAACCTCTTGTATTACCCACATACTCAGTCAGTGAAATAAATGCTTAATACAATCATATACGGTAATACATAAAAAAGCATATAAAAAGAAGGGGGATGGATGAATACTGTATATGACTTTAAAAGTTCATGTGTATCCAACCTTCTTTGTTATGTTGTCTCCAGAAATCATGCACACTATCTGTGCCCTCCGCTTTAATGTCTGGATTGCTTAGCCATAGTGTAGTTGCTTTGCTGGCTGGGTGGGACACTTGGTGTGCATGATTTCTGGAGACAACATAACAAAGAAGGT
Source organism: Glandirana rugosa (assembly GCA_018402905.1). NCBI lineage: Eukaryota > Metazoa > Chordata > Amphibia > Anura > Ranidae > Glandirana > Glandirana rugosa. The sequence continues at coordinate 1,684,040 of BLSH010203700.1, forward strand.
AGCAGCAAGTCGGTCAAGAGCATTGATGTGAATCTGAGACCTAAGGGATTTATTTAGTCAGGAAGTGGCTTAAGGAGGTCAGATGATATCAGCAGCACTAATATAAAAAAAAAGTTTAAAAAACAATGAATCATGGGGGTTTGATCATCATGCTGTGGCGATGCCCCAAGCTTTAAAGGTATTGGGAAACTATCATACATACACATAACCAGGCATTCCAAACAACCCTTGTTTCTGATCCCAAGCAATGTGTGCTAGGTATCCTAGATGATGTAGTACCAGATACATTTAATAGGGAGGCAGTATCCATAGTGTTACTTCAGGCACGTAAAGTCCTCTTAAGGCACTGTAAGAGTACCTCCTCTCCCTCTCCTAAGGAGTGGATTGATCACATGGGCACCACTTTTAGGTATGAAAAAGTTATATATCAACATAGGGGCTGTCCATCTAAATTTGACAAGGTTTGGAATGCCTGGTTGGCTATATCTGATTTGGTGCTCTCAATCAACATTAACTTTTTTTAATCCTTATACTGCTAGCCATGGTAAATAGATAAAAAGGTGTATTATAGTTACTTATTTTAAACTTTCTATTTTCATTTGTTCAGTTGCTTCCTGGTTTCTAGCATAGGCCAAAGTGATGTCATACATCCCACGTTTCTTCATGGGCATTTTATTTCTTTTATCAGGAGGTGACTAGGAGGGGCTTTCTCAGCTAAGCACACCCTCCTACCTGCATGCCTGATCTGTGGGCAGATGGGTTTCAGGAAGTGAATGCTACATGAATCCTCTGCCCTTACCCAAGATGGCCACTGCTAGAAATGCTGGAGGGGGAGGGGGGATTAGTTCAAAGTGATTTCTAAACAAAATAAAGAATGTAGATATGGATAAATGGGTTAATTTGCATTGAACATTAACAAATTAATTAAATAATTTTCAGTTTGTGTTGCTCACATACAGTTAAGTTCTGCTTTAACACACTACAGCAATCATAAAACTATCTGGCTTCCAAAGTGCATCTCACCCTCCCATCAGATATATACTGCAGCATTTTTATTTGAATGGAAAACCCCACTATTATCACTCTTATCTTATCAGCCCCCCTAAAAAATACAATCTGGTCAACAGGTTTCACACCAAAGCCAAGTTGCTGGGTATAACTGTCAAGATCAATGGGATTCAATAGATATCCCCAGTTGTTGATATTGCCATTATCAGGCAACAATAATCTAAAAACCTGGGCTATAGATTTGATTGGATTTATTTCCCAATTCTCTTGGAATCATATGTACTTGTTCTCTTCTGTAGGTGTTGATCTGACCTCATTGCGACAGATAAGGACCCAGAGAGCAGCAGTGATGTTATCTGATGTGAAGCAGCTGCTGGCTGCTGGGGGAAGCGTTAATGAGAAAAATGATGATGGCGTGACTCTTGTAAGATTTTCTATAAATTCGGCATACATGAAGATTTCTTTCTGAAGCTTTATATTCATCAAGCAGCTTTTTTGTTCATTGTCACATATCAAGTAGCAATTTGTGTAATAATTTAACTCCCACACAGTATTAAGGCTTAAAATAAATTGTCAGTAAGAGGGGAGTCCTGCATGGGGTTAGCTAAGCTGTAACTGGTATCATGCTTGGTTCATCCACTACTCATTTGGTGCAGATTGTTTCTACCTACAGTGCTGCTTTTCATTGGAGAGCTGGGACAGCTGTTATTGGGATTTTAACTAACTACCATGCAATGGATAAGCATCTGTTCTTTTCCTGTACATGTAGACTGTGAATAAAATAGAAAGCTCTATTTATAACAATGGGATAAGAATGCCTGTCACATTTGCTATCTGTTAAATTGCTCTGTTAAATTACTTGAGTCTGCATTTCCCAGTAATGTCATCTTCGTCAACAGTAGTGTCCATATATTGAATTCAGCTGCTAGTCTTTAAATGCTTACACAAAATTAATTGAAGTAATTGGTTTAATGTACCAGTTACACTGAAGGATTAACAGGACCACGCTTATAGGTGTGTGTTACATTGGATAATGGGGATTTCCAGCCCATAAAGAAAACCCTGCTAGTATATGATAACATGGTGGGGCCCAACTTCTCAGAGCTCTTGGAGTATATCATATACAGTATAGGAGCTAAAATTACCATCAATTGCAGCATCATCTGCTGGTGAAATGTTGTATGCCAATGCAGGAACAGCAGAGCTATATCTGAAAAATCACACTTAAGCAGGCCATACACGGCTCAATTTCGAAAGAATTTTCTTTTCAAAAACCATTTCTAATAATTTTTGTTCAAATTTCACACCATTAGTGGGCTCTAGCAACAGCCGATTTTCGTGCGGCAATCAAATTTGAGTAATCGGGCATGTTGGAAATTTTTAGAAAAACAAACGATTTTCCAGTCAATGATGGAAGAATCGTGCGAGAAATGTAATAGAAAAAGAATGCACTTGAGTGTAAGAAAAGAAAATTCCCGGAAAGAAAAGAAGATTCCCGGCCACGAAAATTTCTATAGCAACATGCAGTGAAATTTAGGGCTTGGTTGGCCAAATTTCGAAAATCAATGGTGGCACAATCGGATCAAAAAATGCACAAAATGTATGATTTTGAAAAGAAACTTTGTACAGAATTTGACAGTGTTGTTATTGATATATGGACAAGACTTTCATATACAAAGCAGTCGCATGATGCAAACACATATATGTGTTACTATGCTACCAGCTTCTGCAGAGGGATTTTGTTTTGGTCTGTATATTTTTAATTTATATAATTATACAATTTTTTTTTATAAATACTACGCATGTTTCAACAGCTTCACATAGCCTGTGCTGGTGGCTATAAAGATGTTGCTTGCCAGCTATTAGAGCACAATGCTGATCCAGATGCTCAGGATAACCAGTACTGGACTCCTCTTCATTTAGCTGCAAAATATGGACAGGTAAGGTGTTGAAATAACCTTGAAGATCTTTCTTTTGTTCTAATTGGTCAATTATAAAAAACAGTTGCCAGCTGGTATTCAGTAATATGATTAAAAGTGCCTTGATTTTCTACAAAGTCCATAACAGATATGGAGAAGCTCATCTCAGACATTTAGAGATCTTAGGTAACTGCTCAATGTGTTGGTTAAGTAGCATATTCCATATGAAAAGTGTAATGGCAGTTCTAAAGTAATAGACATAGGGATTGATTTACTAAAACTGGAGAGTATACAATCTGGTGCAGCTATGCATGGTAGACAATAAGCTGTGAACTTCAGCTTGTTCAACTAAGCCTTGGCTTAAAAACCTAGAGGCTGATTGATTTCTATGCAGAGCTGCACCAGATTTTGCACTCTCCAGTTTTAGTAACTCAACCCCATAGACTTTTTAACAGCAGAATATGGGCTGGCATAACATTTCAGGTGTCAATTTGGATAAAATGAGCCTCTTTACTTTACACATTAATGTTTAATTTACACTATTTTAAATTGTACAGATTATAACACAGTTTATTACTTCAAAGACATGCTGGTAGGTTAATCGGCTCCTGTCTAAATTGGCCCTAATGTATGTAAGAATGTGAGTTAGGGACCTTAGATTGTAAGCTACTTGAGGGCAGGGACTGATGTGAATGTATAATATACTGTATATGTAAAGCGCTGCATAAATTGATAGCTCTATATAAGTACCTGTAATAAATAAATACAATAATAAATAATGTAGGGTCAGACAATCAACAACTGCAATTTAAAATTTGTTGTTTTCGACTAAAGTGTTTCGAACTTGAATTTGATCATGTATGTATTGCATTCTGTAGTGTGTCTTTGCAGAGTGATGGTAATTTTGTTGATCTTTACATTGTCCAGTGCCACAGACTAGTCATAGACAAAAATGACAGGGCAACATCCAGTTATAGATATAAGGTCATCATTATCCTAAATGGCTGATATTAGTTGGATCAGGGAACCAGATCTGTGGAATACTAAGGTATGCTGACAGCCTAGGCCAACCAGTTCATACAAGAATCAATCACTTGTGAAAAAAGAAAATGTGTGAATCAATCACCAAGAATGGATTTCCTAGCTGAGATAAGATTATTACTGGACTGGACTCTACACAGGGACCGGGCTGCTACATGTATGCATATTAATACCAAAATTGTTGTAAAGAATGATCATGTAGTCCTGTGTTAGTTGGTGTATGTCCAGACAGAACATTTTTCAATAGTTTTAGTGGAGAAGAATTAGAACCTCTTTCTGTTTTTTGCTATCTGGGGCTCCATTAGAGAGTTTCCTACTGTCTACGTGACAGTGGATCACGGTTTGCTGAGGTTTTTTGCCTTCCTCTGGATCAATTGTGGGTATAGGATTATGTAAATGGGATTGTATGATTTTTTTCTCTTTTATTGGTTGAACAAGATGGACTTGTGTCGTATTTCAACTTGACTAACTATGTAATTATGTACCAATGGATTCACCAGACAGGAAGTAAGAAAAAACACAGACAGAAATAAAAATGATTTTTAATAGGTGTGTAGGCAAATACATTATAATAGAGTAGAACTCAGCTTGTTATTTCTGTGTCCCTCGTTGCAGACTTTCCATTACTTCCTGTCTGATAAAACCATTGTCACTGTAACAGCAAAGGGGAAATATTAACATGCAGGAATGTAAAGATTGATTTTAGATATTACTTAGACAAACACACAGCTATATAAGTGTACTAAGTGTGTTTTAAAGACATATTTCCTTGTTTTACACCATGCATGTTGATAAAACACAGCATAGCATGAGACCAAGTTCCAAGACAAATTAAGAGTGGGATGCTGGTCAACTCATCTATAGTTTGTAATTTATTTTTGCTATATTTATTGGTGTTTTTGTAATCCGACAATGTAATCTTCAAACATAAAATGTGCAAATTTATATTTTAACAGACAAGCCTAGTAAAAATTCTTTTGGTCCATCAAGCAAATCCAAATATTATCAACTGTAACGGGGATAAACCTTCAGGTATGTCAGTCATTTTTTATACGTAAGTCAATGTATTTATTGGAATTAGTTTTTTAATAACATGTACTGTGAGAAGCAACTGTAATACTCACATTTCATTTCCCAAGCTTTCTTGTGCTTTCCATGGTTTCTGTTTGTGATTATCACCCTATTTTTATCGTGTTAATTCATTCTCTCTGTCGAAGCTCCAAAACCCCCAGATATCACATCTTTTTTCTCTCTCACTTTAATACAGCTCAGCAGGATTAATATATCTGATGATGCCTAAGAATACTCTTATACAAACAAACATGAATTTACTATAGAGTTACAAACTAGACCAGCCTTTCTCAACCTTTTCAACACAGAGGAACCATTGAAATTATTCTCCGGTCTCGGGGTACCCCTGCTAAAAATTAAAAATCTACAACTCGCTTGTGGCCATTGGGAAGAATTACCCCCTTACAGATAGCTAAAAAGATCCATGGTGTTATTGGGAATTTATCTGAGGTAGAAATTGACCATTGCTCAAGGAACCCCTAGCAACCTCTGGAGGAACCCTAGGGTTCCACGGAACCATGGTTGAGAAACCCTGAACTAGACATTAGTTTCACAAATATGGATTTAGGGCCGGTTTACACCATAGAAACGCAGAACAGATGCATTTCTGCATGAGCATTTTTGACACATTTTTGATGCAATTTTTACTTTCCGTTGCATTTTTCCCCTCTTTTTTCTTCACCTTAAATGGAGACCTATGCATTTAGGCACATTCCAGTGCATTTGTATGCATTTTACCACATTCCACTACAGTCCAGGGCATAAAAAATGCAACATGTTCTACTTTTTTGTTCTGAAACTGGAACGCACTGAAACAGGCTGCACTACTGTGAACTATGCCACTGAAAACCATATGACCTACAATCCATGTGTTTCTGATGCAGAAAAAAAAAAAACACACTGGTTTGCATGTAGTGTGAACTGGTCCTAATAGTTGTTATTGATTCATGTACAGAGATCATTGTGTTAAAGTGGTGAGCACAGAAATAACATTTATTTTAAGTGTGTTGAAGATTGTAAACACGTTGATCAGAAAAATAAACTCACAGTGACCTTATTGGGGCCCCGTGACATCCTGACAATGCAGACATCATTACATCACTCCAAAGAATGAGATTGATTGAGTGGCTATTTCCCAAAAATGATAGTGGAGGAGCCTTGTATCTATTAATGCAGGAAATGTTCAGTTTAAGTGAATCCTTTTATTGACTAACTTAAAGTAGTTGTCAACTCATGACAACCACTTTAACCTACAGGTAAGCCTATAATAAGGCTTACCTGTAGGTTCCCTGCATATCTCCTAAACCTGCATGGTTTAGGAGATATACAGTGTACTGTGATGTGCCCACGTCATCGGGCACATGCTCAGTGAAGAAACGGCCTCTATGCCATTCCTTCACTGACATCATGCCATGATTGGCGGCTCATGTGCACATGCGCGGGAGTGACGTCACGCGACTCCGGCAAACCACAGAGCCGGAGTCCACAGCCCCGGAGGGAAGAGGGGCGAAGATGAATGCTTCCTACTGCGGGGACAGCGCAGGCTTCCAATGCAGGTAAGTGTCACATAATAGGCTAGTGTGCAATGCACACTAGCCTATTTTGCTTTTACATTGCAGGGTAATACTAAGCAGTGAAGAGGAAGTAAAACCCATCAGGGTTTACTTCCTCTTTAAGTAATTAAACATGCAAACTTCCAGGGCCCTTCCTTCTTCAGGGGTTATAAAATACCTAAAGAACAGAACCTAAAAGGTTAAGGTTACATCTTTAATAACCCGAGTAAACCAATAAGTATGTCTTGAACTCCAAACTTTTCAGAAGTCTAAAACCTCATGCACACTGGACGTTTTTACAGCTGCTGTTTTTGTCTTCAGATGTTTTTTTCTGCATCCAATAAACTCCCCATCATGTTATCCTATGTGTCCATGCACACATAAGCTGTTATCAACTGTTTTTGGCTGGGGCGTTTTTTGGCTGTAAAAGAAAACCCAAAACAAGTGGGTTCTGAGAGGAGTTTTTCAGCTCTAAAACACTGTAATGTCAAAAACAACGCAGATAAACACTCAAAAAAGCGTCTCACCAGCGTTTTTTTACCATTTTTGATCCCATTGATTAAAAAAAAAGCTAAAAAACACTAAAGCTAAAAAACGCTGAAAAACGCTAAAAAACGTTATTGCAAAAACTCTGAAAACATTGAAAAACTCACTGCAAAGCTACTGGTGTTTTTATAAAGTTATTATAATGTCCAGTATGCATGGGGCCTAATGCTGATGTTTCTTAGCTCAGTGAAAACATGTTTGATGCATTACTATGAACTGGAGTATTACAATGTGTGGCCCTTTATTATACTACCCCATAAATCCAAGGGTGTGATTCACATCACTAGTAGTCTTTCTGATATAGCACTGGCATGGGGAAGAGAACTGTCACTGCTGGCTGTGATAAGACAAGCAGCTGTGTTTTCACAATCCTAGGCTTAGTTATTTTGTCATAGCTCAGATATTGCTCTTTATCCTCCCGAATTCTCAGTCTGGGTTAAATGGAATATCTGGTTAGGTGGACATGACCTAAAAAAAGTTAAAATGTCAATAAATCCACATGATAAAAAATAAAACTATCAATAAATGCCGTATTACATGCTGTGCATACTCTCTCAGTTACTATGGGATTGTTTTTTGTATTCTTCAAAAAAACTCTTTGATCCTTCTGTTTTCTGTCTCCACCTTCTGTCCATGTCCCCAATTCAGCTAGGGATTATGCAGAGCAGTGTTCACAACTCTGCGCATTCTCAGTTTTCACTGAGTCTCTATGCTGAGCATTTCCTCCCTACCACATCTGAACAGCCCATGTGATTATAGAGCCACACATGTGGATGTATACACAGTGGTAAATGACAGCCCACTCTCTCTCCCTCTTCCTCCATGCCCACTAACCAGCTAAACGCAATGGCGGCAGGATATTACATGTAGATTGATGGAGGAATCGCCTCCCTGTTGTTCTAAGACACAGGCTGGAGTGTTGTGATACTGCCTGTGACTGGCAGAAATCCGCCCACACCATGTTATTGCCAAAAAAAAATAACGATTTGATTTTTAAATATATATTTGTATGACAATTTAAAACAGTTTATTGATATTAATTATTTATTTTTACTCTGAATCCCAAATGCTGTATTGTTTATTTTGAATGTGTGACCAGCAGCAGAGGACTAGAAGCCCCCCCTGCTTATGTTTCCCTGCAGACAGGCTGAGAAAGAGCTGGGTCATGTGAAAACTATATATTGGTTAGGAAAAAATTACTTGTTTTTTTTTATTTAACCACTTAAGGACTGGAAGGATTTCCAGCTTTAGGACCGGAGCCCTTTTTGCGATTCGGCACTGCATTGCTTTAACTGAAAATTGCGCGGTCATGCGACGTTGTATCCAAACGAAATTTGCGTCCTTTTTTTCCCACAAATAGAGCTTTCTTTTAGTGGTATTTGATCACCGCTGCGTCATTTCTGATCGCCGCTATAAACAAAAGAAGAGCGACAATTTTGCAAAAAAAAAACAAAATTTCTTACTTTTTGCTAACATACAAATCCAAAAAAATATATAAAAAACATTTTTTTCATCGGTTTTGTCCGATTTATATTCTTCCTCATATTTACGATAAAAAAAATCGCAATCAGTGTTTATTGATTGGTTTGCGCAAAAGTGGTCGCGTTTACGAATGATGAGAATTCATTTTTGGGGTTTTTATTTTTTTTTATTTTTTACTAGTAATGGCGGCGATCTGCGATTTTTAGCGGTACTGCGATATTTCAGCGGACATGTCGGACCATTTTGACACTTTTTTGGGATCATTAGCATTTATACAGCGATCAGTGCTATAAAAATGCACTGATTACTGTGTAAATGTTATTGGCAGTGAAGGGGTTAACCTGCAGGGGGCGCTCTAAGGGTTAACTGTGTTCCCTGGGCGTGTTCTTACTGTATGGGGACTGCCCTAGCTGGGGAAGGGAAGTGGTCACAGCCTCCATGTAGAGGAAGGCTGTGATCACAGCCCTTCCCCCTCTCACAGAACGGAGGTCCGTGTTTACTTACACGGACCTCCGTTCTTTCACTCCGGGGGGGCATCGCGGGTGGCCGGTGGAGATCGACTCCGCCGCACCCGCTCCCTGGCGCTCCCCGAACACAGTGAGCGTGCGGGCGCGCCTCCGGCGGCGTGCGCGCGCTCACTAGGCTCGATCTCGCGGCCGCCGTCATATGACGGCGATCCGCGTTATCGAGCCACCTTGCCGCCGTCAGATGCCGATCGGCAGTCGGCAAGTGGTTAAAATAATTACAGTGCCATCATCCATATACAGAAATAGAATGGACAATGTAAATTAAACAGTGTGCGTTTAGTATCACATCACTTCCTGACCCACCTAGCTTCACTGGCTCCTCTCTCTCCCACTTCTCTCTACTTGACTCTTCATCTGTAACTAAATTGGTCTCAAATATGAAATCCTCCACCTGCATATTTAACCCTATTCCCACCCACTTATTTAAATCCTGTTTTAGTTCTCTATGCCCCATTATCCTCAATATCATAAATGATTCCCTTAGCAATGGTTTTGTATGAACAATCCTCAAAACCGCTGCTATCACCCTGGTACCAAAAAAACTCAACATTGCCCTGGACAATTTAAACAATTTTCGCCCAATATCCAACTTACCCTTCCTTGCCAAGATCCTTGAGCGGGCTGTGACATCTCAGTTACATAATCACCTGACTTTAAATAATCTATTTGAACCCCTCCAATCTGGTTTTCGGTAGCTGCACAGCACAGAAACAGCCTTGGTCAAAGTCACTAACGACCTTCTGTTAGCTTCCGATTCCGGGTCACTAACTATTCTTATTCTACTGGATCTTAGTTCTGCCTTTGACCACAAGCTATTACTCTCTCACCTTAAAACCATATTTGGAGTCTCAGAATCGGCTCTGAAATGGATTAAGTCAAGTCTCACTGATCGCTGTCAGTTTGTTTCTCTTGGTGGATTCAAGTCTGAATCTGGCCCAGTCAAGTACGGTGTTCCTCAGGGCTCAATCTTGGGTCCCTTACTTTTTAGCATTTACATGTTTCCATTTGGCCAACTGCTTAGATCACATGGGCTCAAGTATCACTTCTATGCTGATGACACTCAGATATACATCCACACTAAACCAGATTCTACTTTGGCTGCTTCTCTCCTATCTAACTGTATTTGTGATATAAAAACTTGGATGGCCCATAACTTCCTTCAATTAAACTGTGACAAGACTGAAGTCATACTTATTGGCACCCCCATCAATTACGTAAGACCAGTCCTAATAGCTTATCTATAGATGGCACTGTGCTTGAGCTTCAGTCTATATTGAAAAATCTCAGGGTGATATTTGATGCTAGTTTAACCTTTGAGCCACATGTACAAAATGTTGTCAGAACATCTTTTTTCACTTGAGAAACATTGCTCGGCTGCATCCCAAGCTATCATACACTGTAGCTGAAAAGCTGATCCATACATTTGTGTTCTCCTGACTACTGCAATGCTCTACTTGCTGGTGCATCTAAATGCATTATAAATTGGCTTCAATTTGTTCAAAATTCTGCAGCCAGAATCCTGACTAGGTCTGGTACAAGTGATCATATTACCCCTATCCTGGAGTCCTTGCACTGGCTACCCATCAGGTTTCGCATAGACTTTAAGATCCTCTTGCTCACCTACAAGGCTTGGCACCCCATTATCACTTTTTTCAACTTACCCCCTCGCAACCTCCACTCTTCAAATTTTGGTTTACTGTGTGTCCCCCCTACTCCCCTACACTCAATGGGGGACAGAGCCTTCTCCTGCTATGCTCCAAAGCTATGGAATTCACTTCCTAAGAATGTAAGAGTCCCCTTCTCTAAACTCATTCCAATCAAATCTAAAAACTTTTTTCTTTAGACAAGCTTTCACATAATTGTCCCTTTATCCCTTATGTTATCCTGTGTATTTCTTATGTTTTTTTTTTCCTTGTAAAGCGCTTTGAAAGGCCACCTTAAACCACTTCCTCCCCGGTGGTTCCCCATTCGTCCTGTGTAGTAGGCGATCGCGGGTCGCCGGTGGACATCAAGTCTGCCCGACCTGCGGCCACACTGAGGGAGCGTGCAGCAGACACTAGAGCGCACCGACAGCGGCGCATGCTCGTCCCCTAGCTGTGCCTGCACGAATCGCCATTTATAAACGGCGATTCATGTTATGCTGCCACACTGCAGCAGTAATTGTGCGCCAGCCGGTCTTTAAGGCCTCATACACACGGGCGTTTTGTTATGCCACGTTTTTGGGCGTTTTTTGCTGCTCTCCATGTTATTCAATGGCCCTCTAAAACGTTGACGTTTTTGGGCAGTAGAGGGCGTCGGCGTTAGTGAGCTGTAGCTAGAACGCGGGACCAGTGCGTTCTGAAGCTGCAGCGTCATGGCGTTTTTGACGCCGAGCCGGCAAAACGCTCAATAACGTTGCTTAACGTTGTATACACATCGTTAAGCCTCGTCAGGCGTTCTATTGAAAATCAATGGTTCCCTATGGGAGCCCATTGATTTAAATAGAAGCCGCACCAGAAGTCGGATCACGGTGATCCGACTTGCGGCACGACTTGTGTGCTAGGTTTCTTAAAGGGGAACCCCCAAGAGCATACCAGGCTCTTCGATCTGGCATGGATTTTAAGAGGAGCCCCCACGCCGAAAAAAACGGCGTAGGGTCCCCCCCAAAATCCATACCAGACCCTTATCCGAGCACGCAGCCTGGCAGGCCAGGAAAGGGGGTGGGGACGAGCAAGCGCCCCCCCACCTCCTGGACCGTACCAGGCCGCATGCCCTCAACATGGGGAGTATGGGTGCTTTGGGGCAGGGGGGGCTCTGCGCCCCTCACCCCAAAGCACCTTGTCCCCATGTTGATGGGGACAAGAGCCTCTTCCCGACAACCCTGGCCGTTGGTTGTCGGGGTCTGCGGGCGGGGGCTTATCGGAATCTGGAAGCCCCCTTTAACAAGAAGGCCCCCAGATGCCGGGCCCCCCACCCTATGTAAATGAGTATGGGGTACATCGTACCCCTACCCATATACCTGGGGGAAAAAAAGTGTACAAAAAAAAAACCACTACACCGCTTTTTAAAATATTTTATTAAATCCGCTCCGGCCTCTTCTCCCCTCTCTTATTTCTTCGGCTCTTTTGCAGGGCCCCCCCTGCCCCAAAGCACCCATACTCCCCATGTTGAGGGCATGCGGCCTGGTATGGTCCAGGAGGTGGGGGGGCACTTGCTCGTCCCCACCCCCTTTCCTGGCCTGCCAGGCTGCGTGCTCGGATAAGGGTCTGGTATGGATTTTGGGGGGGACCCTACGCCGTTTTTTTTGGCGTGGGGGCTCCTCTTAAAATCCATGCCAGATTGAAGAGCCTGGTATGCTCTTGGGGGGGGAACACCACGCAATTTTTTTGCGGGGGTTCCCCTTTAAGACACCTAGCACACAAGTCGCTCCGCAAGTCGGATCACCGTGATCCGACTTCTGGTGCGGCTTCTATTCAAATCAATGGGCTCCCATAGGGAACCATTGATTTTGAATAGAGGCAGAAAACGCCGCAAAAAGCTAGCGTGAAAAAAAGTGCATTGACGTCAATGCAAAACGCCAAGCAAAACGTCAGTTTTTTCCCTGACGTCAGGCCCGGCGTTTTGCTTATTTTTGTGCAAACGCCCGTGTGTATGAGGCCTTACTGGTTAAAGGCGCTATATAAAATAAAGTTTACTATTATTATTATCACCACTGTCTTACGATATCTCCACTCTGGTTAAAGTAGCAATGGAGACACCTTAGGACAACAGCATTGTCAATCTGGGGATAGGGTAATGTTAGATGCACTAGCAGATTTAGATAAACTTGACTAAAAAATTGAACCAGGACTCCACCTTACATTTTTTAAGCAGTTACATCAACAGTTTTTTTTTTCCTTTGGGATAAAGGTTTTACAAAAATGAATAAAATCTGACCAGTGTACCCATCCATGTCAGTGTTAAATGATTTGTCTCAGCACACGTTTGCTGGACAGCTTAGTCTGTTAAAGGAAGTTGAAAAATAACAGAGTTACTGGCAGGATCACCTGGTCAAAATAAAGGGAAAAAAAGCCTAAAAAATAAAACGAATGTATCCACCACATTTAAGAATTGGTAAGCTGCAATATCATACATTTTTTTTTCGATTTAATACCACTTTACATATGCCCACTGGTGGCTAATTTTCTTTGAATATTTTATTTTTTAAATTATTAAATTTTTGAGAAATATGCATTTTTATAAAAGAACCAATTCAAAGTAGCCATTTAAAAGAATCTGGATATCCACTCTTAAATTATTATAACACAGCCTTGGCTCTCAGGGATAGGTGTACTGTTGTTCATATATATTCTTTTGCATGTCAGAGCTGAAAGGCCCCTATAGAGGCAAATCTAAATCCTACCTGAGCTTAAGGGCTCATCCACATGTGCGGTAGCCCTTGCCACCTCTCTGAAGAAAGATTAGTGGTGGATTGTGTTTATAAAAATGTTTGACAGTCAGGGAAGAGGAGATATCTTGCCTCCCCATCTCCTAATTTAACCCTGTAAATGCTTCACCACTGCAATGCAACTGTGTGCATTGCACTCAATTGAGGAGCGTTTGAGCTGCAGCCACATAGACTTGCATGGATTGTGTTTGGCAGCTGTACTCAGCCTAACACGTCTGTTATGACAGATATAATACAAGAAAAAAATAAAAAATCAAGCATTATATCAATTATTGTATCAAAAGTAGAGATTATTACACATTCCTATTGGTAAAGGAAGAGAGGGCGCACCAGCCTTGTGCATTATCCCAAGTAAATTTATTTTGTATAAAAAAGATAAAAACTACTCACAAGCATGTTGAAGTAAATCTGCATAAACAGGCTTTTATCCCGTAGCTGTACAGTCCTGGGACCAGCACACTCCAGATCATAGAGGAGACCTAGGGGGCCCCTTGTGGCGGGCAGGATATGCCGGCTGTAACGCATTCCCGGCTGGGTTTCCAGAAGTCTTAGTGTGGCGTGCGTTCCAGACACTGCCAGGATGATGCATGGGATTTCATCTGTCACAGGAGACAGCATTTGCTGACTATTAGTGGCACAAGGTATACATTTACATCTATTTTTATTACTATTAAATATGCAGCTATGAAACCGGCACCCCAGTTTACCCAGCCATAATCTATATAGTAGAATAGCAACTGAGTGTAGCTTAATCAAACTTCTTTCTATACATCCCATACAGAGGGGTTGATGAGTGATGCATCTATGCACCCACATATGCAACCCTGGAGCCATTACTCCCTATCTAATATTACTTGTATTATTTTTCATGTTTTCATTATATTTTTTTTATATATTATTGTGCTGGGCTGGTTCCCTTGACAACCATCCCTAGCCACTCCCATGTAGGGGAGGTGCTCTGGGTTCTCGGAAGGTACAATTAATGGCATTGGTACATGTGCATGTATATATATGGAGCTGAAGGAGCCTCTGCTGTTAGGCTCTGAGGAAGAAGGTCTACCTTCGAAACGCATTAGCCAGCAGGGATCCCTACATGGTCTACCCTATGATCTGGAAAGTGCTGATCCCAGGACTGTACAGCTACAGGATAAAAGCCTGTTTATGCGTATTTACTTCCACATGCTTGTGAGTAGTCTTTACCTGTTTTATACAAAATAAATTTACTTGGGATAATGCACAAGGCTGGTGCACCCTCTCTTCCTTTATCTTTCTAGTGCAATAAGGACATCGCCATTCCTAGAGGGCAGCAAAGCCTGAAACATTATCTGTAAAGGAATGGACCATCATTCACTATTTGGTCTAGCCACTATACTCATGCCCAAGAGTATTTGTTTGTTTTTCTTCTACATGCCTATTGGTGACTAGTTTTATTTAAATAGTTTATTGTTAAAAGCATTCTCTGACTTAAGAACAGCCCAGAGCTTTGTGAATGCCAATCCTGCGATCTATGATTTTTTTTTTTAAGTAGAAATGTATTAATCATTTTTCTTCTGCATATTTAATTCCAACTAATTGCATATGTATCTGTAGACATTGCTGCAACAGAATTCATACAAGACATGTTATTCAAAGCTGAAGATATCTCAGAAGAGAGAAAAAATGACCCTTCCTTTTCCTCCATTTTCCAAGAAGATCAGTATGAAGAAATCCAACAGGATCTTCCGCTGGCTACCAGTAAACTGTAAGATTTGACAAAACCATTGAAATTACCTATAATATGATGGATTCTTTATCTTATTTAGTGAAAAGTGCAATAATTATGTGAAAACAAAGATGAAATCTAAATGGCTTTCATAGGTTACTGAACTTTCATTGAATCAATTATCTTTAAAAGACTAGTCTGCAAAAAACCTGAAATTTCAGTCATATGGCAAAATTGAGTTCCTGGATCTGTGCCTGTGCCATAGAATTACTTTCCTGCTCCTGCAGAAAGAGGATCCTCAGTGTTCCTGCTGTTTTCTTTGTACAAAAATAATTCAGAGTGGAATCCACTTGGAATTGTAATGATATAAGAAGAGCATCAGCATACAGTAATAGTCAGTACCCCCTATCCTTTAGAATATATATATATAACTATATAACCTCTCCTCACATCTACCTACTGTCTCCACTGTCCATTGAGCTGGGTTTGAAGCACGCTGTTGCCTAATGACCAACTTGGACAAGTAATGCCATTTCATGGAATGTGATCTGAAAAGAAATAGAAGTATCTTCATTATAATTACACGTAATAAAAGTATGCACTGGGTCTTCCTGAGTAAACACAGAAAAGACAACCAGAAGGACAAATACAAGGGTATTGATTTGCTAAAAGCAAATAGGCTTTTCCCTTTTGAAAGGTATTTTCCTTCAGCTTAGTGATTGTGGTGAGAATTCACTTTGTAAAACATCCCCAATCATTTGAAAGGAAAAAAAAAAAAAATCAGTATTGTTTATGATTAGATGGTGAACGTCAGAGTTCACCTCATTCATAAGATAAGGGAAATTTCCCTTGAAAACAACCTAGTTGCCTTTAGTAAATCAACCCCAATAACATAGTCCAAATAAATAATATATTTGCAGGTATAGATGTAAAAAGTATTGCAGAAGACCAATGTTGTGTTAATTATAACAGAAAATGGAAAGGTAAAGTGGTTCTAAAGGCAGAAGTTTTTTTATTTATCTGAATGCATTCTATACTCCCTTAACCTCCCTGGCGGTATTCCCGAGTGTGGCTCGGGGTGGATTTTCAGTACCAAGAGCGGTAACCCCGAGCCACACTCGGGCTTGCATCGCTGGATCCAGGCAATGTTACTCACCTTGTCCCCTGGATCCAGCGATGTCCCCCGCCGTGTCTGCGGGCTGTGTCCGCCGATCCGATGCCTCTGTGTGCCGGGCTCCATTCCCTGCGAGCGTTGCGTCGCACGGGGACGGAGACCGGCGGGAAATTCAAAAAGTGAAACACACAGTATACATACAGTACACTGTAATCTGTAAGATTACATTACTGTATGAAATCATTACACATCCCCTTTGTCCCTAATGGGTTTGCCCAGAGCCCTGCATGCACTTTTATATAATAAATGTCATTCTTTCTGCCTGGAAACATGAGAATGTCCATGGCAACCAAAAAGTGTCCCTTTACGTCAAAAGTGGTTTTTGATCAGCTAGAAAACACCGATAGTAAATAAGAATCATTTGCAGAATTGAGTGATACTGATTTTTGAGGAAATTTATCATCAGAAACTGAAAGTGACGACAGCGACAATTCTGCAACTGAGCAAATTTCTGCGTTTTTGGTTTGATTACATTATTGAATACATTTTATTACTATTATATT